>SJXQ01007702.1:116271-162479 GCA_006408695.1 Aepyceros melampus | reverse complement strand
GGGGGGGGGGGAGCTGTGAGGACTTCCTCTCAGTACAGATTCCAGGATTCTTCTGAAAATGAAAAAAATGCTTGTATTCTTTTCTTACCTTCTGTCTTTTGTGGTTTAAAGGGTCTCTTGTTTGGAAAAATATTTGAGAGTCTCTCAGAACTGGAAGTATTGGCGCCCATGAGGTTGCCTTTAGCCACTGTTATTTCTCCTCCTGAAGTGCCACGGACAGTAGACCTCATCATGTTCTCTAAGCCACCTTGCCAGAGTTACTTGATGGGGTCATATCCCCTGGCAAAGAGTATGAAAGCCCAGCCTTCTTGCCCTAGGCTGGGAGGACTCTGATGTTATTTAAAAATGCTCTAGACCTCCAAGACATGCCCTTCCCTATCCTCTCCCCTTGCTCCTTCACCTAAAGGTTTCTCTGGAAAGCTTGCCCTCAAAAACTCATGTAAAACTGAACCCCTGTCTCAGGTTCTCCTTCTGGGGAAACCAAACTTAAGCCACCAGGGACCATGGTTTTTTGGACTAGAAATTGAGATTCTGGGATTAGAATCTTCCAGCTCTGAAAGTCTTTAGAACTGTGTGACTTACTCAGTCACACAATGGTTGATTGGCAGAGCCAGGCCCGGGGAGGCATTGGGTGGGGGTGGGGCCTGCTGGCGAACGTGGCGCAGAGCCAAGGTCGCAGCCGTGGCTTGCCAGTAGCTGTGCTCTCTGCCTTAACTGCTCCGGAGACTTTATGTCCAGAATTCCACCTGCTTCCTCCTATGTTAGAGTGATTCACCCTGAAGTATGAAAGACCGGCAGCTCAGAGACAATGCAGCTTGAAAAAAAGGATGCTTGTAATAAATCTGTAATTCAGTGAACTTTTTGTCAGGGTGATAGAGTGCGTTTAGTCAGCTCAGTCATTCAGTCATTTTAGACTCTTTGTGACCCCATGGACTGCAGCATGCCAGGCTTCCCTGCCCATCACCAACTCCTGGAGTATACTCAAACTCATGTCGATTGAGTCAGTGATGCCATCTAACCATCTCATCCTCTGTCGTCCCCTTCTCCTCCTGCCTTCAGTCTTTCCCAGCATCAGGGTCTCTTCACATCAGGTGGCCAAAGTATTGGAGCTTCAGATTCAGCATCATTGCTTCCAATGAATATTCAGGACTGATTTCCTTTAGGATGGACTAGTTGGATCTCCTTGCAATCCAAGGGACTCTCAAGAGTCTTCTCCAGCACCACAGTTCAAAAGCATCAATTCTTCAGTGCTCAGCTTTCTTTAATAGTCCAACTCTCACATCCATACATGACTACTGGAAAAATCATAGCTTTGACTAGATGGGCTTTTGTTAGCCAAATAATGTCTCTGGTTTTTAATATGCTGTCTAGATTGGTCATAACTTTTCTCCTTAGCACAATTCTTTTGGGTTTGAGGTCATAAGGGAAAGTGAAAGTGTCTGACTCTTTGCAACCCCATGAACTGTAGCCTACTAGGCATCTCCATCCATGGGATTTTCCAGGCAAGAATACTGGAGTGGGTTGCCATTCCTTCTCCAGGAGATCTTCCCAACCCAGGGATTGAACCTGGGTCTCCTGCACTGCAGGCAGACGCTCCACTAGGGAAGTCCATTGGAGGTCGTGTGTGTGTGTGTGTGTGTGTGTGTGTGTGTGTTAGTCACTCCATCGTGTCTGACTCTTTGCAACCCCATGGACTGTAGCCCACCAGGCTTCTCTGTCTGTGGAATTCTCCAGGCAAGAACAGTGGAGTGGATTGCCATTCCCTTCTCCGTTTGAGGTCATAAGGGAGCCATATATCAGGAAATTCCTCAGCTTTCCCAAGGATCAGCTTCCCCACCCCATTTCTGCTTTGCCTTACCCTCTTCTCCCCACAGTCAGACCACACATGTTGAGAAGCACTCTGTGGCTTCCTCAGGTTTCAGTTGCAAGGCCTCTCAAAGGTTTGAGTCGATGGAGGGGAAGGTGACTCAGCTGAAGAAATAATTTGGCCAAAAGTGCATTTTGGAAAAGAACAGCCTGGTGATTTGAGCTAAGCTCCCTGGCAAGTGATTGGTTTCTCAGAAGTGTAGAGGACCGTGTATTATGTAGTAAATTTCCATACCATTTTCTAAAGGGCTGGTGTCAATTGCTGGCTGAGGCAGGCTTGTGATACAGGTCTGGGGATGGCAGCCCCCATGGCAGAGTTTCACTTTTCTGTCCAAGTGGTCTTGGGTAAGTCATTTACTTTTTCCCATACAGTTTCCTTGTCTAAACAAATAGAGCTGGATAGTCCACAGTCTTGGTCCTCCAAGTGTAGTCTGCAGACCAGGAGCATTTACAACACCTGGGAGCTTGTTAGAAATGCAGAGTCCTGGGAATTCCCTGCCAGTCCAGCGGTTAGGACCCTGCGCTTTCACTAGCAAGGGCCTCAATTCAACCCCTGGATGGGAAAGTAAGATCCCGTAAGCTTCATGGCATGCCCCCCTACCCCACCAAAAAAAAAAAAAGAAATGTAGAGTCCTGGGAATTTCCTGGTTGCTCAGTGGTTGAGACTCCATGCTTTCACTAGTCGGGAGAATTTCTGGTTGGGAAACCACGATCCTGCAAGCCACACGGTATGGCTAGAAAAGAAAAAAAAGGAATGCCAAGTCGTGGGTCTCACCCGAGATCTTAAAACTCTGTATTTTAAGAAGACTCCCAGACCATTTGTATACACATCTCAGTTTGAAGAGCCCTGCTCTGAAACAGACCACTCAAATGTGGTCCTTAAACTAGCGTATCAGCATCACCCGAGCTTGTTAGAAATGCTGGTTTATGGGCCCCAGACCGAACGACATCTCAGGGGCCCAGGAGCCTGTGTTTTAACAGCCTCTCCAGGTGGTTGTTAGGCACACTGACCTTTGATAAGTGCCCTTCCTCAGGTCACCTTGATTCTAGCAGAGGCTTGGCTGTTGTATGTGTGTGTGCTAAGTTGCTTCAGTCGTGTGACTCTCCGCGACCCCAGGGACTGCGGTCACCAGGCTCCTCTGTCCATGGGATTCTCCAGGCGAGAGCCCTGGAGTGGGCCACCACGCCCCCTCCACAGCTGCTGGGCACGCAGGGCTTGTTTGGCGCCACTTTGTGGTTCTGGAAACGCTCACATACCCGTGCTCCACGGCATTTCTGGGGTGTCTTTAGCTTTGCTTTGCCAAAGAGAAAACTGAAGTTTAAGGGAGGTTAAGTGAGTTGCCCAAGATCTTTCTATCTCACAATGGTTTTCGATAGTATTATTGACACAAGATGTTTCTGGCAATGTGAGTTAGCTATTGCACGGTCACAAAACTCCTCATGGATATTAAACATTACCTGTTGATAAATGACAGAGGCTGTTTTCTTATTGGAGTATAGTTGTTTACAATGTTGTGTTAGTTTCTTCTGTACAACAAGGTGAATCAGCTATATATAATACACATATCCCTTCCCTCTTGAGCCTCCCTCCCACAGCCCCCACCCCTGCCACCAGATAGACGCTCTTGGAACATGAGCTGGAAAAGACTTTGTGGGTCTTGATCAAGTTTTTGGAGCTTGTGAACTGCAGCTCTTTTTTTCTTGTTCTTGTTTTGAATAGTAATACATTCTCATGGTTTAAACATCATATAATAAACGACTGCTGCTGCTACAGCTCAGTCGCTTCAGTTGTGTCCGACTGTGTGCTACCCCAGAGACGGCAGCCCACCAGGCTCCCCCGTCCCTGGGATTCTCCAGGCAAGAACACTGGAGTGGGTTGCCATTTCCTTCTCCAATGAGTGACAGTGAAAAGTGAAAGTGAAGTCGCTCCTCCGTCCATGGGATTTTCTAGGCAAGAGTACTGTAGTAGCTTGCCATTGCCTTTTCCATAATAAAGGACTGTGGTCAAAGTTTTTCTGTCACTCTTGTTCCATAGCCACCCAGTATCCTCCTCCCCTAGAGAACTGTTTTTAGTTTATTGGATTTAACCTAACAAATGGTGATCCTTTACAAAGCTTTGGAATCTCCTGATATAAGGCTACCCTCATGACCCCCCAAATCTCTGGACTTGCAGTATATGCATTTTCCCAGTTCACTTTATCATCCTGACAAAAAGGCCATCAAATCAGTTAACAAGCGTCTTCTCTTGAGGACACGCCGTCTTGAAGAGGTTCTGAGCTGCTGCTCTTGGGTGCTTTTATGTGTACTATTCTAACACAGCATTTCTTTATGCAAGTACAAACATACATAGATATGTATAAGTGTGTTATATATAGCATATATTAGCTGTGAAATAGCATCCGGATCTAGTCTGTATAATGCTCTGTCACCTCTGCCAACACAATTTACAAAATAGAATACACGGTACTGTTCTGAGCCGTGCTTGTTTCACTGAATCTATTATGCAGTTCTGTTGTGTGATAGCAGTTTCCATTCTGCTATCACAGACACTGCTGCATATGTGGCATTTTGCCAGTGCCTATTCTATATGCAGGATAAATTCCCAGAAATGAGGTTGCTAGGTGTCTGTATTTGTAGTTCCAAGAGATACTGCCAACTTGCCCTCTTTAAGTGGGTGCCAGTTTGCACCTCGACCAGCTTTGGATGAGAAGCTACTGTTTTCTCATCTCGCCAGCTTGTTAAGTTGTCAGATCGCTGGAGTTTTACCAATCTGATAGGTGAAAAGCAGTGACTCATTTGAGTCATTAACCTAGAATATGTTTACAGGCCATTTCTATTTCTTTTTCTGTGACTGTTAATACTCTTTGCTTGTTTTAAAAATTGGATTGTTGCCTTTTTGTTTCTAGGAACTGATTATCTCTTAGGGAAGGATGGCCTTTTGCGTTTGATAAAAGTTGTGTCCAATTTACTGTTTCTCTTTCATTGATGGCTTGTTGGTTCTGTTTACACATATTTTCATGTTTTGCAGTCAGATTATCAGTCATTTCTTTTATGGCTTCTCGGTGTTGAATCATAGGTGCAAAGGTCTTCCCCGCTTCAGGATAGCGTGTTCTTTATTTTCTTCTATGATTTTACACTCAAATTTTGATCCATATGGAATTTATTTTGATGTATGCTGTGAGGTACAAATCAACTTTTTTTTTTCAGATGGCTATCTCTTTTCTGCTGAATTGAGAGCTATTTTGATCATGAACTGTTTACCATAAGCTTATTTTCTCATATATGCAAGTCTGTTTCAGAACTTGCTGCTCTTTCTCATTGGTTTTTTTGGCTATTCATGTTCACTCATGTTCATGCTATTTTGCTTGCCATGGTTTATAATATTTAAAAATATCTTTTCATATATTGAAGGGCTGTGCCCCTTATTTTTAGATTTCTTTCAGGCTGTTCTTATTCATTTTTCTATTTGAACTTTAAAATCTGTCATATAATTACATTCCCATGTGTTGGTGTTTTTACTGGATTTGCTTTAATAAAAACTGAAGTATAACACACATACAGAAAAGGGGACTGATTGTAAGTATGCGTCTTGATGAATTATCACATAGTAACGCGAACCATGCTAGCGCGGTGCTGGCATGGAGCAGCCCCGCTCTGGCCTCTAAGCAGTTACTGCCTCACCCTCTTACAAAAGGTAGTTAACCATTCTCATTTCTTATATCATGCATTTGGTTTTGATGGTTTTTCTTTAATTTATATAAATGAATTCCTTTGTATTTGGCTTCTTTTGCTCAATTTGTGAATTTTTAAAATCTGTTCTCCTGCTGATGGACATTTAAGTTGTTTCCCAGTTTTTGGCTATCATGAATAATGTTGCCTTGAATATTGTAACATACTGCTTTTGGTGTCTGTGCATGTATGTGTGTGTGTGTGTGTGTATATATATATATATATATATAATTCTGTTGGGTATTTGCTTGTGAGAACTTGTGCATGGTATATGCACGTGTTCAACTTCAGAAAATACTGCCAAAAAGTCTTCCAAATAGATATGTAACCATTTACCTTCCTTCCAGTAGTGTCTGAGAATTCCAGTTATTTCGAGTTCCTACAACACTTGATTTTGTTGGTCGTTTGGATTTTACTTACTCTGGTGGTAATTTAGTGTGGATTTAATTTTCTGAAGTAGCAATGCGGTTGTGTGTGTGCTCAGTTGCTCAGTCATGTTAAGCACTTTAAAATATGAGTTTGTTGGCCATTTAAATATTTTGTTTCATAAAATATATTGGGATTGTTTTAAATGTATACATTAACTTTAGAGAATGGACATACTGATGATGTTGAATGTTCTTATCCAAGTTCATGGTGTAGCTTTCCATTTTTTTAAATCTCCTGTGCCCTTTAGTATTGTTTACAGTTTTTAAATTATGTATCCTGCACGTTTTTTGATAGGTTTATTCCTAGATACATATTTTTTGTGGAGTCTTTTCTATCTGGCTATTGTTTGTAGTAGTTTCTTAGTTGATTCTTGTAGCCATTTTAGGCTTATAATTATTTCATCTATAAGTAGAAATAATTTTATTTCCTCCCATCCAGTTCTTTTTTAGTTTTTTATTGAGATATAATTGACATATAACATTGTATTCACTTTAGGATACAAACATAATGATCTGATATATGTATACCTACGAAGTGATTACCACAATAAGTTAGTTAACATCACAAGTAGCTATAATTTTTTCTATAGCAGGAACTTTTACAGATTTATTCTTTAGCAACTTTCAAATAAACAGTACCGTATTGTTAATTATAGTCACCATGCTGTCCACTGTATCCCTTCATCCAATCATTTTGTCTCTCATTTCTTTAGCATGTCTAGTTGCAGTGGCTAGGACTCCTGCACAGTGATAGTGCCCGCAGATGTATTATTTCTCTCTTTAGTTGGAATGTGTCTGTTGTTTTCTAGTTAAGTAGAATGCTGGCTTATAACTGAGATTTATATATTTTATCATATTAAGGGATTACCCACTGAATCCTACTTAAGGATTTTTAATCAGGATGTGTTTTTTTTAAATGCTTATTCAGTATTTATGGATTTCCTGGGGTCTGTCGTTATGTTGCGTTTCTGAGAGCTCCTTGGTGGGTCAGTAGTTAGGATTCTGGACTTTGACAGCACGTCCCAGACTCAGTCCCTGGTCAGGATCGCCCTGGGCCGCAGCAGTGGAAGTGTCGCGTCCTAACCACTGGACTCCCAGGGAATTCCCTCCTTTTGGTCTTTTAATGTGCATGCCACCCTGCTGGAGAATCTTCTTTGAGTCAACTACTGTGGACTCCTCTGGAGAGGATCTCTGGACATGTATAGACTCGGGACATATGGTACATGTGGGCTGAAGTGTCCTTTCCTAAGGGCCTCCCTGGTGGCTCAGACAGTAGAGAATCCGCCTGCAAAGTAAGGAACCCTTTGTTTGATTCTTTTAGGAGACCCAGCTCCAAACTCCTTCCTGGCATAATGGACAATAGAAATTGGGGTTTGGGGAATCCCCTAGTGGTCCAGTGGTTAGGTCTCCGTGCTTTCCCTGCCATGTGCAGGGGTTTGATCCTGGTTGGGGAACTAGGGTTGTGGAAGCTGCATAATGCCACCAAACGAAAAAAGTGAAAAAAAAGCAACTGTGGTTTTTCATCAAGTTGGGAAAAAATGCCTGATTCTGATCTAAGTCTTTTTTGGTTTAGCTCTGTCATTGTTTGGTTAGCTTTCATCTCAAAATAAAACAAAACATTCCAAAACCCCCAAAACAAACTAAACAGCCTTAATCCTGTCCCACTCAGCTTTGTTCATATGGTGCTTTAGAGGGCGTCCCAGTGCACCTTGGGACTCACTGCTCTAACGGTTCTCAAGACGGGAGAAGTTGAAGGAGCTCTGGGTCTGTAACAAGCCTTTGGGTTCTCAGGCGTTGGGGAATGCAGTGCCCAATCCAGAGAAGAGGCGTCCACTTGGCAGTGCGGCCGGTGGCTGAGATTTCCAGGCCCGTCTGTCTGGGCCCAGATCCTCCCTCTGGTTACTACTGTGTGACCTCAGACAAGTTACATCACCCCCTCTGGTCCTCAGTTTCCGCAAACAAAAAATAAAGAGAATAGTGATTCTATCTCTAGCCTTGCTGTGTGGAATCAGTGAGTTCACGCCTGGCAAATGCTGCAGCCATAAATATGGGAGAGCCGGAATGGTTATTAGGGCACCCAGTGGGGATTGGACCAGGTGGTCTTTACATTCAGTGATCTGCCTGACCTTTGTTGACCCCAATCCTCATGCAGATATCTACAGGTGTCCTTAGACAAGTGAAAAGTTCTCAGGGTCAGGGTCTTCTAAGATGAAGCAAAATAATGAAATAAAAAGTCCCATTTTCTAAGTGTCTGGGCTACAGAAAGCAAAGGAATCAAAGATTCTTAAAGGTTGGCATTCCACATAATAAATCTGTGAGTTACAGAAAAGTTGGGTTAAGGTGCTTAGCCCCTAACCAGGCTTTTCTGCAGCCTTTAATTCTGAGGCTTGGCACTCCCTGAGAAGCGGGTTGGTTCATTTTTGAATGGGGCATCTGCACAGTGGCTCTCTTGGGTAGTACTGCCTATATAGTACCCAAGTATTTGTGTTTGAGAGAGTGAAAGAGGCATCTTGCGGTGGGCAGAGAAACAGATGCGAATAGTGGTTGATTGTAAAAGAGAGAGCCACTGGGAGGGAGGGACCCCTTGGGCAGTGCCTGGCTTCTCATTAAATGTGGATTCTGAGCAACAGGGTTTTGCTCTCCTTCAGGTATCCTGTCTATATGGTGAAACAGAAGCCAGGTTGGAACCCTCATCACCAACTTGCTGTTTCCGATGAGTTATTTGCAATTTTTAAAGCTGTAGTAAAATTATTTAAAAAGCACAGACTTTAAACATTGTTTGATGGTCTGTTAGTTTCCTAGGGGCTACTGTAACAAAGTACCACAAATTTGGTGGCTTTAAGAGAAAAGAAGTGTGTTCTCTCAGGGGTCTGGAAGCTGGAAACCCAGAATCCAGGTGTCCCCGAGGCTGTGATTTCCTTGGCCTTTCACTGCCTCTTCCTGGCTCCTGGTGGTTGCTCGCAGCCGCCGTGGCTTGTGAAGACCTATTTTTCTGATCTCTGTCTCAGTTACCGCGTTGTATTCGCCTTGTGTGTCTCTGTTTTCTCTTCTTATAAGGACATCAGTCCTTGGACGAGGGCCTTCTGTAACCTGGTATGGACTCACTCTAATTTAACTAATTACAGCTGCAAAGACCCTATTTCTAAATAAGGTCACATTCTAAGATTCTGGTGGACATGAATTTTGGGGGGACACTATTCCTCCCAGTACAGATGGCCTTTGACAATTGTGTATACCCAGGTGACCACCACCCCAGTCAAGAACCAGGATATTTCCATCACTATGAATTTGCTCATGCCTCTTTCTGTCTTGACTCTGTAACTGTAGATTATTCTTGCATTCAAATAAATGGAATTATGTAGCATGTGCTCTTTGGTGTCTGTCGTCTTTTACTGGCAATGTTTTTGAGAGCCATCCATGTTGTCGCATGGATCAGTATTTTGTTCCTTTTTCTTGCTGAGCAGTCTTCCACTGTGTGATTATACCAGATTTATATATCCATTCTTCTGTTGATGAAAATTTGAATTGTTTTCAACTTTTGGGACTGCATATAATTCATGATACGAATATAGTAGCCATGCATATTCTTTTTGTTGTTGTTTTTTGAGCACATGGCTCTTGATTTTTCTAGGTTGATACTAGGAGTAGAATTGCTGCTTCATACAGCAGGTATATAGCTCATTTATTAGAATTGCCAGTCTTCCAGAATGATTGTAGGCCCACAAGGGTAGTGTGTCGGAGCTCCAGTTGCTCCATATTCTCATGATCTTGGTTGCTTTCTTGGCAGTATTTTCTTTGGTGCATAGAGAGAGCAGACCTCTGCACGAGTTTCTATCCATGAGCTGTAGAGCTCAAGGCCCTCCAGCTAACGATCTGCTTCACTCCTTTTGTTTTCTTTTTTGTCGTGTTGTTCCAAGGAAGCTTTTGGGCACAAAGGTCTGCTGAAGTCCCTTTGTCAACAGTCACTTTTTTCTGAGAATAGCAGAATATGAGCCCTCCACACTTTGTTCTTTCACTTTTGAATCTCTTTGCTCATTGGAGGTCAGAGTTTGAAGGTCAGAGGTTGGAGTCCTTCAGAAGGACATCAGCAGCTTTCAGGAGCTGTTCAGAATGTTCAGGGGTCCCATGTGACTAGTTCCACACTGGATTTCTTTCTTTCTTTCACAATCAAGTATTTTCCTCACAGATCTCTATTGATGGTGCTAAAGCAATATCAATAAAGGGAATAATTCAAGAATAAAAGAAAAAGCTTCAGCTTTCCAAGACATGTCTTTGCTGCCTTTTATAATAGTGAATAATAATTATTATAGTAAATACTGAGCTCCTGCATACCATCCCATGTTCTAAGTTTTCTATATATGGAAACTTGGTAAATACTCCCATAACCCTTTGAGGTCAGAGTTTTGTCTCAAGGCCATTTTACAGATGAGGAGTCTGAGGGAAGACAAGAACGCTCATGCTGCCCAAGGTAAGGTGGAGCCAGAATTTGAACACAAGGTTCTAGCTTCAGAGTCAGTATCTTACCTGCACATTTTTTTCCTTAGGGTCATTCACATTTTGGAAGCGTAGACACATTTATTTAAAAGGGAAACATTATATCACTACACAAATGGGAGACCCATCTCACTCGCCATAGTAGATGATAACTATAAAAACAAATACTCTGATAACAGCATTATTCTAACTTATTCCTGTTATTCCTCCCCACAACACCATTTTTTTTAATGGTTTGTGCTTTTGAGTCAAATATAAGAAAATTTTGCCCAATTCAAAGTCACAAATATTTTCTCCTAGAATTTATTTAGTTTTAGGTTTTACAGTTACATCTATGATCCATTTCAGGTTATTGTATGCATAATGTGAGGTAAGGACTATGCTTAATTTTTTTTTTAGGGTTATGCTTAATTAAAAAAAAAAAAGGATTTCTGGGACTTCCTTGGTGGTCCAGTGACTGAGACTCTCCCAGTGCTGGAGCCCTGAGTTCGATCCCTGGGCAGGAAATAGATCCCATTTGCCACAATTATGAGTTTGTACGCTGTGATGAAGACCTGACACAGCCAAATAAGTAGATATATATGTATATTCAAAATAAGAATTTCCGGTAGTTTCTACAGCATTGCTTGAAAAAACTCCCTTCCTCTGTCTTCTCTGAGTCTGGCTTTTCTCAGGGAATGGGAAGATTAATTCTCTCAGCTGCTACAAGGAGAAAAAGGTATCATCATTTTGCTGCACAGGGTGTAAACTCATTGGCACATGGTCAGGACTCGATCAACAGCAGTTAGTCCTCAGATTCTGCTAAGTGCTTTCCTGCTGTTTGGCATTTAGATGGTTTCCAGTTTTCTTTCTTCAAGTGTAAACAGCAAAGCAGTGGATATTCCAAATGTACTGCTTTTTTTTTCTTTAAAATTACTTTAGAATATATTTACAAATCTTAATCCATTCTACAGTTAATGTCAGAAGCATATACCCTACCAGAAGACAGAAGCCATGCATTGCTTTTGAATTAGCTCTGCTTCTAACCAGAGGGAGCTCCTTGGGAGGGTTAAGAACTAAAATCATCGCCTTCTCTGGCACCCCCCACCAACACCTCACCACACAGCCCCCTACCAGCTGGTGTTTTTTCATCTTCCCTTTAGCTGAGCACACTCTTCAATGATACTGTTTTCTACTCATTCATTTACCTGTTTGCCTTCCCCACTGGCCTGCATCCATCTTACTGGAATCAAACTTGCCAGTCCCCAGCACAGTGCCAGCAAGTACTAGGCTCTTGGTGAATGTTGACTGTAAGAGCGGCCTGCAGTGCAGTGTGACCCCGCGTCTGGGTCTGCGGACTGCTCTCCGTTTTCTGATAGCAGTGTTCTTTTAGCGCTAGTGCTTTGGTTCCAAGGCTTTGCGTCTTTTAGATAGCTTTCTCTAAGTGTGGGTTGTGTGCCATTAGTTAATGTTGGGTGGTGTAACAGGGTACTTGTATCCTGCATTAAAAAACATTGAATTTCAGAGTGAGGACATTTCTTTTCAGTTCTTTTTCAACTCTTTCTCAAGGACAGGATGTCTCAGTCTCAGAACTATTGACGTATGGGGGCTGAAAAATTCTTTGTTGTAGGGCGGCTGCCTTGTGCACGATAGAATGTTTACAGCAGCCTGGCCTCCACCCATTACTAGGTGCCGATAGTGCCCCCACTCCCACTTGTGACAACCAGAGTTATCTCTGCTGCTGTTGCGTCACTTCAGTCATGTCCGACTCTGTGCGACCCCATAGATGGCAGCCCACCAGGCTCCCCCGTCCCTGGGATTCTCCAGGCAAGAACACTGGAGTGGGTTGCCATTTCCTCCTCCAATGCGTGAAAGTGAAAAGTGAAAGTGAAGTCACTCAGTCGTGCCCGACTCTTAGCGACCCCATGGACTGCAGTCTTCCAGGCTCCTCTGTCCATGGATTTTCCAGGCAAGAGTACTGGAGTGGGGTGCCATTGCATTCTCCGAGAGTTATCTCTAGACATTGCTAAATGTTACCTCCAGGTTGAGAATGACTGCTCTGGGAAAAAGACTAATTCTGGTGCTATTGTATTTCAAACACCTCTACAACCCTTGCTAGGGAACTCCCTAGCTAGTGGACTGGACCAGTGGACTTAGGACTCTGCTTTCACTGCTTAGAGCCCAGGTTCAATACCTGGGGTTGGGAAACTGAGATCTCACAAGCCTCACGGCCAAAAACAAACAGAAATCCTTGCTCAAACTCCCTTTCCAAAAAGAGAGCACTTCCCTAGCTCAGCAGGCAATGCTTCCTCACTTGAACTTATGTTATTTTACTTTCTTTGATGTTAGCTTCTCATTTTGGCGAGTGAGAACTGTTTTTCTCTCAGTGTTAAGTGTTGTGGAGTTTTCTTTACAAATCAACTTAAGTAAAAAGTTGAATGAATGTAGAGAAATGTATCTCAGATATGGAGATATGACCCAGCTAGAGCTGTGCTAGACACCTGCTTCTAAGGAAACGCCGAGTCACGTGTCCTCTTGTTTCAGGGCTTCTGTCGGCAGGCAGGTTTTCATGTTGTGCTACACCTAAGAAAACACTCCAGCTTGGGAGGTGCCCTAAGGGTCTGGTGTAGCGCCAGGCTTCCCAGACGTGCTGACACGGATCACACACATGCAGCACCTATCAGAAGTGCACCGCCTGCTCCAAGCATCTGGTCTGTGGGCCCAGGAGGAGTCTCAGTTGATACAATTATTCAGGTGCTTTGGATCACAAGGGTAAAAAGTCTTCTTGCCAGCCAACCCTTTTCTGAGAAGCCGGTATTTGAAAACAAATCACACAAGGCTGGAGACTTTCTGATTTAATAGAGGTCAGATGTGGGAAGAAAGCACAATATGTCATATTGTGACATATCCTATTTCATATCAGGCATCTTGGCAGAGCTGCTATCTGCTACTGACTCTGTTTGCCTCATGGGAAAAGGCTTGATCAGATGGAAATGTGAGTGAGAATATCACACTTAGCAACCCTTGATGAATTAATGAGTCTAGACATTAAGCATCGGTAGCTACCAACAACAGAGAAGAGTGGACCTGGCACCACCTGTAGTTGTGACAAAGGATTTAAACTTTGTCTGATCCAGTCCTCAATGTGCAAAAAAGCACAGGACAGAGGGACATGTTGAATTGCACCACGAATGCACAACCAGCAAAGCTAGGCTGGGGGCACTCTTGGACATGAATCCTGGGTTCTTTTTCTTTTTCTTAAATTTTTAAAAAATTATTTGCCTGGGCCGGGTCTTCTTCACTGTTGCATGTGGGATCGAAGTCCCTGACCAGGAACTGAACCCAGGTCCCTGGCAGTAGCAGCTTGGTGTCTTACCCAGTGGACCACCAGAGAAGTTTCTATCCTGGCTTCTTTAACAGATGACTTGTAAAGGGAAGAATGGAATGGAGGAGAAATCCTGTGGGTTAAAAGAGGATTAAAAGATATATGAATTTTAAAAATGGGCAAAGCTAAAACCTTTACTATCTAGGGAGGCACACTTGGTTGATAAAACCAGAAAGAAGCCCGACAAATGTTTCTGCAATAGTCAGGATGGTGGTTACTTTCTGGTAGTTGAGATGGGACTCATGGAGGGCCTTCTGCAGTGGCCTACTAGGTTCTATTCCTTGATTTCATGGTAGATATAAGATTTGATTATCTTATAACAATTCACTAAACTATATATTTTTTTCTGTTACTTCTATGTTTTAAAATAGTTTTTAAAAGTAAGATGCGAGAAGGGACATATAAATACTTATGGCTGTTTCATGTTGAGGTATGGCAGAAACCAACACAATATTGAAAGGCAATTATCCTTCCATTAAAAATAAATAAATTAAAAAAAATGCAGGGTGCAAAGGAATATGGGTAAAATGCCACCTTTGTAGGCAAAGAGAGGAAATATGAAAAATATGCTTGTTTTTTAAAAATGTAACCAATGTAAGGATAAACCAAAAACTAATGAAATTGTTTTATCAGGGAGGGAAAAATAAAGGGGGAGGAAAAAACTTTCTGAATATGACTTTTATCATTTAATTTTTACTTTGAAATGATGGCATCACCGACTTGATGGACATGAGTTTGAGTAAGCTCTGGAAGTTGGTGATAGACAGGGAAGGCTGGCCTGCTGCAGCCCATGGGGTTACAAAGAATTGGACATGACTGAGTGACTGAACTGATTGACTGAACCTGACTTAAAGGGATTGAAAAACAAAAATTTAAAAATTAATGAACTCAAAGTGATAACTGAAAAATCATCATTGATTACCTTTGGAAGATTTAGGCAACAACTCATTCTGAAAGCTGGTAAGTAAAGACAAAAAAAATCATACTTTTTTTAAAAGTGTTATAAATATTTATTTGTCAAAATATTTTTTTAAAAAAGTGGAGTAAGACAAGGCTGAATTTCAGCTAATGTTATGCCACAATCACAGGTCACATAAAAAGAACAACAGCAACAACCAAAACCCCAATTGTCCTAGCAGTTTCAGAGGATTAGCTTCAATGTTAGAGTCCAGAGCTAACATAGAAGAGTAAAAGGTTGCTTGCCTCTACATGCCATTTTAAAGGGAAAGGAGATGTTGCAAGTAGACAGGGAGAAGGGCTCAATAGCTAAGGAAAGCAAGATAAGAGGGATTCTACTGTATGGGAGAGAGGGGATGCCAGCAAAATCCTTACCTGCTGCTGCTGCTGCTGCTAGATGGAAGCCCACCAGGCTCCTCTGTCCCTGGGATTCTGCAGGCAAGAATACTGGAGTGGGTTGCCATTTCCTTCTCCAATGCGTGAAAGTGAAAAGTGAAAGTGAAGTTGCTCAGTCATGTCCGACTCCGTGACCCCATGGACTGTAGCCTACGAGGCTCCTCCGCCTATGGGATTTCCCAGGCAAGAGTACTGGAGTGGGGTGCCATAGCCTTCTCCGAAATCCTTACCTAGGGCTGCTCAAAGGCTGAGAATATAAGGGTCAGAGTGAAAGGCTACAGAGACTGGTATCAGGAGGAAAGAAAAAAGCCAACTTAGAAAAGTTAAACAGAAAACAAAGAGACGTCCTCGGTGGTCCAGGGGTTAAGAATCTGCCTGCCAATGCAGGGGACCCAAGTTCTTTCTGGTCTGGGAAGATTCCACATGCCAGCACAGAGCAGCTAAGCCCCTGACCCACAGCTCCTGAGCCTGTGCTCTGGAGCCCACAAGCCACTACTGTTGAAGTCTGCACTCCAGAGCCCGTGCTCCACAAGAGAAGCCCGCACACCACAACGAAGAGGAGCCCCTGCTTGCCACAACTAGAGAAAACCCACATGGCAACGAGACCCAGGGCAGCCGAAATAAATAGACAACAACAACAAAAAGCTTTTTTAAAAAAGAAAACATTGTTGGTCACAAACTCCTCTGTTTACTGAGACGTGAAGCAGTGGAAACATGTCAGCAAGGGGGACCACGTGGAGCAGGTCCTCCCATGTGACCACAGCGTGAGGATCTGCAGTCTGCAGTAATCCTGCCTCCAGTCTTTCAAAGGCCGAGTATCCAGCTCAGTCCGCATACTGCTCCGGTTCGTACTGGGCCATGTCACAGAGAATTGCCTGCTGAAGCCTGAGACAGCTCGCTCTCTAGCCGGTAACCGCAGCCCTCTCCACCTGTGGGGCGCTCAGCCCTGCTGCAGGAGGCAGGGGGCTCCTGTCCCCTCCATCACAGGAGGAAGTGGTGCCGGTGGCGGCAGCAGTGCCTGAGTTTGGCAACAGGTGTTTGTCTGTCGGGATCAACGGAAGCAGAGCTGAGCCGGCGGGTCACAGCTGTGTTCTGGACTTGAGGCAGATGGGACATGGTCTGCTCTGGGTAGTCGTGTGCAGACGCTGCTGCTGCCACTACCGCTTTGTGAAAGGAAACTCGGGAGCGCTTACAGTAGTCAAGTGTTCTGTAGGATAGCATCACTGTAAGAAATGGACTCCCCGTAGCCCATGGCGTACGGTATGTGCACCGCTCCATACCGTTCATTATAATTGGTTGGTAAGTCCGCTGCACGACCCGTACCATCTACTGGGCGCTCTCCTGACCAGTGCCCCGCTTTCTCACGCTGACAGCGGCCACTGCAGTCTCCCATCCCAGGGGCAGTCCAGAGCAGCTGGTGGACAACTGCGCATGCATTCTTTCACCTGGAAACTGTCAAGGCCCCTGTCAGCCTCCACTGCACCCTCTGCCCACTCCATGTGTACAAAGGCATAATCTTTCACAGTGTCATCGTATTTGATGACTGGACCATACTCCTCAAACTTGGTTGAAGCTTTGCTCTTATCCTTGCTGGCTCTCACCCTGGTGCTCACCCGCATGCAGCAGCAGTGGCGCTGGTGCCGTGTGGCGCCCTCAGCCACTGCCTTGTCCTCTGCATGCGCAAAGCCACAGGTCTTAACCCTGTCACATTCCAGCACCTTCCAACACTGCTCGACGAGTGAGCAGGCCTCCTGCCCTGTGGCCTCCCAGGGCAGGTTTCCAATGAACAGTTTCATCATCCTGACAAGAGCCTCCTGGTGGCAACAGCAGTGGCTCCCACATCAGAGAGAAGTCTGCATAATGACGATCGCCACTCATGCCTTGGTGCCGCTGGGTCAAGAGTCAAGACCAAATCTTAAGAAAATAGATGAGGAAGGAATGTTCTACTTTATAAAAGAATCACAGTAATATATGTAGAAGAGAAGATAGAAAGTGACCACCTAAGAAAACAGTGGATCAAGGCTGTCATCCTGAGTATGTGATGAAAGGTAAAATGTTGGTGGAAAACTTTATAATGGATGGATCATGGAGAAAGAACATAGCATTCGCTCTTTAAACTGAGACAAACAGAACTTCTGTGTCTCCTGATATAATGCAACACCTCCTATGAAAATTATGCCTGAGCCCAGTGAAGCGTCTTGATCTAAATATTGTAATTACAGAGATAAATATGTTAAATGACATTACGGGGGTGCAATTATCCAAATCCAGAATGTGGGAAGCCTACAGGACAAGTAACTCAGTTTCTTCAATAAAAACAGAAAGGGAAAAATAAATTATTATAGATTAAAATGTCTTAAAAGTGTTCACAATGTACCATAAAGCTACAGAAATCAAGACAGAGTGGTTTTTGGCATAAAGATATAAATATAGGCAGTTCTCTGGCTCTCCAAGGGTCAGGATTTGACTCTTTCACTGCCAGAGTCAGGTTCAGTCCTAGGTCAGAGAACTAATACAAGCTGTGTGGCATGACCAAAAAAAGAAAGATATACATCATAGATCAATGGAATTGAATTGAGAGTCCAGAAATAAATCCATATCTACCCATGTGTTTATGGTCAACTGAAATATAGTAAAGGTGCTAAGCTGTTCAGTGGGGAAAGAATCATCTTTTAAAAACCAGTGTCGGGACTGTTGGATGCTGCTGCTGCTAAGTCACTTCAGTCGTGTCCGACTCTGTGTGACCCCATAGACGGCAGCCCACAGGCTCCCCTGTCCCTGGGATTCTCCAGGCAAGAACACTGGAGTGGGTTGTCATTTCCTCTTCCAATGCATGAAAGTGAAAATTGAAGTCGCTGAGTCGTGTCCGACCCTCAACGACCCCATGGACTGCAGCCTTCCAGGCTCCTCCATCCATGGGATTTTCCAGGCAGGGGTACTGGAGTGGGGTAGCAATATGCAAAAGAGTGAAGTTGGGCTCTTGCCTCACACCATATACAAAAATCAGCTCCAAGTGGATCAAAGACCTAAATGCAAGAGGTAAAACTCTTAGAATATAGCATATATATCCTTGTGCCCTTGGTTTAGATAGACACTTGTTTCTTAGATATGATACCAAAGGCACAAGCAACCAAAAAAAAAGAAAAAGGTAAATTGGGCTTCCTCACATTTAAAAAGTTTTGTGCCTCAGGGGACATTATCAGGAAAGTGATATTAACAAGTGTTTGTGAGGATACAGAGGAATCAAAACCCTCATACATTGCTGATGGGAATTAAATGGTATAGTTGTTTTGGAAAGCTGATTGACATTTCCTCAAAAAGTTAACCATGAGTAGCCATATGACCCAACAACTACATTCCTACAAATATACCCAGGAGAACTGAAAACATACACCAACATAGAAACTTGTACACAAGTATTCATAGCAGTATAACTCATAGAAGTAGAAAAAAAATGAAAATGAACGAAATGTCCATCAGCTGATGAATGGATAAAGAAGATGTGGTTTATCAATATATTTTGGAATATATGACAACAAAAAGGAATGAAGTTATTGGTCCCGATGGTCAGATGGTGACCACTCCTGAGTGCGATGTGGGAAGAGCAGTGAATGAGCCAGAACTGCTCAACCACGAAGAAACTAAGAGGGAAGTAGAGTCTTACAAGGGCAAGGAGGTGCATACCATATCAAGAAAGATTACGGTGCTGCTTATAGCTATTGTACATAGATATGGTTCCTTAAAAATGCTAGCTGTTATGGGGGTTGGGCAGTCATTAGGTTATGATCAAAGGGTTCCAGAAAGCTCTTGGAGATGCACAGCAGTGAGTGAGGTTGTATGACAGTTCCACCCAGGGACTTCTCTGTGAGGGCAAATACCACCTATCTCTAGGGAATGCCTTGGTGGCACCTTGCGGTTTCTGGAGAGCACTAGAACTTGACTATGAACATGCTCAGGCACAATAGATGTTCAAGAATGCTAATGCAGTCACAGAATATGAGAAAACAGCAGGAACAGATTTTGAGAATCAGGATTTTTGGAAGTTTGTTTCCTGTATGGACTGTTCCCTAGAATTTGCCTCTGCCTGCCACTGCTTCAGAATCATCAAAGAATATTTAGCAGTCTGAGTGGTTATCCAGAAGCCCAGTATGTGACCAGGAACATTTTGCAGATGGACCCCACCTTTGCAGCTGCTCTGTATGTATGAGGTCTTTGCCTTTATTATGAAGGTTGCACTGAGGAGGTGGTTTGGTTTTTGTAGAGTCTCTCGGGATGCCTCCTGACCATGAGGAGACCTGCACTATCTGTGGAAATGCCAAAGAGCACACACAAAAGGATGGGAATACAACATTTAAAGAAGAAACTACAAACTAGCATATGAACTGCACGGAGAAACTCTGGGGATAGACCCCAAAATACAAAAACAACATACAAATGTTCAAAGCATACAAATGTCCAAACACATACAAATAGTTCATAAAGCTCAGAAAAACAAAACCAAAAAACTGAATCAAAAAATGGGCAAAAGACCCAAATAGACATTTCTCCAAATACGACATACAGATGGACAATAGACATATGTAAAGATGCTTAATGTCACTAATTATTAGAAAAATGTAGATCAAAACTGCAATGAGGTATCACTTGACACAAGTCAGAATAATCATCATTAAAAAGTCTATGAATAACAATGTTGAAAAGAGTGTAGAAAAAAGGAAACCCTTCTACACAGTTGGTGAGAATATAAATTGGTGTACCTGCTAGAAAAACAGTGTAGAGATTCCTCAAAAAACTGAAAATGGGGACTTCGTTGGTGGTGCACTGGTTAAGAACCCACCTGTCAATTCAGGGGACACAGGTTCGATCCCTGGCCTGGGAAGATCCCCGCGCACCACAACTATGAGTCTGAGCTGGAGTCTGTGAGCTACAACTACTGAGCCCACGAGCCTAGAACCCATGTTCCACAACAGGAGAAGCCTCCGTGCACTGCAACTGGAGAGTAGCCCCCACTCGCCACAACTAGAGAAAGCCTGCTTGCAGCAATGAAGACCCAGCACAGGCATAAATAAATAGAACTTTTAAGAAGGAAAAAAAAACTAAAAATAGAGCTATCATATGATCCAGCAATCCCACTCCTGGGCACATACCCAGAGAAAACTCTAATTCAAAAAGATACATGTACCCGCAATGTTCATAGCAGCACTGTTTACAATAGCCAAAGTGTGAAAGCAACCTAAATGTCCACTGACAGATGAATGGATAAAGAAGATATATATTTATATCACATATAGACTAAAGACTGCAGGTAGGGGAGGAAGACATAGAGTGAACAGGGAGAGTGCTTGTGAATTTTTGTTTTATATATATATATATATGTATACAATGGAATTATATATAAAATGATCTATAATGGAATACTACTCAGCCATAAAAATGAAATAATGCTATCTTCAGCAACTGGATGGACCTGAAGATTATCATACTAAGTGGAGTAGATCAGAAAGAGAAAGACAAATACCATATGATATCATATATATGTGGAATCTAAAATATGATATGAATGAACTTAATCACGAAACAAAAACAGACTCACAAACATAGAAAACAAATGTATCTAAAGAGGGGGGTGTATAAATTCAGAGTTTGGGAGTTCAAGGCATTCTTTGGTGGTCCTGGGAGCTTTGAAACTTCTGGTCCAGGGATTTTTTTTTTTCCAGTTTGACTAATGAAACTGTTTGGGACCCAGAAAATGCAGGCCTTCCCAGTTTTACCTTGAATGTGGACGCAGGTCACCTTCTTCCTTCATCATGTCTCTGTGTACTTAGCATAGTTTTGTTTTCTTAGCTGGATACCCTGTGCCTGTGTGAGAAGGGTGACAGAAAGGGGGCCAGCCTAAACACTGCAGGTGGGGGAGAGAAAAGTGAGGTCGCTCACTTTCAGAGTTGGGTCCAATTCTTGGCGACCCCATGGACTGTAGCCTACTACGTCCTCTGTCCATGGGATTTCCCAGGCAAGAGTACTGGAGTGGGGTGCCATTTCCTTCTCCAAGGGATATTCCTGACCCAGGGATCAAACCCAGGTCTCCCACATTGTAGGCAGATGCTTTACTGTCTGAGGAGGGAGGCAGAGAGTAAATAGGGAGACTGCATGTGAATTTTTGTTTTACTGTTTAAATTTATTAAAAATTTAAGAGAATAAAATGTTTTACCCTTATTAAAAAAAATGATTTGAAGTACTGTCTTAGCCTACTCAGGCTGCCATAATAAAATACCATAGACTGGGTGGCTTAAATAACAGAAATTTATTTTCTCACAGTTCTGGGGGTTGAAGTCCAAGATTAGGGTACCAGCATGGTTGGTTTCTGGGGTGGCAGATGGCCACCTTCTGGATGTGTGCTCGTGTGAATGACTCTTTATGGGATCATGGAGAGAGGCAGAGCAAGCTCTCTGGTGTCTTTTCAGGGCGCTAATCCGATCATGAGGGCCCCACCCTCATGATCTCATCCAACCCCGATTACCTCACTAAGATGCCTTTCCAAATACCATCACAATTCGCGTTAGAGCATCAACATAGGAATTTGCGAGATGAATGGTTTAAGATGCATGAACCCTGAAAATATGCTAAGTGAAAGAAGCTGGTCACAAACTATCATGTAAGATTTTATTTGCATGAAATGTCCAGAATATGCAAATCCACCAACTCCAGGAGCTTACTCAGATTCGTGTCCATTGAGTCTGATGCCACCCAGCCATCTCATCCTGTCGTCCCCTTCTCCTGCCTTCAATCTTTCCAACATCAGGGTCTTTTCCACTGAATCGGTTCTTTGGATCAGGTGGTTAAAGTATTGGAGCTTCAGCTTCAGCATCAGTCCTTCCAATGAATACTCAACTGATTTCCTTTAGGAATGACTGGTTGGACTCCTTGCAGACTGCAAGGAGATATATCTTAATATTTTTTTTAAAAAAAAAGAAAGGAAAAAGACATAGAGACATTTCAGTCAGTGGACCAAAATACTGGGCTCTTGATTCAAACAAAGCAACTTTTTAAAAAATTTATTCTAATTGGAGGCTAATTACTTTACAATATTGTGGTGGGTTTTGCTATACATTCACAGGAACAAAGCAACTTTTTAAAGTTTTTAATTTTTAATTGTAGGATAATTGCTTTACAATATTGTGTTAGTTTCTGCCATGTATCAGCATGAGTCAGGCATAGGTGTGCCTATATCCCACCCCTCTAGGTGGTCACAGAGCATTGGATTTGCGCTCCCTGTGTCACGCAGCAAATTCTCGCTGGCTTTCTATTTTGCATATGGTAATATATATGTTTCAGTGTTATAAAGCAACTTTTAGAAAGACATTTTTTAAATAGCTAAGGAAAATTGAATACGGATTCTTTTTTGAAATTGATCTTTTTCTTGAGATAACATTGGTATATGAGTATATGCTTCATGTGTGCAACATTATATTTCTACTTCTATGTACACCACAGCCTCAGCCTGCCCGCCACCGAAAACTTAGTTTCGTTCCATCACCAGTTGCCACCCATGCAGCTCCACCACGTGTTGCTCACTTTGCCCTTCTCACCCTTTCCCCTCTGGTAGCCGCTACTCTGTTTTCTGTATCTATATGTTTGGTTTTGTTTGGTTTTGTTTCTCCACTTGTTTTTTAAATTCAACTTGAGCAAAATCATATAGTATATTTCTCTGACTGATTTCATTTGGCATGATGCCCCGAAGGTGCATTCATGTTGTTACATGGCAAGATTTTATCTTTTTATTTTTTTAATTTTTTGGCTGTGTTTTCAGGCTTGCAGAATCATAGTTCCCTGACCAGAGATTGAACCCATGTCCCCTGCAGTGGAAGCACAGAGTCCCAACCACTGGACCACCAGGGAATTCACCAAGATTTAATGGCTGAGTAGCATTCCATTATATATATATATACACACACGTGTATGTATGTATATATATGCCACATTTTCTTTATCCATTCATCCACGGATAGTCACTTAGGTTATTTCTGTATCTTGGCTATTTAAAATAATGGTGTGATGGACATAGGGGTGTATGTATCTTTTCAAAGTACTGTTTTCATATTCTTTGGATAAATACCCAGAAGTGAAATAGTTAGGTCATGTGGTAGTTCTGTTCTTAATGTTTTGAGAAACCTCTCTACTGTTTCCCATACTGGCTGCACTAGTTTATAATTCCACTAACAGTATATGAGGGTTTTTTCCCACAACCTCCCCAAGGCTTGTAATTTCTTGCCTACTTGATGATAGCAGTTCTGACAGGTGTGAGATGGTATCTTACTGTGGTTTTCATATCTTTTCATGTGTCTGTTGGCCATCTGTATGTCTTCCTTGGAAAAATGTCTATTCAGCTCCTCTGCCCAATATTTTTTTTTTAAATTCTGGCTGCACTGGGTAGCATGCAGAGTTTTTGTCCCTCTACTAGGGAACAACCCCACTCCCCATGTAATGGAAGTACAGAGCCCTAACCACTGAGCAGCCAGGGAGGTCCCATCCTCTGCCTAGTTTTTAATCAGGTTGTTTAACTGTTGTTCAGTTGTATGCATTCTTTGTAATAAATATTAACCCCTTAGTGGATATGCAATTTACAAATACCTTCTCCCATTCGGCAAGTTGTCTTTTTATTTTGTTGGTGGTTTCATTTGCTGTGTGGAAGCTTTGTAGTTTGGCACAGTGCCATTTGTTTATTTTTTTGCTTTTATTTCCCTTGTCTGGGGAGACATATCTAGAAGATATTGTTAAGACGTTTTCAAAGAGTATACTGACAGGACTTACCTGGTGGTACAGCGGTTAAGAGTCTTGAGTTCCAGTGTAGGAGACTCAGGTTCAACCTTGGTCAGGGAACTAAGATCCCCCCTGCCATGGGGCAACTAAGTCTGCTCCCTGCAACTACTGAGCCTGCTGTAACAAAAGGTCCAGCCTGCTGCAGTGAGATCCCACGTGCACAACTGAGATCCGATGCAGCCAAATAAATAGATTTAAATATATATATATATATATATACACACACACACACATACACTACCTATGGTTTCTTATAGGAGTTTTATGGTTTCAGGTCTTACATTCAAATCTTTAAACCATTTTGGGCTGACTTTTGTGAATGCTGTGAAATAGTAGTGTAGTTTCTCTCTCTCTTTTTTTTTTTCCTTTTGCATGTGGCTGTCCAGTTTTCCCAGCTCCATTTATTTATTTATTTTAAAAAATTTTATTGATTTAGCTGCGTTGGGTCTTAGTTTCGGGCATGTGGGCTCTTTCCTTGTGGCACTCAGGCTTAGTTGCAGCCTGTGGGAGCTTAGTTCCCCGACCAGGGATCAGACCCGAGTCTTCCGCGTCGCAGGGCAGATTCCTGGCCACTGGATCACCAGGGAAGTCCCCCCAGCTCCATTTATTGAAGAGACTGTGCTTTCTCTGCTGTATGTTCTTTGCACCTTTGTAGTAGATTAACTGTGGGGCTTAAACGTGTGCACTTACTTGAACAGGGATTCTGTGTTAGATGATCAGGGATTGTGCGTGCGTGATAAGTAGCTTCAGTCGTGTCTGACTCTTTGTCACCTGATGGACTGTAGCCCATCAGGCTCCTCTGTCCATGGGATTTTGCAGGCAAGAATACTGGAGTGGGTTGCATGCCCTCCTCCAGGGGATCTTCCTGGCTCAGGGGTCAAACTTGTGTCTCTTATGTCTCCTGGCAGCCAGGTTCTTTATCAGTAGCATCACCTGGGAAGCCCAATATAAGAGGTTATTGGTTTGGAAATGTGCAATAATAGATTTTTAAAAACATCTTAACATACTGGTAAAATGGCATGTCTGGGGTTTGTTTTAAAATACTCCAGGGCAAAGTTTAGAGGATGGGTGAAATGGGAATGACAGAGTATTGATGATTTTAGAAGGTGAATAATGGCTATATGGGGCTTCCCTGGTGGCTCAGTTGGTAAAGAAGCCTCCTGCAATGTGGGAGACCTGAGTTTGATTCCTGGGTTGGGAAGATCCCCTGGAGAAGGGAACGGCTACCCACTCCAGTATTCTGGCCTGGAGAATTCCATGGACAGAGGAGCCTGGCAGGCTACAGTCCATGGAGTCTCGAAGAGTCAGACATGACTGAGCAACTTTCACAATGGCTGCGTGAGGGTCCATTATACTATTCTCCTCTACCTTGTTTGGTTTGTTTAACAATGCTATAATACTGTTTCAAAAACTACATCAAATATAGCACAGGGACAAAAGTATTGATTAGTACAGAATTCCAGAGAGTTCATGTTCCAATAGAATATTCTGAGCTTGGCGCTAGGGCAGTGAAAGCACACCTTTGCCGACAGCTTTCTGTGTTTCATTCAGAGGAGAGAAACCACGGGAACCACTCACAGAAGATGCTTTGGATTCGACTTGATGGGATTTTTACAGAACATTTGCAGAGATGATACACTTCCAGACTTCATCAATTGTCTTTTGTTGTGTAACAAGCTACCCCCCAGCTTAGTGGTTGAAAATAAACAAACATTGACTATTTCTCATGATTCTGTGGGGTGGCTAGTATTCTGGGCTGACTTAACTGGGGCCAGATGGACTAGTTTAGGATGGTCTCATTCAGATGCCTGGGGCCTCCTGTAGGAAGCTAGCCTACAGAAGCTATATCCTGTAATTGTTTACAGGATATAAAGCCCTCCCAGCAGCAAGAGAGGACAAGCCCGAAGCCCAGGCACATCCCATTGATCAGAGCAAGTCACATGGCCCAGCCCAGACCAAAGCAGGTAGAAATAGAGCCTCCCTTGCAGATGGCACTTGTAGTTACGAACAGGGAATGGGAGCCAAGGGGCTAGGCAGGGTCTGACTCAGCCCACATCTCTGGATGGCACTGACTACTCAGATGTGGCCAAGAGTAGATCCTGTGTAATTCATGTGCCCTGGTTCTAGAACCCTCACTCCACTGATAGAACAGAGGTGGTGGATGAAATGTTATTCAGAAATATAAACTCTGGGCTAACAGAAGAAAATCATTCCTATTTGTGCTTTTGTTTATCTTTTTTTTTTTTTCCCCATGGCCTGTTTTTCTTCTTCCTCCTTAAATTGGGCATGTGTGACTCACTGCTCAGGATTGCTAGTTGCTGTAATGTCCCTTCCCACATTCTCAGAGGGCAGAGTGGCTTGCTTCACAGGAGGAGGTGGGGCTGGTGTTAGTCTTGGGACGGCTCCCTGCGCCAGCCCTGTCTCTTTGTATCTAGGTGGGGGGTTACGTGGCTTGTCTCTGAGGTGCTTGCGGCTCGGCCCTGCCTACGGAGATGCGGCAGGTGGCTGAGCGCTCCGTGCCCTGGGTCTCAGGTCAGGCCCGGCCTCTCTGGGAAGAAGGATGCTCTGTGTTGGTGTAATAGACTTGTTGCAAAAGTGGCCCTAATTCTTCACATGCACCCCCATTCATATCTTTTTCTGCTTTTACATTGAAGCACAGTTGATTTACAATGTTGTGTTACTCTCAGGGACACAGCAAGGTGATTCAGTTACACATATGGAGAAGGGACAGGCTACCCACTCTAGGATTCTGGCCTGGAGAATGCCACGGACTGTAAGAGTCGGACATGACTGAGCGCCCTTCACTTTCACATGCTCATCGCTCTCCTTTGTCTGAGGCACTGTCTGTTGACTTCCCCCCAGTGAACATGTGGCTGCCTGTCACTGCCTTGCTCCCCTCCCAACACATACGCACCCTCCCCAGGGCCTTTGTCCTTCCACGATCCCTAAGTCACGGTTCTGTTAAATTAGCATTCACTTTTCACTTGCTACTGTGACTTTGAAAGTGCTATTTCTTATTGAACTATGAAAATAATACTCCAGCTTTTGCTTTCTTGTCCAAGTTCTCTTTGCACAAGGTTCCATAGGACTGTTCTAAGCCCCTGGGTAGAGTGGGGCTGGGGAGGCAGAGGCAATTCTCAACTCCTCCCCGTCCGCTTCCTGACCAGAAAGAGGTAGACGGACAGACACCCCTGAGCTTTCCCAGGGTTCCGCAAGGCTACTCTTAGGGGATTTCCTCCGCACCGCCCTCCCCCTCCCAGAGAAGGGTCCAGCTTCTGTGTCATCAGGCAGCCCCCGCTTTGCACCTTCCTTGGCTTCCTCACATCTCTCCCATTTCAGAGGGTGGGCTCTGTGGTGAGGCCTGAAGGTGATCATGACCCCTTCTCTCAGTTTTTCAGCTTCTCCGTCCCAGTCTGGTGGCTCAGGGGATGTGGAAGAAGCCTTTCTGAGAGGTACCTTAGTGAGGGAGCTGGCCGGGAGAGTTTTGGGGCATGGATGGGGTGCAGAGGCAGATTCTGGTGTGCGTGTAGGAGGTCTGGATCCGCGGATGTTCCGGTGGTGGGAGCAGGACAGGAGCAGGAAGCGCTGTCCAGGCCCCGATGCACGGGACGCAGGGCCAAGGTATCTGAAGGGCTGTGTGACCACCAGGTTACAGCATGGGCCTGCAGAAACGGAAGCTCCATCCGCACCAAAACCTGTCCACGGAGCCTCGTAGAGGCTCTGTTCTCAATCGTCAAAAACTGGAAACAGGCCAGCTGCCATTCAACTGGTGAATAGAGTCTACATAGTGGAGTACTACTCAGCGAGAAAAGGGAACAAATGACCAACACACGCAGCATCCTGGCCAAACCCCAGATGGCAGTCTGCTAAGGGAGAGCACACAGAAGACCGCGCTCTATGCTTGCATTTATAAGGTGTTCTGGAAACGAAACTGCGGGTCGAATGAGCAGGGGTGGTTCATTCCCACCCTGGGGCCAGGGCGGGAGGACTGGTTGACTGCAGGCTGACAGGAGGGGACATTCTGGGTGGATGGAGATGTTTTACATCTTGATTATTATAGTGGCTATGTGGCTCTGTGCATTTCTCAAAATCCATAGAATTGTATGCTAGGAAAAGGTGAATTTTGCTATGGGTAGTTATTACCTCAGTAAACCTAGATAAAGCAAAGACAGTGACGACAGAAAGTTTCAGCCAGGTCAGTGCTTGTGGCAGTGCTGGAGCAGCAGGAAGGTGGCCGGTGTGGGTCGCAGGAGGAGGAGGCTCGGGGTGAACGGACGCCTGTGTTCCCTCGTGCGGCTCTGCCTGCCTGCTGGGAAGCTCCCCGGGTGAGAGTCGGCCTGCCCATCATTCTGTGGAGGAGCCATGGATGTCACAATGGAGAAGACCCCAGATCATACCCACTCTCCCCCATGCCAACTGCCTGTGGCCACTCCAGAGGGAGAGGGCAAGACAATGGAACAGAATGGAATCAGAGGCTGAATTTCAGAGCCAGCTCTGTCACTTGCCAATTCAGCGTCTTAGAGCCTCCGTTTGCTCATCTGCAAAATGGGTACAACAAGCCATACCTCACAGAGCCGGGTGAGGGATAAATGATGGTGACTGTATGAAAGCCCCAAGCCCCATGCCCAGCTATAACTTATTAGCCGGGTGTCATTGAATTCCTGTTGCTCTTCTTACAAGCTGTGTGGCCTTGGACAAGTGTCTTAACCTTTCTGGGCTTTGAGTTCCTCATTGATAAAATGAAGCTTTATGGCCCCATAAGGTTGATGATCAACCTAGATAGCGTATTCAAAAGCAGAGACATTTCTTTGCCGGCTAAGGTCCGTCTAGTCAAGGCTGTGGTTTTTCCAGTAGTCATGTATGGATGTGAGAGTTGGACTGTGAAGAAGGCTGAGCACCGAAGAACTGATGCTTTTGAACTGTGGTATTGGAGAAGACTCTGGAGAGTCCCTTGGACTGCAAGGAGATCCAACCAGTCCATTCTGAAGGGGATCAGCCCTGGGATTTCTTTGGAAGGAATGATGCTAAAACTGAAGCTCCAGTACTTTGGCCACCTCATTCAAAGAGTTGACTCATTGGAAAAGACTCGGATGTTGGGAGGGATTGGGGGCAGGAGGAGAAGGGGACGACCGAGGATGAGATGGCTGGATGGCATCACTGACTCGATAGATGTGAATCTGAGTGAACTCCGAAAGTTGGTGATGGACAGGGAGGCCTGGCGTGCTGTGATTCATGGGGTTGCAAAGAGTCAGACACGACTGAGCAACTGAACTGAACTGAACTGAAGATTGTTGTGAGGATTTAATGATTATAAAGGCCTTAGCTGTGGGCCTACCAGATAGCAAACACTCAGAAAAAGTCACAGCATTTTTATAATAGGGTTGCCAAATTTAGCAAATGAAGGTACAGGAGTCCCAGTTAATTTGGAATTTCAGATAAGCAGTGAATATTTTTGTAGCATAAGTATGTCCCATGCTTCAGCTTCTCCGTCCCAGTCTGGTGGCTCAGGGGATGTGGAAGAAGCCTTTCTGAGAGGTACCTTAGTGAGGGAGCTGGCCGGGAGAGTTTTGGGGCATGGATGGGGTGCAGAGGCAGATTCTGGTGTGCGTGTAGGAGGTCTGGATCCGCGGATGTTCCGGTGGTGGGAGCAGGACAGGAGCAGGAAGCGCTGTCCAGGCCCCGATGCACGGGACGCAGGGCCAAGGTATCTGAAGGGCTGTGTGACCACCAGGTTACAGCATGGGCCTGCAGAAACGGAAGCTCCATCCGCACCAAAACCTGTCCACGGAGCCTCGTAGAGGCTCTGTTCTCAATCGTCAAAAACTGGAAACAGGCCAGCTGCCATTCAACTGGTGAATAGAGTCTACATAGTGGAGTACTACTCAGCGAGAAAAGGGAACAAATGACCAACACACGCAGCATCCTGGCCAAACCCCAGATGGCAGTCTGCTAAGGGAGAGCACACAGAAGACCGCGCTCTATGCTTGCATTTATAAGGTGTTCTGGAAACGAAACTGCGGGTCGAATGAGCAGGGGTGGTTCATTCCCACCCTGGGGCCAGGGCGGGAGGACTGGTTGACTGCAGGCTGACAGGAGGGGACATTCTGGGTGGATGGAGATGTTTTACATCTTGATTATTATAGTGGCTATGTGGCTCTGTGCATTTCTCAAAATCCATAGAATTGTATGCTAGGAAAAGGTGAATTTTGCTATGGGTAGTTATTACCTCAGTAAACCTAGATAAGCAAAGACAGTGACGACAGAAAGTTTCAGCCAGGTCAGTGCTTGTGGCAGTGCTGGAGCAGCAGGAAGGTGGCCGGTGTGGGTCGCAGGAGGAGGAGGCTCGGGGTGAACGGACGCCTGTGTTCCCTCGTGCGGCCCTGCCTGCCTGCTGGGAAGCTCCCCGGGTGAGAGTCGGCCTGCCCATCATTCTGTGGAGGAGCCATGGATGTCACAATGGAGAAGACCCCAGATCATACCCACTCTCCCCCATGCCAACTGCCTGTGGCCACTCCAGAGGGAGAGGGCAAGACAATGGAACAGAATGGAATCAGAGGCTGAATTTCAGAGCCAGCTCTGTCACTTGCCAATTCAGCGTCTTAGAGCCTCCGTTTGCTCATCTGCAAAATGGGTACAACAAGCCATACCTCACAGAGCCGGGTGAGGGATAAATGATGGTGACTGTATGAAAGCCCCAAGCCCCATGCCCAGCTATAACTTATTAGCCGGGTGTCATTGAATTCCTGTTGCTCTTCTTACAAGCTGTGTGGCCTTGGACAAGTGTCTTAACCTTTCTGGGCTTTGAGTTCCTCATTGATAAAATGAAGCTTTATGGCCCCATAAGGTTGATGATCAACCTAGATAGCGTATTCAAAAGCAGAGACATTTCTTTGCCGGCTAAGGTCCGTCTAGTCAAGGCTGTGGTTTTTCCAGTAGTCATGTATGGATGTGAGAGTTGGACTGTGAAGAAGGCTGAGCACCGAAGAACTGATGCTTTTGAACTGTGGTATTGGAGAAGACTCTGGAGAGTCCCTTGGACTGCAAGGAGATCCAACCAGTCCATTCTGAAGGGGATCAGCCCTGGGATTTCTTTGGAAGGAATGATGCTAAAACTGAAGCTCCAGTACTTTGGCCACCTCATTCAAAGAGTTGACTCATTGGAAAAGACTCGGATGTTGGGAGGGATTGGGGGCAGGAGGAGAAGGGGACGACCGAGGATGAGATGGCTGGATGGCATCACTGACTCGATAGATGTGAATCTGAGTGACTCCGAAAGTTGGTGATGGACAGGGAGGCCTGGCGTGCTGTGATTCATGGGGTTGCAAAGAGTCAGACACGACTGAGCAACTGAACTGAACTGAACTGAAGATTGTTGTGAGGATTTAATGATTATAAAGGCCTTAGCTGTGGGCCTACCAGATAGCAAACACTCAGAAAAAGTCACAGCATTTTTATAATAGGGTTGCCAAATTTAGCAAATGAAGGTACAGGAGTCCCAGTTAATTTGGAATTTCAGATAAGCAGTGAATATTTTTGTAGCATAAGTATGTCCCATGCAATATTTGGGATATACTTATACTAAAAAAGTATTCATATGTGATGTGCTGTGCTTTAGTCTTTCAGCCATGTCTGACTCTTTGCCACGTGATGGATTGTAGCCCGCCAGGCCCCTCTGTCCATGGGGCTTCTCCAGGCAAGAATACTAGAGTGGATTGCCATGCCCTCCTCCTGGGGATCTTCCCAACCCAGTAATCAAACCAGGGTCTCCTGCATTGCAGGTGGATTCTTTACCAGTTGAGCTAACAGGGAAGCCCTGTTCATGACATAATTATACTAAAAAAAAATTTGTATCATTTATCTGAAATTCAACTTTAACTGGTACTCCATGCTTGGGGAGGCAGATTTGGAATGTGAGAATGGAAGTAAGCCTGAAAGTGAGTAGAGTGGTGAATGATCTGCTTTAAAAAAAAACACCTCCCTGCAGTCCAAGTCATTCATCTAGTTTATCTCTGATCTCCCCTCAGGAATCTCCTGGGTTTAACCCACACAGCCCATTCGTTCCTTGGTCCTGCTTTGGTTTTGGCCCCAGGCTGTCCACCTGTATCCTTTGAACTCGCCCCTGGCCTGAGGCTGCCCTGTGGATGCCCTGTGGTCCTGCGTCCGATCGGTGTGCCTCTGGCCTTCCTGTGGGCCCAGCTGGCTGTGGCTGCCGCCTGCACGGTAGGCTCTGCGTGCCTGTGGCCGGGGGCTGAGTGGCAGCACCACGCTTACATAATCGGTTTCTCTCCCCTTTCTCTTCCCAGAGCCAGGTTTCACACTGAGCAGCTGCAGACGGAGAAATCAGAGAAAGCACAAGCCAGCCGCAGATTCCGAGGCTTGTGAGGGACTCTGTCCTGCTCCGGAGAAAGATCCCGAGGCAGCCGTCTCAGGCCAGGTCTTGCTGCCATGGGGCCCACGGCCGCCGCCCGCTGGCTGCCGCCCGCACTGTCAGGCAGATAAGGGGGAGCCCTGCCTGGGGCACCTGCCGCCCCGCCCGGCCAGTCCCCCGAGGCCAGCCCTTCCTCACTGCCGGCTCCCTCTGCTGACCGGGGCCATGCAGGCCCTCCTCGGGCCTCTGTGAGCAGACACACCTCTGGGGACGCGCATCTGTGCTCTGCAAGACCCAGGGCACCACCATGCCCCAGGGACTCGCCTGGCTGCGCTGTGAGTACCCAGCGGGGCGGGGGGTCCGTGGGGCCTGCCCGGGGAGGCCTTGGCCGGCAGCCGGGCGCTGCTGTAACCACGGCAACCAGGGCATTCTTCCTGGGGAGAAGTTGAGATGCTTCCCAGCTTAATGGCAAGCACCCTCAGGGACTCCCACGCTGTCTGCCCTGTCTCCAGCTCAGACAGGCCTGATGGCTGTGAGCCTTGGAGTGGGTGGGCACAGTCAGTGGGTCACGGGGACAGGGCCGGCCCTGGGGGTGGGAGGCAGGGGCCACCTGCCCAGGCTCACTGGTGCTGGGGAGCACAGTGGAGAGGTTTCTGGCTTCCCTCGGGGTGGCCTGTCTGGGGTGGGGGCTTATGAGCTCGTCTGGGCCCTGAGACCCATGAGAGAAGCGCAGGCTGTTCCCTCTACCTCTCCCTCTGTAAAGAGCTAAATCAAAAGGCAGGAAGAGAACAGTGTTGTTGGGAAGAAGAAAAATAGTTGAAATGAGGACAGAAAAGAAAAATAATCTAGAAGCCTCTCGAGCCTGCTGGTGGGAGGCCAGACCAAGCTCCCTTCAGACTCTAGGATTCAATTTAATAGACTTGAATCCAACATATTTTTTCTGTGCCACCCACGTGCCCACTGGAGAGGCACTGCCATGGTGACAAGGACCTGGGCTATCTCGTGCGTCTCTAATACCTGGCATGGAGTTAGGTGCTGGGAACCGTGTGCTGTTTACATGAGGTCTGGGGTCTGATCCTCCGAGGGATGCACTGAGGAGCTGGGTCCTCCCCGGCCCTTGCAGAGGGCACTGCAAAGGGTCAGGGTGTTCAGAACGGGTGGGAGGGCCCAGATTTGGTGTTCTGGAATTTCCCAACTTGTGAGGGGCAGGGAGAGCAGGAGAAACAGCAGACTGAGGTGCTACTTGAAATGGTCTCAGAGGTGGGTGGGTCTGCATCCATAGATCTGGGGAAGTGAGGACAGTGTTTCTTCCAGGGAGGGGGAACAGTGTGAGCAAACCTCAGCAGGGGGAGTGAGAGGCCAGGCTGGACATTGGTTTGGGCTCGGGTGGCTGAGGCTGTGGAAGCCAGGGTGAATGGCGACTGACTGATGAGATAGCAGGAGCCCTCGAAGATACGTGGTCTGGGGTAGGGGCTGGGATTGGGAGTCCCTCTGCTTTGGGGAAAGTCTCTATTCCAGCCTTCTGGGCAAGAAGTGATGAGGGTCCCTTCTGAAGATGGAGGTGAAAGTGAAGAGTCCTGACAGAGGGGCATGGTGCATGAGGCGGCGTGCAGTGGCCCGGCTGTGGCGGGGGCTGTGGATCAGGAGCTCGGGAGGGACTGCGTGCTGGAGAAGGAGCAGCTGCCCCAGTGAATTGCCACAGACTTGGCGAAACAGCAGAAATGCACTCTGTCACAGTTTGGGAGGTCAGAGGTCTGAAATCAAGCTGTCAGAGCTCTGCTCCCTCTGAAGGCTCTGGTGGAGGGTCCTCGCTGCCTCTTCCAGCCTCTGGTGGCTCCTGGTGTTCCTTGGCTTGTGGCTGCATTGCCCCAGGCTGCCCTGCTCTGTGAAGCTATGTGAAGGGTCTTGCCCTATGTGTCTCTGTGTCCTTTCCTCGTCCTAAAAGGACACAGTCATTGGAGTTAGGCCTACCCTAAATTCAAGATGAGTTCACCTGGAGATTCTTAACAGGTGCAGAGACCCTGCTCTTGGAAGGCAGATAGGCAGTGAGGCTGCAGTTCCGCTGTCCCTGCCTGCTCACCTGTGTACTGCCCTGTTTTTCAGAGTTGAGGCAGCAGGAAAGGAGCTTAACATTGGAAACGGTAGTTGGGCTGCAGGGTTGGAAGAAGTCTAAGTCTGGAAGAAGACGGGTCATCTGGGCAAGGTTTCAGGGCGCCCACAGCTGCCAGTCTGGGAAGCATGGGGGCTCCACAAGTCCCTGCTGCGTGCCTTGTTGCCAGGCCCTGAAGGCTCCAGACTGGGACTCGGGTGAGGGCAGGTGGGATACCAGGTGCCAGCCACATTGGAAAGAAAATTCAGTGTGGACAGACACACTGATTGTGAATGAAAAGAGAGAAATTTGGATTTTTATGTGACATCTCTGTGAAGCAGAGTGTGGCCCCGAGGACACCAATCTGTCCTATCACTTTCTGTCAAGCACAGTCACCAGACCAGCAGCATCAGCTTGACTTTGGAATCTGTTAGAAATGTCGATTCTCTGACCCCCGCCTGACCACCTACCTGCTGAATCAGATACTGTGGGTGGGGCCTGGCACTCTGGGCTTTTACCAGCTTCTTCAGAAGACCCAGATGCCTGCTCCCAGTTCCCTAAAGTGCTGAGTAGCACGACCTCGCTGGGGTTCAGAGCACTGTGCCTCCGCACGCTGGGAGCTGCCTTGTCTGCTCAAGACAGTGAGTGAACTGGGCAGATGGTGCTAGAGACAGAGGCTGGTTCAGGCGGGGGAGACCCTGGGGAGGGGAGGAGTCTTGGGCTTGCAGTGGGAGAGGACACCCAGGGCAGGGGCAGTGTGTGGGCCAAAACCCCAAAGCAGGAATGATCTTGACAGTCAGGAGCGCCCAGCTGAGGGGCAAATGACGTAGAGACGAGGTAGGGAGCAAGTGGAAACACTGGTTTATCTGTTCCTTGGTCTAAATGTTGGTTCACGAANATATTAATTAAAAAAAAAAGAAGGCTGAGCACCAAAGAATTGATGCTATTGAACTGAGGTGTTGGAGAAGACTCTTGAGAGTCCCCTGGACTGTAAGGAAATCAAACTAGTCCATCCTAAAGGAAATTAGTTCTGAATATTCATTGGAAGGACCAATGCTGAAGCTGAAGCTCCAGTGCTTTGACCACGTGATGAAAAAAGTTGACTCACTGCAAAGGATCTTGTTGCTGAGAAACACTGAAGGCAGGGGGAGAAGGCGACGACAGGAGATGAGATGCTTGGATGGCATCACTGACTTGATGGAAATGAGTTTGAGCAAGCTCTGGGAGTTGGCGGTGGAGAGGAAAGCCTTGTGTGCCTCAATCTATGGGGTCGCAAAGTGTTGAACACTACTGAGAGACTGAACAACATCAAATTTTTTCTTTTTTTCCTAAACTGTAAAAGTTCCCTTTAAATTAACAAGAAAATAATTGGGCACAGAATGGCATTAATTTCTAACCAAATTTTATAAATAAAAATGATCTCAATAGCTATGCATTTTTATTTAAAATATGTTGGATTAACTTTATTGATGTAGTTTTCATTTTGTTTTGTTTTATTCATGGAAAATAAGCAGTCACTTAATTAATTCCAGTTCTCATTACTAAGTTATAACAATCAAGATTCTCCTAAGAAAACATTCATGTGGAAAAAGTATTGCTCATTGTATGCAAGATATAAAGAAATTGAGGTAAATAAGTTAAAGAAATGAATCCATCTGATAAGAATTAAGCTTAATATTTTCAGAGGCTATTGAATCTCACTCTCAAGATCAAAGAGAGACTTATGTGCGTCACTGGAAGATTCATGAGAATGACTATGTAAAAAAGTAAAATTAATCAGACATAAATGTAATTTTGTAATTATATCTATAGTAAAATAGCCCTTCAATGATTATTTGATAATACCAAAATCTAACCCAGAAGCAGGAAATTTTTGCATTGTAAAACTTGTAAGACCCATTTTTAATGCATATTTTCCAGGAAAATGTAATTAGTTATGAAATATACCTCAATAGAAAGCCCTATATGTAGTCATTTATTCACTAAACTGTAAGTAGAAAAAACATATCATTTTTGTAAGATAATTAAATATACACATCCTATAATATGAATAAAATTAATAGTATATACTTATGTCTTTATTTAATATACCACATCTATTCTCTCACATAATGTATGTAGATGTAGCAACTCCTATAAAACAACCCTACATACTACATATAATATTCCAATGTTATAAAGTTTACCATGTTGACACAATCAAAAATAAGCATCTACAATTCTCTGAAATTTGCAAATCAACTTCATAACACAAGACCTCTAAATTGATAGGTGGTCATTTAAATTTACTTTATCTGTAAATCACTCATTTCTTAGTATATCACTCTTCTACTTATTTCATCAGAAAACTTGGTACCTTCGTATATTCAAAGTACACCAATAGATATTAATAAAAATGAATCTAAATGTCTGGTTTCCTGGGGATAACCATTGCTATAGGCTGCTGCTGCTGCTGCTAAGTCACTTCAGTTGTGTCCGACTCTGTGTGACCCCATAGGCAGCAGCCCACCAGGCTGCCCCGTCCCTGGGATTCTCTGGTGGTCATTTAAATTTACTTTATCTGTAAATCACTCATTTCTTAGTATATCACTCTTCTACTTATTTCATCAGAAAACTTGGTACCTTCGTATATTCAAAGTACACCAATAGATATTAATAAAAATGAATCTAAATGTCTGGTTTCCTGGGGATAACCATTGCTATAGGCTGCTGCTGCTGCTGCTAAGTCACTTCAGTTGTGTCCGACTCTGTGTGACCCCATAGGCAGCAGCCCACCAGGCTGCCCCGTCCCTGGGATTCTCCAGGCAAGAACACTGGAGTAGGTTGCCATTTCCTTCTCCAATGCATGAAAATGGAAAGTGAAAGTGAACTCGCTGAGTTGTGTCCGACTCTTGGCGACCCCATGGACTGCAGCCCACCAGGCTCCTCTGTCCATGGGATTTTCCAGGCAAGAGTACTGGAGTAGGATGCCATTGGCTTCTCTGTTGCTATAGGCAATAGCTATAAAAGCAGAATATAGGACCACTGATCATCGTGGGTGACTGAAGGACAATTCTTTTTTCTTTTTTTAAATATGGTTTTGCATGGCTCCATACACAGAGAAATATCTCTCTTTTTACACAGAGAAATATCTTCTGGAGCTTGAAATTGGCTGCTATTAAATCTGCATCACTGAATATAAGAATAACATTACTTCTAGTGTACAGTCAGTTATAACAAGGAGGTTGCTACATTCATTCCGTTCCGTCCCGTTCAGTCGCTCAGTCGTGTCCGACTCTTTGTGACCCCATGAATCGAAGCACTCCAGGCCTCCCTGTCCATCACCAACTCCCGGAGTTCACTCAGACTCATGTCCATTGACTCCGTGATGCAATCCAGCCATCTCATCCTCAGTCGTCTGCTTCTCCTCCGGCCCCCAGTCCCTCCCAGCATCAGGGTCTTTTCCAATGAGTCAACTCTTCCCATGAGGTGGCCAAAGTACTGGAGCTTCAGCTTTAGCATCATTCCTTCCAAAGAAATCCCAGGGTTGATCTCCTTCAGAATGGACTGGTTGGATCGCCTTGCAGTCCAAGGGACTCTCAAGAGTCTCCTCCAACACAACAGATCAAAAGCATCAATTCTTCTGCACTCAGTCTTCTTCACAGTCCAACTCTCACATCCATACATGACCACAGGAAAAACCATAGCCTTGACTAGACGGACCTTACTCAGCAAAGTAATGTCTCTGCTTTTGAATATACTATCTAGGTTGGTCGTAACTTTTCTTCCAAGGAGTAAGCGGCTTTTAATTTCATGGCTGCAGTCACCATCTGCAGTGATTTGGGAGCACAAAAAAAAAAGTCTGACACTGTTTCTACTGTTTCCCCATCTATTTCCCATGAAGTGATGGGGCCAGATGCCATGATCTTCATTTTCTGAATGTTGAACTTTAAGCCAACTTTTTCACTCTCCTCTCTCACTTTCAACAAGAGGCTTTTTAGCTCCTCTTCACTTTCTGCCATAAGGGTGGTGTCATCTGCGTATCTGAGGTTATTGATATTTCTCCCGGCAATCTTGATTCCAGCTTGTGTTTCTTCCAGTCCAGCGTTTCTCATGATGTACTCTGCATAGAAGTTAAATAAGCAGGGTGACAATATACAGCCTTGACATACTCCTTTTCCTATTTGGAACCAGTCTGTTGTTCCATGTCCAGTTCTAACTGTTGCTTCCTGACCTGCATACAGATTTCTCAAGAGGCAGGTCAGGTNTATTTCTCCCGGCAATCTTGATTCCAGCTTGTGTTTCTTCCAGTCCAGCGTTTCTCATGATGTACTCTGCATATAAGTTAAATAAGCAGGGTGACAATATACAGCCTTGACGTACTCCTTTTCCTATTTGGAACCAGTCTGTTGTTCCATGTCCAGTTCTAACTGTTGCTTCCTGACCTGCATACAGATTTCTCAAGAGGCAGGTCAGGTGGTCTGGTATTCAGCATCCTAGAAAGACCACACGGGAAGGGCCACTACACACCTGCTGGTACCAACACCTGAGAGGCATGTCAAAGTCAGACAGAGCAGGGAAGACAATGGTGCGGGTCGCCCTGGAGTCATTGGAAGAGTTTTGACTAGAATCCACAGTTCCAGAGTCTCTGCATGGAAAATGCAGTTAAAGGCTTTGAAAACTCCTTGGCTCCAGACAAGGGGCAGAGGTTGTCCTGGAAAGGAGAGTGCCTTCCCCAAGGGCAGGAGTAGGCAAGAGGCTGGAGACCAACCCCAGGGCGTAGACCCGGGGACTCTGCCAGGCCGAGGTGGGAGAGGCTGCGCTGGACAGCACGTGCTTGTCTGAGTTGTTGTCCTGGAGCCCTGGCCCCAGGGGGGTCCAGCGCCCCCACGCTGGCCTGTGAGGACATGTCCTCTCATAAAGGGAGGCGCGTGCTCACTCTGCACACAGCTGCATGAAGGGAGGCACATGTTCACTCTGCACACAAGTGCGTGAAGGGAGGCGCGTGCTCACTGTGCACACAGGTGCATGAAGGGAGGCGCGTGCTCACTGTGCACACAGGTGCGTGAAGGGAGGCGTGTGCTCACTGTGCACACAGGTGCGTGAAGGGAGGCGCGAGCTCGCTCTGCACACAGGTGCGTGAAGGGAGGTGTGAGCTCGCTCTGCACACAGGTGCGTGAAGGGAGGCGCGAGCTCACTCTGCACACAGGTGCGTGAAGGGAGGCGCGAGCTCACTCTGCACACAGGTGCATGAAGGGAGGCGCGTGCTCACTGTACAGACAGGTGTGTGAAGGGAGGCATGTGCTCACTGCACACCCGCAGGAACAGTGTGAAGCAGCAGGTGCTCACGTGTTCTTGCTGGGTGCGGCCCGCAGATCTTGGGATCCTCCTCGGCATGGCCTTGGGAAATGAGGGCTTGGAGCCGTGGCCCTTGACGGGAGCGATGAGTGCGCCATCACTGGCTTCCTGCGGGACAAGCTGCAGTACCGGAACCGCCTTCAGTACATGGTACCCACGGGCCCTCGCCGCTCCTCTGCCAGAGCCCGCCTGGCCCCGGCCCCTCGCACACACCCTGGGCCTGGGCTGCACTACCTGTCCTTGCTCCTGCTAGCTGTCCGCAGGCACGCCCCCCCCCCACCACGCCTCTCATCTGACCCTTGATCCCACCTCCACGTGGCCCTCTCCAGGGGAGAGGGGATTGCAGGAAACCTCGGGGGAATCACGTATTATTAACAAGGGTGATAAGGACCTGGAAATTATAATGTGTGATTCTTTTATTAGGGTGAATCATGTGGCATGTGGCTCTATAGGTCTTTTTTTTTTTAACAGCTTTGAAGACATATTGACACATAATTCACATACCACACAATTTATGTACTTAAGTGTACATTTCAGTGGTTTTTAGTGCATTCTCAAAGTTATGAAACCATCACTATGATAAGTTTCAGAGGAATCTTTTAAAGTTATCTTCCTCACCCCTCAAAGGAGATGGTTTTCCCAGAGTAGTAAGCCTCTCCTGCATCTTGGCCTGAGACTAGGCCTGGTCAGGACCCATCCTTCCCTGTGTCCCAGAGGAAAGAGTTGTCTGCGTCCCAGCTGGGGGCAAAGCACATGTTTTCTGTGGAGGAGCACTGCTGTGACCTCTGCCGTCAAGGGCCAGTCCTGGGTTCTTCCCCTGCATCAGACTCCCGTGGGAGGCTGGGGGAATCTGAGCCGGTCCTGACTCTGACCTCATCCTTTGTTCTTATATCTTCCTAGAAACACTACTTCCCCATCAACTACAGGGTCAGTGTGCCTTATGAGGGGGTGCTCCGAACAGCCAACGTCACCAGGCTGGTGAGAGTCCCCTCCTCTGGACTGGGGAGCCCCCTGCCTCCAGGGACACCCTGGGTGCCCTGCTGGGGAAGCACTGGTCTGGGCAGGTCCTCCTGCCAGGAGGCTTTCCTGGCCCCTCAGGCAGCTTGCCCCCAGCCCCCGGGGGCTGCCTGGTCTCCCCACTGTGCAGGTCAAATCTGGGGGGATGATGGATCTGGGGGCGGGGGTAAGGGCCCAGAGGCCCCGTCAGGGGCTTCAGTGGTTTCTCTGTCCTGCAGCAGCGGGCCCGGGTGAGCCAGCAGGAGCTGAGATATCTGTGGGTCCTGGTGAGTCTCAGTGCTACTGAGTGGGTGCAGGAGGTGCTGCTCGAGGGCCACCCGTCCCGGAAGTTCCTGGAGGAGGTGCACACGCTACTGCTGGACGTCAAGCAGGGCCTGCGGGTGAGCACTGCGGGGGGTGCGGGCGGGCACGTGCATGTGCCTGCGGGTGAGCATTGTGCGAGTGTGGCAGGCAGGGTGTGTGTGTGTGTGTGCCTATGTGTGTGCATGGCTAGAAACTATCAAAGGAGGAGATAAATGCGTGGAAAGTCCTGGCTTGTCCTGGAGGCTGTGGGAGAAGTGGGGGTCAGGGTGAAGGGCTGGGCTTTGGGGGGCAAGTGATGCAACTGAGACCGTCTTAGGCTCTGCAAACCTGGGTGAGTCACTGACCCCACTCACTGTTTCCACATCTAGGGAACCAGGCAAAGGCAGAAGGCTATGTGGGAGGAGCACAGGGGGCTTAGGGTGATGGAACTCTTCTGCCTGATGCTCTAACTGCATCTGTCAGAGCCCTCTAATGTACAGCAGAAAGAGTGAGCCCTAATGTAAACAGAGTTTAATTAATAGTGATAATAACAGAGGTTCCTGATTGCTGCCTGTTCAGCAGTGTTGATCTGAGGCCTGGGGTATATGTCTTCCAAAAAGCCTGAGGAGGAAGGTGACAAGATCAGTGTGTTGTCTGTCCAGGCCGTGTGTGCGCCGTGGGACCCCCTCCCCACACCCCTACCTGCCCTCCTTAGGACCCCGGTAAACACCTGCCAGGCCCCCAGCTGCTGCCCAGCAGGAACAGCTGACAGGGCGCCGACTGTGAGCTCCTGCCGAGCCCAGGGCGCGGGGTCTGCGCCTGTTTTGCAGCTGCCTGGACCTTTGTGGAGGTTCTGTTTCCTGGCAGAGGCCAGGAGGCTAGGCCGTGTCCTTGGTTCCGTGTCCTTGGTGGCTCTCTTGTGCCTGTGGGCAGGGTAGGTGGGGGCTGACCTGGGGAATGGACCGTACTCCATTCTCAGTTTTCCTCGGGAGTGTCTCTGGGTTCTGGAGCTCCAGGGAGCTGCTCTGGGGGCTGGGAAGGAGACATGGGTAGGCTGAGGCCCTGCTCACCTGGGCTGTTCAGGGTGAGCCAGCTTTTAATTTCTCCTTTCTCAGTGGTGGTGGCCGAGGCACCCTCACAGGTGACCCGTGTCTCTGGGGCAGTGGGTCCTTCTCTTCTGCCTGATGCTCTAACTGCATCTGTCAGAGCCCTCTAATGTACAGCAGAAAGAGTGAGCCCTAATGTAAACAGAGTTTAATTAATAGTGATAATAACAGAGGTTCCTGATTGCTGCCTGTTCAGCAGTGTTGATCTGAGGCCTGGGGTATATGTCTTCCAAAAAGCCTGAGGAGGAAGGTGACAAGATCAGTGTGTTGTCTGTCCAGGCCGTGTGTGCGCCGTGGGACCCCCTCCCCACACCCCTACCTGCCCTCCTTAGGACCCCGGTAAACACCTGCCAGGCCCCCAGCTGCTGCCCAGCAGGAACAGCTGACAGGGCGCCGACTGTGAGCTCCTGCCGAGCCCAGGGCGCGGGGTCTGCGCCTGCTTTTGCAGCTGCCTGGACCTTTGTGGAGGTTCTGTTTCCTGGCAGAGGCCAGGAGGCTAGGCCGTGTCCTTGGTTCCGTGTCCTTGGTGGCTCTCTTGTGCCTGTGGGCAGGGTAGGTGGGGGCTGACCTGGGGAATGGACCGTACTCCATTCTCAGTTTTCCTCGGGAGTGTCTCTGGGTTCTGGAGCTCCAGGGAGCTGCTCTGGGGGCTGGGAAGGAGACATGGGTAGGCTGAGGCCCTGCTCACCTGGGCTGTTCAGGGTGAGCCAGCTTTTAATTTCTCCTTTCTCAGTGGTGGTGGCCGAGGCACCCTCACAGGTGACCCGTGTCTCTGGGGCAGTGGGTCCTCCCAAGGTGAGCCCCTTGGCTCTCCTCTCACCCTCACTGCTCTCTCTAAGCCTTTGTATGTTAGCTTTCTGGGACTCCCATCACAGTTCACCACTAGCTGACCACTTAAATCCGAGCCTGCGCCTCCCCTCTTCCAGTTGCTTGGGGCTTCCCAGGTGGCACTTCTTGTTAAGAACCTGACTATCAATGCAGGAGACAAGAGACGTGGGTTTGATCCCTGAGTCAGGAAGATTCCCTAGAGGAGGGCATTGAAACCCGCTCCAGTGTCCTTGCCTGGAGAGTCCCATGGACAGAGATACGGAGGGCTACAGTCCATGGGGTCGCACAGGGTCGGACGCCACTGAGGCAACTTAGCACACAGTGGCTTAAAACAACAAAATTATTGTCAAGGTTCTGGAGAGCAGAAGTCTGAGATCACGGGGGCAGCAGGGCCATGCTCCCCCAAAGGCTCCCGAGGACGCTCCTTCTCAGCTCTTCCAGCTTCTGGTGCTGGCGCTTCTGGTTCTGGGCTTGTGGCACATCACTGCAGCCTCTGCCTGTCTTCACACGGCCTTTCCCTCTGTGTCCCATGTCCTTTCTCCTGTCTCCAGTCATCGGATTTAGGGCCCACCCTAAACCCAGACTGATCTCATCTGGAGGGCCCTGACTTTACACCTGCAAAGACCCTGTTTCCTCACATTCATAGGCGCCAGGGATAAGGACTTGGTGCAGTGGTAAAGAATCTGCCTTTAATGCGGGAGACCTGGCTTCGACCTCTGGGTTGGGAAGATCCCCTGGAGAAGGGTATGGTAACCCACTCCAGGATTCTTGCCTGGAGAATCTCATGGACAGAGGATACTGGCGGGCTACAGTTCAAGGTGTTGCAAAGAGTTGGACAAGACTGAGCGACCAACACTTTTCACAGCTTTTTTAGGGGGATATGGGGCAGAGGAGCACACAACTCCACCCAGCACACTTCACTCTGAGGAAGGGCCTTGCCCAGCTCAAGCCCCACAGCTCCCTTGCTCCGTGTCTGCTCCTGCGGCTCCGGGCCCTGCTCCATCCCGAGCACAGTGCCTGTGCCCCCCGCACCGGGCCCCTTAGAGTAAGTGTGGTTCAGAGGAGCCCAGCTTGGCACTGGAGACCCAGCCCTGTTGGCCTGCCTTGGCCTTACGATATGACCGACCCTCCTGCAGGTCCTGCTTCCTCTTCCTGGAGTGGGTGTGGGTCTCTGCACCTGAAGGGCAGTGTTCCTGGGACGGGGACTCCTCATGCAAGGGCGGCCAGGCCTGCGCTGGAGCAGTGAGGATGCCCCCACCTCCTCCCGGTCAGGCCTCCCCCAGAGGAAAAAGAGAAGTCTCTGTGTGTTGTGCTCGAGTGAGGGGCATTGAGGTAGCCCCTCCCAGGAAAAATGGCACCCGCAGGAAGGAGAAAAGTTACTCTCGGGTGTTCTGGTCACCTCTTTCCAGGCGGAATAAGTTTGCCCACCCTGCCCTCACCCCCGCCAGCTCTCCTGGGATCTCTGCACGGGCTGAGGGTGGCATCTGTGGTCCTAAAGGTTTCCTCTCTTCCAGGGCATGGAGGTCAGCCCCCAGGTGGAAGCAGTGTTGAACCTCCTGAGTGCACCAGGAAGCCTGAAGCTGGTGCGGCCCAAAGCGCTGCTGGACAACTGCTTCCGGGTCATGGAGCTGCTCTACTGCCCTTGCTGTGAGGAGCTCTGAGGGGCTGGGGCTGGGGTACTGCTGTCTGAGCCAGGTCACCAGGCAGAGCCGGGGCCCTCCTCAGCACATCCTCGGCTCCCCAGGGCCACAGGCCATTTCTGGAAGCGGAGATGGACTTGGGTACATGGAGAACAGTGTGGCTTGGTTGGGGTGAAGGGCTGCTGACCTCATTTGTGTGTGTGTGTGTGTCCCCGCAGGTAAAGAAAGTCCTGTGCTAAACTGGCAGGACTGTGCGGCGCCTCAGCCTCAGGCTCGCAGCCCAGCCTCGGCACAGTGTGAAGCCACCCAGCTGTACCCTCTGCCCCAGCCGCCCTCCACCTCCCTGCCCCGCGTCCTGGAACCCTCGGCTGGCCCCTCCACTCAGTGAAGCTGCTGAGGGCCCAAGGCGAAGGCTTCCTGCCCGGAGGAGCCTAGGGTGACCTGAGGGGCAGCTGGAGGAGCCCCTGCAAGAGGCAGACTGGGCCTGAGACTTCGGGTGGTGGTGGGGAGCGCCTCCTGGAGAGGAGGCCCCGGCAGTGTTTTCCTTTGAGGGACACAGAGCCTGAGAAGGGTGCAGCTTTTCCTCCTGTGGTCTCGCCTGGAGCGGTGGGGGCTGGGCACCTGAAGGTCATGAAGGCAGAGCCTCTGGCTGCTCCTGGCACTGCTGGGTTGCCCCCTTCCCTGAAGGCAGTGCCAACCTCCTGAGTCAGGCAGTGGGAGCTGTACCAGGTGGGCGTACTCAGCAAGGCTGGGGAGGGGGCAGCAAAGCTGGGACAAGGGCATGGTAGCCAAATGCCACGTCTTGCCATAGTTTATTTTTTCTATTAAACACCCGCTTTGTTTTGGTTTGCTTGCATCTTTGAGGATGAACCTGGAGAAGGCTGCTTTCCCCTCCTGCCAAGCGTAGGAGGCAGGAAGCGGAGGGGCGGGGCGGGGACAGGCTGGTCTGGCGCAGGGGCCTGGGGCTGAGGATTCAGAGTTGGAATGGTCAGGGCCTTCGCCAGGGTCCCGGAATGGGGGATATTTGAGGGACTGAGTTCCTTCCAGCCCCGCCCCGGCCCATGAAGCCTCAGCAAGCCTGACGGAGCAGCGGTGTTGGGCTCATCTCCCACAGCGTGTCCTGGACACTGCCCTGTCTCCCTCCATCTGGCAGCTCCAAGACCACCCCCAGCAGGGATGGAACTGAGGCATTCAAACACATGGGTCCTGGCAGAGACCTGGCCACTCCAGCCCCGCCTACACGGAGCCCCCTGCCCCTCAGCCAGGGTCTAGGACAGTGGGGGCGGGGTGCAGGCAGTGGAGGAAGCCAGCAGACAGTGGTGTTAATTACAGTACAACTTTATTAATACTGGGATCTTCACAGTGCATTTGTTACTTGTAGCAGTGACTATTTAAATCAAGGGAAGGGTGGGCTGTGGGGAGGTGGGTTGGGGGGGGAAGGAAAGGATAATTTACCCAAAAACAGACAGAAAGAAGAGAAACAAAATGGT
>SJXQ01007702.1:47771-67231 GCA_006408695.1 Aepyceros melampus | reverse complement strand
TGAGGTTGACCACAGAGTGGACGCCGGCTGGGTCTCCTGTCCACAGCCTGAGGTTCTGGTTCCAGAACCAATTTCCCACGAGCAGCAGCCCCTCTTCTCCATGGGAGTGGGGCACAGGCCCGTGTCCTGAGACCCTGGCCCGGCACGGGGCTGATGAGGAGGAGAGGTCTGGGCCCGAGGAGGCCCGGGGGGCTCCTGCTTCGGGCTTGCCAGTCCGTGTCCTGACTGCAATCGAGTCCCGACGGGCAGGGCGTGGGGGCGGGGACGGAGGAGGGGAGGCCACTGGGGGGCAAGTCTTAGTTTGCTCAGCGACTTTCTCGCCTACACTTCCCTAGAAAACAAGAGACAGCGACAGTCAGCCACAGAGCGCCTGCCTTCCAGGAGCTGAGCCCAAGAGAGCAGCCGCGGACGGCACTGGAGGAGCCAGGGGCTGGGAATGGGGGAGCAGGAGGGCCAGGCCCCCAGCCCCGGCTCCCTGACAGACATGCAGAAAGGGAGGGGGCTTCATCACAAGGACCCTCGCTGTCACCACCAGGACTCCTGCACAATCACCAGGTACAAGACACTCCCTGGAGCACCGTCTTGTGGGGACACTTAACCTCCCAAGAACTGGCAGGAGACCACGGTGGCTACCATCTCCACTTTCACATAGGAGAACGATGCTCAGCAGAGCAGCTGAGGGCCCTTTCCTCTGGAGAGTGTTCCGCTCTGCTCTGCCCCACCCAGGGGCCCATGACCCTGAGTGACACAGCCAGCACAAGGAGTGAGACACGGGGGCCACCTCCCTGCCAATGGGTGGACCAAAGCAGAGAGGCTGACTGCAGACCGGCTGAGAGGAGAGATGGCACCACAGGGAGACGCCGAGTTCCCGGGCCTTGCAGCCCAGGCCTCGGTCTGACTCTAAGGGCCAGGCAAGGCCCCTTGTTGTACTGGTGACTGTGACCCCAAGACTGTTGACAACTGTAGTTAGATCTAAGCAGCTCTACCAGGAAGCCCTGGGGTTCAGCTGACGGGGGGAATGGAAAGAAGGTGGCCTCCAAGACCCTGTCCAGCGCGGAGCTCTAATGCCTCTGGGCTTTAGGTGGATTGTACTCGGAGTCCAGCGCGCTGGGAATGATTACCAGACACGGGCAGCTCCATGGCTGGTTCTCACGAGCTCCTAATCCCCTGAGAAAAGCACCACAAACCGTAAAAAATGCTGAGAAGCAAAACATGTCACCTGAACTACATTAGGAATAAAAAACTTCTGTTCATCAGAGACACTTTTAAGGGGCCGATGAGGCAAGCCTCAAAGCAGGAGATAATTACAGTACACACGCTGGAGAAAGATTCGAATTCAGAACGTGAAAAGAATTTCCACAAATCAATAAGAAAGTCACCAACAACCCAACAGGGACATGATTTAAACAGGCTCGTTGCAAAAGAGGATATCCAGAAGGCAAAAAAGTGATGAGAAGTTCTTTAGCTTCATTGGTCTTCTGGGAAATGCAAATTAAAAGCACCAGGTGAGGGCAATTCCCTGGTGGTCAAGGGGTTAGGACTCTGTGCTTCCAGTGAAGAGACCACTGGATTCAACCCCTGGTGGGGGAACTAAGATGCTGCAAGCCAAGCAGTATGGCCCAAAGCCAAACAAAGGAAACCCCATCAGGTGATACCACCACAAGCCTGTCAAAATGGCTAAAAGCAAAAAGACTGACGATACAAGTGTTGGTAAGGATGTGAGCAACAAAAGCTCTCACACATCCTGGATACAAGTGGAAACTGGTGCAGCTAGGATAGTTACCTGTCAAAGCTAAACATGTGCATGGCCCTGCTCCGGCAACCCCAGGCATTATCGAAGAGAAATGTGCACGTGTGTCCACCAGGAGACAAGAGAAGGGATACTCATGGCAGTGTCATCCACAGCAGTGCCAAAGAAGATGGCCAGCAGGACGGGCAAGTGAGCCCCCGCTCCTCACACTGGGGGGGACGAGGCAGACACGTGACCTGCTGCTATGCGGGACAGCGACTCTCACAAACACGCGGTGGGCCAAAAGAGAGCTTGTAAACGAGCACAGATTGCATGATTCCGTTTATATATAGCTCAAAAAATCAGGTTAACAACAACAAAAACCCTCTAAAAACCAAAACAAAAAAGTCAGGTACACGAATGTACAGCTAGAAATCAGGCCAGTGCCTACTTGGGGGAGGAAGAGTAGGGAGCAGATGTGAGAGGACCTCTGGGTGCTAGAAACGCTCTGCTTCTTGATTTCATCACTCGTTACCTGGATACAGGGACCCGGTGAAAACTAACCAAGCTGTAGGACACTTAGATTCATGCCCCTTTATATGGTATGGCGTTATTTAATGAAAAAAAAAATTACATTAAAAAACAAAGGCATCGTGGAAACTGAGCCAGAGGGAGGAGAGGCTGCCACGGTGGCCTGACCAGGAGGAGACGGACGTGTGGCACAGAAGCCAAACGTGTCAACGTCATGCGGTGAAGAAAAGAGAGGGCTTTGCCAGAGAGACAGCAAAATGGCAGAGAAAACGTGGCAGAACTGGGGACACAGGAGGCTCCGAGTCTACCGATGGCAAGGCTGCGGGTGCAGACGGAGCTCCATTATCCGGCTGGAGTGGCAGCTCTCGGGGGAGCGAAACGAGGAGGCTCAGATGGCCCCATGTTCAGGCAGGCAGTCACGGGCGAGAGCAGGAGCTGGGGCATGGGACCGTGACCGCAGCCCTGACAGGCGTGCGGCCGGTGGAGACGGAGCAGGAGATGCACAAACTTCACGCCCAGGAAAGCAGCATCGGAAGGGAAAGAGTCACAGGCAAGGCTGGAGACAGATGCTCGACAGAGGGCGGAGAAAAACGGGATGCCTCAGGACTGCACTTGAAATCTGTCTCAGCTCAGCTTCAAAGAGAGAGAGAGAGGCCAATATGGGTGATGTGAGCAACTGTGATAAACCAGAGGAAAAACAAACAAGCTGGGAGGAGAGAGGGGTTGAGACTTGTCCTTCTGAGCAAGAATCAAAACGGAGATTTAGACCAAGAAAGACAGTCAGTCCCTGTCCGAGAGCCAGGCAGTTCCTGTGAGATGATGTCATCTAAATACAGACCGGAAACAGGCCAGCGTGGCGGGCGGGCAGGAGTCTGGAGGCCCCGGGCCTGAAGGAGACGGGTAGGGACTCGCAGACTCATCCTTGGTCCCCTCCTGAGTGGGGACAGGCAGAGGCTGAGAGCCGGGAGAGGGCGGCGAGGGAGTGGCCACAGCAGGGTTCCCTGTGGGTCAGCAACGCCTGGAGAGGCTCCTTCCAGCCAGGCGGAGGAAAAGCAAGTCCAGGCTGGACACTGGGTGGTTTTCCCCTATGGCCTCCAGCGCCCAGAAGACAGCTAAGGCTCTGGGCTCCACGGCAGTGCGCAGCACCCCCGCAGGAGCCCTGAGACACGGGTGAGGGGCGGGTGCAGGGGCTCCTGGGCCACAGGGAGACTCGAGGGTGAGGGCAAAGGCCCAGCGCCCACGCTCTCCTGGGAGCCGAGCTGCCAGCTTGTGAGGAGACTTCCACTGCCTGCCCTGGACCCGAGTGTGCAGCCGGGCTTACAAAGCCCCCTCCCCGCACGCTGTGCTCTGTCACGTGGGCGGGTGCCCGCTGTCTGAGCCTGCATTTGGCGCCAAGACTCCCCCAGGCCAGGGCCCTTCCGACGCATCTGCTCAGAGATGGGAGCTCTCCTTCCACGTGGAAGGGGCAGCTGGTCTGACGCCTTTCCCAAACAGCACGTGATGGAAACCCTTCCGCGTATTTTACTGAAGATGAGTATGAGTGTGTGTGTGTGATCTCTGTGGCTACTTGCTAAAAGAATATGCTTGTGGGGAGAGGGGAGAACACACAGGGGCCTCTCAGAGCAGCCTTCTCTAGGAAAGCCAAGGTGAAAAGGAACAAAGGCAGAGCTTTCTGAGAGCCTGACTTCTGCAACTGCTGTTCCAGGAGCTTCAAAGCACACTTAGGCCGAGGACACCCACTTGTCTCTCCTGGCTCAGATGCAGCCCTACTCCAGGGAGGCGGAGGATGAAAGTGACCTCTGGGGGCCAATTCCAAACCTGCTGATATTCTGTTAAGCTGCTCCACTGTGATCCCCGGCAGCTACTTCCTAATTAACTGAGCTGTCTGGCTTCCCAAGGTCAAAGCTTTGCTAGTTTCCTGGCGTCCTGAAATAAGGTATAAACAGATCCAGAGACAACTACAGGTTCCACAACCTCTCAAGCTTCAGAGAGAAGTTTGCTGTCTAGTTCCCAGCCTCTGGCTACAGTGCAGGGAGCTGACGCTTCTCAGGTGTGTGGACTACAAAGCAAGCGCTTTTATCTGGAGGCTGGGATGGCCCGGCAGGTGCCGCCACCCGTATGATGAGTCTCTGGAGGCCTTTTAAGGCACCCCGTGTGGTGGGCACGGGGTGGCTCCTGAGTCCTTCCCCTCCACAGACGCTCCTGGATGTGGGGCAACCTGCTGGCTCCATGGGTCACGTGGCTCCCCTCTGCCAAGTCCACCCGTGCCCTCTAACCTCCCAGCAGCCCTGCTCAAAGCCTCCTTCGATCCCCTGCTTCCATCAGTGCCCCCTCAAGGATCCAGGAGGACCCTTGGAACGTGGGGCCACTTCCTCTAGAACTCCCCAGACTCCCAGAGCATGCCGCACAGGGCTCTCTCTGGCCAGCACGTCCTCTCCTCCCCCACACCCCTGGCTGCACCTAATGAATCCCAGCCTGACCCAGCAAGGCCCACTGCATGTGGTTGCCACACTCCAGAAGAAAAGACGTCACTTCTTGCGAGGAACTTCACCCGTATGATGAGTCTCTGGAGGCCTTTTAAGGCACCCCGTGTGGTGGGCACGGGGTGGCTCCTGAGTCCTTCCCCTCCACAGACGCTCCTGGATGTGGGGCAACCTGCTGGCTCCATGGGTCACGTGGCTCCCCTCTGCCAAGTCCACCCGTGCCCTCTAACCGCCCAGCAGCCCTGCTCAAAGCCTCCTTCGATCCCCTGCTTCCATCAGTGCCCCCTCAAGGATCCAGGAGGACCCTTGGAACGTGGGGCCACTTCCTCTAGAACTCCCCAGACTCCCAGAGCATGCCGCACAGGGCTCTCTCTGGCCAGCACGTCCTCTCCTCCCCCACACCCCTGGCGCACCTAATGAATCCCAGCCTGACCCAGCAAGGCCCACTGCATGTGGTTGCCACACTCCAGAAGAAAAGACGTCACTTCTTGCGAGGAACTCCAGTGTGCACGAGAGTGGGTTCTATAGGGAGGACAGCATGTGGACTGCCTAGGGGAGGCCCTGGTTCGCAGATGGTTCTGCGAGGTGCTGGATGCTGGCATTTTGCCAAGGACGAGAGCGCAGTGGAAATGGACCGGGCTGGGCTCTCTGCATTTTTTTCCAGGGACGTCTTTTCACCTTTGCGGGCAGGGCTTTCTTGCAGGCAATTTCTGGCATGTTGGCTCGGGCCACCCTGCATTCACAGGCCCTGAGTGTCGTTCCACTTACAAGATGAAAGTCAGGAGCTGGCTGTGCAAAGCAGCTTCTGCCACACACTCCCTGTGATGTCCTGCATCTCACCTCACAGACGCACTCTGGCCCCTGGAGAGGAGTGATGGGGGAAGGCTCCAGAAGGTTCCCACAGGCAGCTGGGCAGGCTGACTGAACGCTGACATGGAGAGGAGCTGCTCCTGAGGGGGATGGAGTGGTCGCCTGGAGAAAGCCCCCAGCCCACTCAGTGTCCCGTCCCCTTCCCCTCGGCGGAGGACCCATCAACACGGGCAACTGACAGAAGACCCCAATGCTCCTGCAGCCTGGGGAGGTGCCTCAGGACCTGCTTCTGCAGACAGACTCGGGGGCGCGTGTCTGTCACAGCAGTTTGTTTTTACTGTGAACAAATGACGTGATCCGTTAAAGGGGCGTGAGGGAGAGCTGAGCTGGGCCTCCCAGCAGCTTCCCCGCAGGCTGGGGGCCGTGGGAAAAGCTGCTTTTCTGCAACACTCTGTGAACAGGGTCTGGCCAGGTCCCTTGATTCATCTTTCATTCACACCAGCACAATGGGATCTGGGGGACCAACCAATGACCCTGGCAGGTAAGGTGGCACGCAGAAAGGGAGAGGGTAACGAGGTGCCACCGATGCTGAGTGAACTCCAAAGGCCCGGGGGATGCAGAGGCGAGCAGGCCCACGGTGTGGGCTGCCCCAGCCACAGGGGCCGCCTGTCCTCGGTGAGGAGCACACGAGGACAGCACAGCGGAATTTCCCAATTACGGCGGGAAAACAGAGTTACTCTTGCGCCACCGCGCCCCCTCCTGCCCCACAATTAAAACCTGGTCGAGTTTCCAGTGGCTTCCTAGCCAGGGCTCCAGCCCCACCACCCACCCCAGCGGCCAGTTTCCCACTCCACCCACCCCCAGCGCGGGGCTCTTCTGCGGAGCCCAGGGGCGGCGGTGAGGGGGCACAGGATTAGCAGAGGATGTATTAGGGACGCTGGGCCTTGGCCACACTGGATGAGCTGCCAGGCGTGTGTCTGTGTCGAAGGAGGGCCAGAATGAACCAGAAGCCGTACCCAGTGGGGCTTCCTGGGGTCAGGGTCTCATGGAAGAAAGCCTTGTGACAGCTCCCCCCGCCCAAACTTGGGCCCCTTTCCAATGCCTCATCTTGGGGGCTTCCCTTTCTCCCAGGAGGGGGCTCGGGACCTCAGCCACCGTGGACGGGGCTGGCTTGGGCTGCAGCCCTGAGTTCACAGCACAGTCACTGGCTGAAAAGAAAGCATTCTCCAGCTAGCCCTCTTTGCAAGGCAGCAGGGAGGAAGAGGGGCGGGGAGGCACAGCTGATTAGGCCCCAGGCCGCCGGAGGGCCGCGCTGGCAGGGGGTGAGCGTGCTCAGCCGCTCGGCTCCTGCACAGAAGCAGGCCTTGTCAGGCTCACAGCTGTTGGGTTGCGCTACAGTTCATGTCGCAGTTTATCAAAGAGGCTGCGTTTTCTCCCTCCTCTCCTCTTCTCCGGAATATAGTGGGATGGTTCGTGGGAAAACAAGCCCTGTGCTTGTTCCGTCTGCCCTGGCTGGGGGGTGGGATGGGCCAGAGGAAATGTACACACACACCCACTCGGGGCCGGGCCAGGCCGCTGGTGGCGCCCTGGGAGCCAGCGCTCGGCACAGAAGGATGGTTCTCTCACTCTCTGCTGGGCCGAGTTCCCCTCCCTACAGATCACGGGGCGGGGGAGGAGGCCGAGGCTGCATCCTGAGGCCAACAGCAGTGGCCCCCAGCTGTGCGTGAGTGCCAAATGTATAGCGTCTCTGCACCTTGCTCTGCAGAACGACGGGGCAGGCGCGAAGACTGCATCTTACAGTCAGAGCAAACTGGCCTTGGAGCCGGTCCACACAGCTGAAAACCGGAAAAACTGGGATTCGAACCCAAGGCTGTTTGACTTGGGAAGCCCTCTCTTCAACCGGCTCCCAAGTGCCCATGGCATCTGCCTGACCGCCATGGAGCCCTGGGCGGCGGGGCTGGTGTGGGCAGGGCTGGCCGCTCACACCACTTGTGCTCAGCATCCACCCGCCCTGAGTCCCTGCAGCCTGAAGAAGGGCCTGGGCCCAGGGCAGGGCACAGCAAGCCTGGCTGAGATCAAGTTTTGGAATCCCTGGCCTCCCCAAACCCAACATACCTCTACACAGTTACACCCACACGATAACAAGGCCACGTGGACACAGAGCAGATGTCCGACCCCTGCAGGGGCTCCATTCCCGACCCTCACGGAGGGGCAGCATGGGGAAGGCCAGGCGGGCGGGGAACTGCTCCCCGGCTTGCGGAGGGTCCTGCCTCTTCCTCAAGGCCAAGACCCCCAGCCAAAAGTCTGTCCTCAAGAACTCCGGATGTCTGTCCTTTCAGTTGCTGTCCCTGGACCCTGAGCTAAACGCACCACTGCAGGAACAATGGCTAGCCACTTATCTGCAAAAAGAGTCTGTTTCCTTTCTTTGCTCAATGTTGGGGGTTGAGGGGAGCAACTTATAGTTGGCTGAACACCACAGCGAGGGGGTTAAGAACTATCCACTGTCTCTTATCAGACTGTGGCTCACCTCAGCGGCCTGCGGGCATCACTAGCACGTGCTTCTTTAAAGCCACCAGCAGAAAGTAAGGAAACTGAGTCGGGAAGCAGGTGGGCAGGCTGACCCTCCCAGGCGCGGGCCCCAGTGAAGCTCTGCTGAAAGATCTCGCCCCATCTGATCATGAGGAGGAGGAGGGCACACGGCTTCAGGCCCTCCCCCACGTCGGGCGGTGGGGCACACTGGCCAGCCTCCCAGGGCTAGCGTGGCCCCGAGGAAGCTGTGACTGGACACGACAAGGGCTGTTGCTACTTCGGGGGACGGGCAGGATGGCAGGAGGGACAACATATGTGAGCGGCCCAGTGACGGGGCCTTCCGTCCTGCTGCGGGGCTCTCCACCCGGGGCTGGGAGAGCACACTGCCAAGTGGACCGGGAGTGAGCCATGCCCTGGGGGCAGGCGCAGTGCCCACGGAGGCCCCAGTGTGGTCCTCGAGGGACATGAGCCCCAGAGCAGCGAGTAACTGCTGTGCTGGAGGGACTTGGCCCCAGAAGGCTGAGGGGCGCGGACCCTCTGGGGAGCTGGGTGCTGGGAGGTCCTGGCGCGCAGGGTGGGCAGGCCCCTCAGGGACCCGGCTCAGCCCTGTCTCACAGACGGGACAGAGGCCCAGCTACAAACTCAGAGGAGTGAGGTCTGCAGCCCAGCTCCAACCGAGCCAGGCAGGCACATGGCCTCCTTTCATTTCCCTCCTGTAGAAATGAAGATTCCTACCAGCCCAGGATGCCTGGGAGACCCTCCAGAGTAAGTGAAGCCTCACCGCCCTGAAGGCTCTGAACAGGACCACGGGGACAGCAGGACCACCAGCTCCGTGAACCCTCGGCACTGATGGGAGAGAGAACATCCCTGCACACGCACACACGCACTCACGTGGCCCACACTTCCGCTCCATGCTGTCTGGGGAGGTCGGCGACCTCCCAGCACCCTTCCCCCAGACCCCGATGGGGCATGCCAGGCTGATGGAGGCTGGAAAAACCCACTGCAGTGGAGCTCTCCAGAGAGGAAACTAGCTACAAACTCCTTTTTCAAAGGCCCCTCTCTCCACTGGTTTTCTAAAGTCTTCCAGGCAAGGAGGACTCATCAAAAGAGCCAACACCTCTGCAATTTGGAACGCCGCCCATGAAGCTAGCTGTCACTATGTGGGGAGAGTCTGTCATTTTCCTGGTGGGGGGGGTCCCTTCAGTCCCCAACTCGATGTGAAAAAACAAACACAGAAACCTTCCACTTTTGGCCAGTGAGGTTCAGAATCCACTTCTGCCCTCTGTAACCATGACTGTCACCTGGGATCACTCTGCCCCCCAGGGGCCTTTGGCGCTATCTGGGGACACTTCTGACTATCCGGACAGGGGCGGTGAGGGTGCTCCTAGCCCCTAGTGGGTCGGGGCAGGGGACGCTGCTCAATACCTCAGAGGGCGCAGAACACCCCCGCCACCAAGAGTTAACCAGCCCCAGATGCCAGCGTGCTGAAGCGGATAAGCCCTGCCTTCCTCAAGCTCAGGAAAGCAGGGGGCGGCAACACCCGCCACCACCAGGAAGCTCTGCGGGCAGGGACTGTGCCGTCCTGTTCCTTGCCCTTCCGTCCCCTCCTGAGAATCAATTCTCTGACCACCCTCAGGGTGGCCACTCTCCCCCTCTGGGGCTCCCCCGTTTCCTTGCCTTTCACTCCCTGCCCACCCCCAGCAGCACTCAGCAGGCTCCTCCCCGCCTCCTGTCCCTCAAGGCTTCCTGCGTCCCCCTCTCCTTGGCTTCTTTCTGCCTCTCAGGCCCCTCTTCTCAGCCTCCTCTCCCGGCTTTTCCCTCTTTCTGCAACCATCACACACTGGAGGAGCAGAGAGCCCATGGCTGCCTCGACCCTTTGCACGACATGAGGATGAAACTTGAGGCCGTGGGAGAAGGGATGCTCCCAGAACTGACCTGATGATGAAGGCGCCTCTGACCTCCAGGAGCTTCCGCTCACTGCTGAACCTCTTGAGAAGGTTGATCATGAACTTGTAAAAGTAGGAGTTCATGGTCGGGGTGGAAGGAGAACACTCCAAGCTTTTGGTACCTACAGAGGTAAGGACAGAACGGGGTTTATTCTGCATGTCCACAGAAAGGAAACAGTTATCGATGCCAAAAAGGTGGGGAGAGTCCCTGTGCAACCAGATGAGGGAACACCACAATCAAGGGCCATGCTGGCAGCAAAAAAGCAAGGACCAAACATGTGCGCAAGCTGATACACCCCTGCTCGCTACAAACACACCCATTCCCCTGGCCACCCCTCCAGTGGACACTCCATCACTTAGTGAAGACTCCCTACATGAGACTAGGCGCTAGGTGCCAGGTGTTTCTGAAAAAACAGAACACATTTTTAATTCATCATCTCAATAAATAAAATACACTTGGGCTTTGGCGGGTTAAGAATAAATGGCAAGTCATAGAGAAGAAAGACGGAAGGCAGGCACAGCCGCAGTGGTCGATAAAGCCGATAGACCCCCAGAGGCAGAGGCCACACTCCTTTCCCACCACTGCTCAAGGAGAAGTCAAAGCGGCACACGCTGGCAAAACGTGACCAGGCGTCTCCACTTGCACCGATGTTCTGGAATCAGACATTCCTCATCTTCAGGCACAGATGTTCTATCAGAGTCGCACCCTGAAGACCTCGAGGTGGCTTTACGACCTGAAGCACACTCCAGGCCTCCCCCTTTCATGCTTGGGGGCTCAGTCGTGTCCGACTGTGTGTGACCCCATGGACTGTAGCCTGCCGAGCTCCTCTGTCTATGGGATTCTCCAGGCAAGAGTACTGGAGGGGGTTGCCATTTCCTCCTCCACTCCCAGCTGAAAATACACAGAAGGCCAGAAACAGCACCCCCTGCCCCGCCCCACCCCTGTCCCTGTGTAAGGCATCCGGTTCAGAGGGGACAGGGCTGGGGCTGGGGCGCTGCGCCGCCGACCCCGACGTTGTGCGTCCACACACCCCTGGGGGCGCCCTGTCCTTGCTTTCTAGCACGTGCTGGCCTCAGCACGCTGGAGAGTGGCGGTGGCAATGGCAGGGCTCTTCACGTCCACTTGCCTGACGCGTGAATAGGGCATCTAGGTTTTTCTTGTAACAATTTAATTGCGATGCAACTCATATACTATCAAGTTCACCCTTTTAAAGGGTGCCATTCAGTGAAACAAGCAGGGAGTGGGGTCTCTGGGATCAGGCTTGGCTGTGCGAGGGGATACCAGCTCCCAGAAGTGTCAACCCAAAGCACAAGTGCGTGGAACCGTCATCCAGAGCATAAGCAAGCCTTACAGAGGAGCCCTGGCAGGCCGCCCTCAGCAGGTGCGGGGCCAGGAAGCAGCAGTGAAACCTTCTCCCAGGAGGTCTATCGTTTTGCTGAACTCAGACTTCCTTATATCCTCACAAGGTCCTTACAGGGAAGTGGCTGGGAACTGGAAAAGGTGATTCATGATTTTTTTTTCCCCTTGGCTGTGAACTGGCCTGTGAGGATGCCTCACCAGGAGCCACACCTTCAAACTACTGTCCTCTCTCTGGAACCTCTTGGACAGCTCCTGTGAATCGTGCCCAGGGCGAGCCCTTCGTGAGAAGCCAGTTCAAGGACAGGCCTCACAGCACTTCTCGTCTACAGTGTGTTGTTCTGGGTCCCTTTCCAGAAGAGCCTGGCCCAGGGCCGTCCTGAGTGTCTCTGGAATGGCAAATAGTCTGCTCTCCACCCCCAAGGGGCTGTTTGCAGAATCGAGTGTCACATTCTTATGGATCAAGTTACTCCAGGCCCAGCTGGGGCTGACTCTGAAGAGATGGCTGTGGATACAGCTGTGAGGAGCCCCGCGTCCCTGTCCCCACACTTGAGGACATGAATTCTGCTGCCCCCGTGGAGGCCTGGCTGGAGGGCACAGGCTCCCCCGACCCGTGGAGGTACTTGTGGCCTGGGGTCCACGCCCTGCAGCCTTCTGGGTGCTGGGTGACCATGGCTCCTTGTTTCCCTGTCCCCTCCTACCTTCTGGAGGTGTGTCCCTGTCCCATCCATTAGCAGGCTTAGGTTCCATAGTATTCCAGAGGACAAAGAGATCAAAACAACGACTGACCATAAAGAAATCCTCCCCACGGCCTCCAGGTCCTGGGGACTGGGTGACTTGAGCAGGCGCTGGGGAGAGATCCTAGGTGGCTCAGTTCTTACAGAGGCAGTGGGCGTTTCTTGGCTGCACTGTGTGGCATGTGGATCTTCAATCCCCAATCCCTGGCCCCTATATTGGATGGTAGATTCTTAACCACCAGACCACGAGGGAAGTCCCAAACATGGTGTTTAGAGATTGGCTTGGGAGTCCACCACAGCTGAGATCAGAACTTCACTCAGCCCCGACTAGCTGTGCAACTTTGGACAAATCTCTTACCCTCTCTAAGCCTCAGTTTTCTCATCTGTAAGATGGGGGCAATGAGCTGCTGCTAAGTCACTTCAGTCGTGTCCGACTCTGTGCAACCCCATAGATGGCAGCCCACCAGGCTCCCCCGACCCTGGGATTTTCCAGGCAAGGACATTGGAGTGGGATGCCATTTCCTTCTCCAATACATGAAAGTGAAAAGTGAAAGAGAAGTCGCTCAGTCGTGTCCGATTCTTAGTGACCCCATGGACTGCAGCCTACCAGGCTCCTCCGTCCATGGGGTTTTCCAGGCAAGAGTACTGGAGGCGGGCGGGGAGGGCAATGAGAGCCCACATTAAATGAGACAGAAGATGTAATGTACCAGGCCTGGGGCCTCCTACATAGTCTGCACGCAAACAAGAGGGGCTGCTACCACCAGCAAACCTGCCCTAACCAGGAGCACTGCCTGAGGCGAATGGGTCCCATCTCCTGAGCCACGGCCGCCTCTGGGGCCCACGGTCAACTCTGGAGGTCCAGGCCCACATAGTGGACCCTGGAGCTGAGGAGGCCCTTAGGAGGGAGGGGTGGGGCAGAGTCACATGTGGGAGATGCCATGTTGAGAGGGTCCTGTTCTCACAGCGCGGTGATTACTGTGCAAGCTTCTGTCCTTACTTCAAAGAGCAGGAGACTGGGAGCAACCTAAGTGGGCATCGGGTGCCTCCCGAGGCTACTGGGAGAGGCCGTGGAGCTGCCCAAGGCCTGTGGCCCTTCTGGCTCCGCCTGCCAGAGCAGACTCCAGTCAAGGCTGCTGCCCCAGGAGAGAAGGGGAGCCTTGGGGAGCCCCGGGGAGGGCAACACGGGCTGGGCTGGCTGGGCAAGGGAGCCGCCTCTCTTGACCACCAAGGATGGGGTGGGGGCCGCCTCGCTCCCTCCTGGCCTCCTTTCCCCTTGGCCCACCAGCCACTGCTCTGACTGACCAGCCGGCTTGAGGTGGAACTGGAGAGAGGATTCTGGGCAGGGCTGCAGGCCTGGGAGGGGAAAAGGGGTGGAGAGAGAAGGAAGTCTCCAGGAGTGCTCCCACGGGGAGTGCCAGGCCTCTCAGCTGAACTCATCTCTGCCCGACCGCAGCCTGCTCCTCCCTGGGGGGCACCCGCCTCTTGCCTCTCTGCACGTGCAACTGGATTGGCCTCTTTTCTCGCCAGCTGATAAGAGCCCAGGGCGAGGGGCTACGGCCCCCAAGACGGGGAGGTCAGGGACCACCCCTCCGACGTGCTTGAGGGTCTGCCGGGTGGACAGGCCAGGGCGAGGGGCTGTGGCCCCCAGGACGGGGCGGTCAGGGCCTGCCTGCCAACACATGCTCAAGGGTCTGCCGGAGGACAGGCTGGGAGGCCTGCACCAGGAGGGATGGCGGGTACTGGTTGTAGGTGAGGAGAGGGCTGGGAGCAGACTGGTGTCAAGAGGAGGCACCCTTTGGGGCCGAGGAGAGCAGGACTCCTCCCCTGTCCTGCCGAGGACCGCTGGCCTGGCCTCTGCTGCAGAGACGCGGGCTCGGGCAGGTGGCTCACGTGAGCACCGCTGGCCTAGGGCAGGCAGATGCCGCCAGGAGCACCGGGTGTGCAGGGTCTGGCCCGGGCAGGCAGCCGGTGAGCCGGCGCTGCAGATGTTCCTAAGTGAAGCCTGATGTGGTGACAAGAGGCTCTGCAGAGCGCCGACAAACAGCCTCCCCGGGACGTTTTGGATTGAGCTCTGTGGCTGTGACGTGTGCGAGCCTCACATGTCAGGATAAAAATAGCTCTGGCCTCAATACACCACGCGCTACAGTTCAACAAAACCAGATGCGAGAGCGTCACCGCCCTGCCTGGGGGAGGCGGGGAAGGGCCGACGGATGCCCAGGGCAGGTCCGCCGCCGGCTGGGGGCGGGGGCCCGCGGGGGCGACACCTCTGGGCCGAGCCTCACAGACTTCAGGAGCCCAAGGCCCAGCACCTCCCCACCCCCGCCCCCGGTGGGGCTGGGACGGGGAGGCTGGTGCGACTGAGAGCTTGCACTCAGAGGGAAGGGGCTGGGATGGGGGTCTCAGGGGGTGGGGAGCCCCCACGTCAGAGGGCCCAGCCCCCTCTGCGGTGCGGACCAATCTAGCATGCAGTTGCTTTGGTCTCTGTGCAAAAGCCAGCAAGCCCTCTGCCCCGGGCCGTCTCCCAACTCCAGGAGGCTGTCCAGATGCCTGCTTCAGAGCAAGAGAGAAGAGAAGGGGCGCGGCAGGGCCTGGGAGCACCCCCGGCTGGTGGGGGGAGGGGGGCCACGGGAAGGTGAAGGAAGTAGGCTCCTGGGCCAGCACTCTCCTCAAGAGATGGGCTGACCCACGAGGAGGGTCCAGTGAACTGACACGGGGAAAGTGCCGAAAACAGCCCGGTCCCAAACAAGAGCTCAGCACATCAGAATCACCGCTGTCCTCGGGGAGCTGCCAGGGATGGCTTTCTGGGTTAGAGTTTATCTAACGCCTTTAAGAGTTTATCTCTGCATTTGGTCATACCAGGCTGGCCCATAAACAATGAAACTGAATCAGAACACTCATCTTTGCCTACATGTTTGGAGCTGGGAGCAGACAGCCTTGCGCAATGACTTGAGCAGTTTCATCCCAAGAAGGGGCCGGAAAGGAAGGTCAGGAAGGCTGGGTTTGGGGGCAAACATCCGTCCCGGGGAACTTGGCCGCAGGTCACCACACGGCTGTGTGGGGCCCAGCTTCCTCCCCTCCTGCAGCAGGGCCTCGACCCGGAGCCCTCCTCCTTGCAGGCCTTCTCGGAGTCTGGCAGGGCCCCAGCCATGTGGAGCCGGGCAGAGGAGGCACAAACAGTGCCAAGTCACAGGGGGACCCAACTGGGCACTTTCATGTCATTTCACAGAAGCCCAACTTAGGGAGATGGAGCCTCCACCAGCTTCCCTCGGGGTCACCCACCCAGGCAGCTCACGGTCCTCCTGAATGCTCCAGCAGCAGCCCCCTCCTCAGCCTGAGGCTCTGCTAGGGCCAGGAGTGAAGAGGGTTGGGCAGAAGGGAGACCACCGCCTCCACCCACACCGCTCTGCACTGCAGGCAGGGCTGTCCCGGCCAGGCCAGGCGAGAGCACCGTCCCTGGTGGGCAACGCAGCCTGCAGCCCCGGGCGCCACTGCACTGACACCGAGGCCAGCACAGCAGCTGTCCAGGCCAGGACGGCTGGCCGACGCACTCGGTGTGCACGGTCTGAGTTCACAGGCCCGACATGCAGGCATTGTGCCACTGGTCTCATCTTTGCTAGGCTCCCTGCCTCCTTAGTTTTCCGAATTCCCTTGGTAGGGGTGGCAGGGCGGGTGATCTGTCTTAAAGAGACACAGCCCTGCACCTGCAAGTTCTCAGAGCTGTGCCCTGGTGAGTCAGGGAAGGCAGATCCAAACCGGAAGACGGTCCACCTCACAGCCTCTGTGCGTGACCAGCCGGAAGCAGACAGAAGAAGCCCACGTGTGCAGAGACGCCGTGGGAGAAAGGACGAAGTGTGTGTGCATCTCCGGGTGCCCTCTGACCTGTGTCCTACGCCAGCACCCCCCTCCTGCCCTCCCCAAGGTGGCCGAGGCGGACGGCAACAGGGCACAGTCCTACTTCTGGTTACTGCCATGAGCCTGACCTCTGAGAACCATGGCCCGCCTAACAGCCCAGCCATGGACCACGTGCTGGGTGGATGCCACCCGCTGACAGGGCACGCAGGGCACACGGTGCCGTGAAACCCCCGCAGCAGGGAGTCTCACTGGCTGTGGACACTTCCGTGGTGCTCTTTCCAGGATGGAATTTCTTCCCGTCTGGCACACTTAGCTGTTTTCTATGAATTCAGGGTGAGGCCCTGGCTGATGTGAGCCAGTCTGACAGCCATGGGAGCTGGGGCAAGTCTTCATCACCTCGGCCTCCCTGGCGGCCCAGGCCCTTGATAGGGCCAGAAGCTGGGGCGCAGAGCTCTTTGCTACCCAAGCTGCTCCAGCTCCTGCTCCAAGCAGTGGAGGGCGTGCTCCTGGAGCTCCCCAGGCTGGGCCCTGCAGCCTGGGGCTCCCACCCTGCCCCTCCAGGGCTGGCTGTGCACAGCCGCTTTCCGGCCCACGCCTCCGCCAGCCAGGAAGCGCTTCAGTCATCTACTTCTCCATGCCCTTCTCCCTCCCTTACAGAGGAGGGGCAGATCAGACAGCCCCAGCGGAGAGGGTACGCGCCCCCTGCCCGGGGCTGTGTCAGCACAGCCTCTCCCCGAGGACATGCGGTCTCGGCTTCCTGGTCTCGGCTTCCTGGGCAGGGAACTCTGCGGGCTGCCCCCACCCTCAGGAAACCTCCTCTCAGCTGCTGGCCCCGCTGCCTCTCAGTGAGCCCCCGCCCAGCCTCTGGCAGCCCTGCTACCCATCCAGAGACTGCAGGCTGTCGCCCAAGTGCCGATCTGGGGACCAAGGATGGAGAATGGAGGGGAGCACTTGCGTCCACAGGGGTCGCGTGGTCAGGATGCGGGAGCCTCCCAGCCACAGCCCAATGTCCAGAGGAAGCAATGCGCGGGCTCAGACACTGCTGCATCCTGCGGAACCAGGGAAGGACGCTGGGCTGCCACAAGAGACCCTGACTCCTTCCTGGCTTCAGTCAAAAGCAGCTGGAAACAAGAGCAGCTGCAGGCAGAGCGTGCACAGAAGTGACAGCCTGGGACACCCTGTGGCCGGGGCTTGACGTCAGGTGTCACTAGGGAGACGTCTTCCCTGGTGGCTCAGCTGGTAAAGAATCCATCTGCAATGCGGGAGACCTGGGTTTGATCCCTGGGTTGGGAAGATCCCTTGGAGAAGGGAAAGGCTACCCACTCTAGTATTTAGCCTGGAGAAGTCCATGGACTGTATAGCCCATGGGGTCACGAAGAGTTAGACACGACTGAGTGATTTTCATTCACTTTTTGACACATGGGCCTTCTGGGATTGGCTGGAGCCCCGGGCCCCACTTCTACCGAGCAGGTGCCCTCAGGGCCAAGTACTGGGACGCCTTTGGGGACGGTGCAGTGGGGCTGTGGGTGCAAAGCCACCACTGAAAAGGCCCCAGATATATCTGACTCTTGGCTTTTCCATCAGAGGAGGTCTAAGACCTCGTATCTGGATGTCAAGAGCTGCTCAGGGGACAGAGACACCCCAGGCAAACGCCCAAGATTTGCCGGGTATGCTCCTTCCAAGCTGCCTCCCTGGGCATTTTCCAGGATTGTGTCGCTGGAAGGCAGTGGCGTCTCCCTGCGAGGCAGGACCCGGGAGTCACGCTGGCCCCAGGAGAAGAGCCACCTGAAGCTGCAGGGACCCCGAGGTGGGGGCTCCAGGGGCGCTGTAGCCACCTTCACGTCCGAGGACTGCCCGGAACACCCTGTCTGAGTTATCCACTCTCCAGCCTGGGCCGCCTGCCGTGTTACTTTTAGCTTCTCGACGAGGTCTTTCACCCACGAGACCCGAGCTCTGGGCTCCCTGATCCTGACCAGGTGACGGCGCCGCAGGGGGAGAGACCATTGCTGACTCGGATGGTTTCACATTCAGCCAGTGGCTCAAAGGGCCGGGAGTGGCAGGGAGATGAGGGAAAGGGCTGTGAGGGTCTCCTGTGAGGCTGGGGGCTGCTGCAGTGGGAGGTGGGAGGGTCAGGCTGCCTGCCGCTTGCAGAGCGGCACATTGCTGGCCCTCACCCCCGGGAGCTCCCGAGCTCAGGAGGGTGGCCCACGAGCAGACAGTCCCAGATAAGACTGAGCAGCGCCGTGCCCAGGGTCCTCGAGGCCACAACCATCCGGGAAGGGAAGACTCACCGGGTGTGTTCAGCAGGCCGGCTCTGCCAGGGGTGGGCACCTGGAGCTCCGAGTGGCTGACCCGGAGGTCAGGGCCATCGAGGGGGCCTGGGTCATCCGTCTGGCCTGCAGGGGAAGAAGCAATTTCTGCCAGCACCTCCAGATCCTTTAGGATAACCTGGGGAGAGAAGAAGGGATGATGGACAAGGACCCCATCCTGCGCCGTGACTGCGGATGGAGAGCTGCCTCCAGGGGCACCAGGCTGTCGAGAGCCGCCCGGACTATGGCTCTGAGTGCTCACAGACTGCTGCAAAGGATACAGACGCAGAAGAACAGAGGCAGACGGCAGGAAGTGGGGGAGACAAGGTGGGGTCAGCCCTTTCAATGATTACTGCTCTCTGGTCTCCAGGAGACGACGGTCTCAGCCCCAGGGCCCAGCCTGTGCAGTGCAGGCCCCAGGCTGGCCAGGCCTCGATGTCAACCAGCACTCAGCCAGAGGCTGACCCCACCAGGGCCACAGTGACTCACACCAGGTCCAGTGGGTTATTTCCCTATCGGAAAATACGCTTGGGGAGACCTAGCACGCCTGAGAGACTTGGCCCATGAGATGTCCGCACCCTGAGTGGCCCCGTGAAGGAGGGGGAGGCCAGAGGAGGCAGCTGTCCTGGCTCTGAGCTGGAGGGGACCCCTCGCCTGTCCTTGGTCTCGCCTACAGGTGCCTCCTCAAGGAGCCAGCTCTCGTCCACGAGCGGAGCTCGGTGCTCACAGTCCTGGCTTCACTCTCGACTCTGACATCAGTCGCCTGACTCTGGACCAGTGAACTCACCATACCCGCCTCCCTAGCTTCTGCTGAGTGGTGCCCGCTGGGGGCCGGACCCGCGCAGGCAGGAGGAGAGGCAAGGCCACAGGGCCCTGGGCCTTGCCCCCATGAGAGTGACCTGGGGAGACAGGCGGCCCACAAGCTCTGCGACAGCAGTGCCTGTGCCCTCAGGGCCGGTAGCATGGCCTGAGGGGGCTGCGGGCCTCGGAAGTGCTGAGCTCAGGTCTGCCAGGGAACCGGGGGTACAGGGAGGCACACAGAGCATTCTCTTAACCAGCAGAAGCTTTTCACAGACGCGGGACCAGACCCAGAGGCACATTCCCGGAACCCGAGCTGTAGCCCAGCCCCGGAGTGGGGTGTGGGTGGGGGCGGACACCGGGGCGGTCTGAGCGTGGC
>SJXQ01007702.1:0-30919 GCA_006408695.1 Aepyceros melampus | reverse complement strand
CGAAGGGTCCACTCACACTCGTTCCTCCTCCTGCTCAGCTTGGGAAACGAAACCAGGATGCCCTGAGCTGGCTCAACCCTGAATCTAGAAGTCCCCTCCCCTCATTACCCGCTTCCCTACTCCATTCCATCCGTTGGACAATTCTGTCAATTCTACCTTCAAAACATCTCCAGCCTATTAACTTTCTTCACATCCTGCCGCCTCTTCAGTTTGAGCCTCTGCCCTGTCTAAACGGGATGTGGCAGTGACCCTGACTGGTCCGCGACCACCTCAGTTCAATTCAGTCGCTCAGTCGTGTCCGACTCTGCGACCCCATGAATCGCAGCACGCCAGGCCTCCCTGTCCATCACCAACTCCCGGAGTTCACTCAAACTCACGTTCCTCGAGTCAGTGATGCCATCCAGCCATCTCACCCTCTGTCGTCCCCTTCTCCTCCTGCCCCCAATCCCTCCCAGCATCAGAGTCTTTTCCAATGAGTCAACTCTTCGCATGAGGTGGCCAAAGTACTGGAATTTCAGCTTTAGCATCATTCCTTCCAAAGAAATCCCAGGGCTGATCTCCTTCAGAATGGACTGGTTGGATCTCCCTGCGCCCACCTCAGACCCTCCTAAACCCAGTCTCTACAGCAGCACCGCGTCCCTCCTCACCCCTGATGTGGAGACAGCACTGCTACCGAGCTTGTGGGGTTTAAACGTAAACATCTGCAGAACCCGCGGATGTGACACAGAGTGCGGGGCATGGCCGGGCCCAGGAAAGCGTCCCCGAGCGCTCGAGGTTGGCAGCCGGTGCCCCAGTGGGCCTCAGAGGGCCACCAGCGCTGGCCCTAATGCCCTTGGAGCCCCGCACAACCATCACCACCCTTTCCCATAACTTCCTGCTTACGTCTCTGCCCCCACACTGGAAAACCTCAAGCTCGGGGACCACGTCTTTTTCTTGGAAACTGCAGGGTTGGACGAAGCTCTGGATGTGTGACAACAAACTAAAAGCAAATAAATGAATGGCGTTCACTGGCTTGCTCCAGCATGTGGGAGAGATCCTAGGAAGAGTCCGTATCTACAGTCAGTACTCTGAAAACACCCCCAAGGTCCTGAGAAAGGAGAGTCAGTGAGAAAACGATGTGCACGGAGACAAGGGCCTCAGGGTCTGTGGAGAAGAGCGTCTCCTGGGGATGAGTATACGTTTTCCCTTGTGAGTGACCTGTGCCCCCAGGGCCCGTGCTCAGGGTTGGATTCAGAGGGAAGAACCCCCTACAGGAGGATCTCCATCCACTCCAGCCCCGTAGCCAGCTGTGCCCCACAAAGTGGAGCCGAGGGCCAGTCCTGGGACTCAGGCTGGGACAGGGTGGTGACAGCCCCTCCCTGCCTGGCCTGCACCGCCCCCCCGTGGAAGGCAGCGCCACTGCAGCCAGCCTGAGAGGACAGCTCGTGCACCCCCGCCTGTGCACGCTCCGGCTGTCAGTCACCACATGTGCTCTGGGCCCCTTGAATGGCCTTCCCCAGAGAGCTGCATCGGCCTCACATTATCCTGGACAAGCAAAGGGGGCTGGGCAAAAGCGTCTGCAAGGTCCCTCTGTGGTCATCATGTGTCACCTACACTCTTACTGTTGCCTCTGAAGTCCTGTTTGACTCTCTGTGACCCCATGGACTGTATCCCGCCAGGCTCCTCTGTCCATGGGATTTCCCAGGCAAGGAAACTGGAGTGGGTTGCTATTTCCTTCCCCAGGGGATCTTCCTGACCCAGGGCTTGAAGCTGGGTCTCCTGCACTGGCAGGCGGATTCTTTACCTTGAGTCGCCTAGAGCTACACTCTTATACCTTGTATTTACTGATCTCTCACAGCCTCCAGTCCTTCCCAAGAGGCAATATGTCCCCCAGAACCAGGTGGGGTGGGCTCTTTAGCGTCCTCTGGACTCCCTCATCAGACAGTTTGTGTCCTGCAAGTGCTGGCCCTGGGCAGAGTCTGCCTCAGGGTTTGCTGCGGTCTCCCTTGCCCAGAAAAGATGTAGGTTGCTGGCTCTCCACAAACAATTCTGGCCATAACAAACCCTTACCTGGCTGGAGTGAAGACACTGAGGCCATTACTGAAGCTAGAGTCGCAAGAACCATCAGGCCCTCCTGGGGAAAGAAAGAGGAATGAAGCATCACAATAAAGGTCACTGGGGCCTTTAGAAGAACAAGGCCCCTGGTTCACAAGGACACACAGACCCTCTAGTATCCCACACCTTGATTCTGGCTCTTGGAGAGGAATGTGGCTTTGGGGCCCTGAAGACCCAATGCCTAGTGGTTCCCTGAAGCTTCTGGATGGTATGCATGCTTGTAGGTTCTCAGGCACAGTGACCTCACAAGAGGGGGTATTAGTGCTGAACGCATCTGGGAAATCTCAGAAGGGGCTGCTGGCTGAAGGGCAACATATGTTAAAAGTGACTTCTTGAACACTCAACATCACAAGCCACCAGGGAGACGTAAATCAAAACTGTAATGAGATGCCATTTCACACCCATTAAATAAAAGACATATTGATAGCAAGTGATGGTGAGGGGGGGAGAAACTGGAACCTTATACACTGCTGGCAGAAATGGGAAATGGTGCAGCTGCTTCAGGAAAGAGTCCAATTACCTGAACAGGCCTGGGGGAAGGTGAGGCAGACACCTTGGGCAGTCTGGGTGGGCCCTCCAGGAACAGCGCTGGGGCTCCCTGCGGCTGGGGGACTCCCTCCCTCCCACCTGCTAGGAACGCCTTTATGGATGAAATGATACAATGTTAAAAACTGGCTGCAGATGAATTTCCACTGTTTCCTATTTTTACTCTGAGATCTCACTGCTGCTTCCTTTTGCACAAGTGTGGGCACTTCCCCAGAACCCCATTAGAGGGGGCTGCTGAGTAGGAGGGTCAGACCCGGGCGGCTTGACCAAACCTCTCCAGGCTGGCCTTCAGGAAGGGTCCACATACATGCCAGCAGTTGTTCAGCCAACCCTCCACCCTGGAAGCCTTGGGATACTAGTGATCTTTACAGTATTTGCCAAATCGATGAGTAAAAATGAGACTGTTTTACTTTGTGCTTCTGGGGTTCCAGTCAACCTGAGCATCTTCAGTTGCCCTTTTGTTTCAATCTCCAGACTCAGGAGCCCCTGGGCCTGGGTCTCAGTTTGACTGCCCTGCTTCCCACTGTGTGACTTCTGGGTAGGTCACCTGCCTTCATTCCACTGCCTCACCTGTGCAATGTGCTGAGGCCAGGGCCTCCCCGGAGTCTTGTGAGAACAATAAAGGAGACAATGTGTGTTCAGGGGTTAATACGGAAAACCTGACCCATGTCTCTGTTTCCCGAGGATAAATTCTTAAATGTTCTGGTACATGCTGCCAAATGTATTGATATCTGCCAAACAATGAATGTATTTAAGGTGTTTACTTTTCACCTTGTCCCAGTAGGAGCGTCTGGTTGTTCCAAAATCTCTCCAGGGAATGTGCATTTCTTGTGACCAGAGTGGAAAATGAGGGTGGTAAAGGAGAGTAGAAGGGAACGAGAGAGAAGAGAGCTCAGATACCCTCCACGAAGCCTGGCTGGGTGCCCAGAGTCCTCTGTGGCCACGTCCAATGTCCTGCGATCACTCCTCTAAGGATCCAACCCTGAGCTCTCTGCAGGCAGGTCCTGGATCTGAGTCACTTGGATTGGCAGTGTTGATAACACCCAATCCCATCAAAGTTTTGCAAATGGGTGGACTCCATTTCATGCTCACCCACAAAGGTCACCGGTCCTCCACTGGAAATTGTATTTATATCTGTGTTCCTCACTCACCGCTTGAACTTTCATCCCTAAACCACTAGAATCCCTCATTTAGGACCCATCAGAGGCCCATTACCACCTGGGCAAAGCTAATGCTAAAAGGCAAGGGAGCCAAAGTCCTGCCCCTGACACTCTTGCTAAGTGGTGGGTCTCATTATAAACAGACCTTAAAACAACTCGACACAGAAGCACCTGTTACTGGGAGTGCGTGGCCCACGCCATGTGCTAAGAGCTCTATATGCAAAAAATCTCTGAAACTCATAGCCACACCAGAGGTTCCATACTATCACTGTTGCTCCAGTCAATGAGAAGAAATGTGAAGCACCGAAAGGCCAAGTGGCTTGTCCAAGGGCGACAGACATGCAGCCAGCAGGGCAGGACGCACAGGCAGGCAGGTTGACCACAGAGTGTAGACTGTGGTGCCCGAGACAATCAGGAAACGTCATGGGGGGACAGGGAGGATGCACCAGGTGCCTGGGAGCTCAGAATCAGAGAAAGGACCCTGGCTGTGGACTCCTCAGGCAGAAGGTTCGGGGGAGGAATCAGGGCAAGCAGAGGGGGCTGGGGGCAGCTAACTGAACAAGAGCCGCCCTGAGCGGAGCCCTGTGGGGAGGGGCGGAGGAGGAGCACGTGCACGCGAGAGCGAGGCTGTGTGTGTCTGTGAGTGTGCGCGCACTCGCATGCAGAGGGCCCAGCTGCCAGGCCTCACTGGGGGGCTCGCTGGGACGTGCTGTGGGGTGCACGGCGCGGGCTGGGGGTGGGGAATGGGGGCACCAAGTGAGAGGGACCAGGCAGGAAGCTGCTGCATCTGCGGGTTGGAAGAGATGGGCAGTGAGCGTTGGCGTCAGCACTGGTTGAAGCCGGGGACTGAGGAAAGAGATGCTGACTCTCTTGGATTGCTGGCACCTTCTGCTGGCACGCTGGGAAAGCGGTAGTTTGTGGCCAGCTGAGCGGGTCTGGAGTGGCTGTGGAGGCCCAGAATTTGCAGGTGCCATTTCTGGGAACTACTATAAAGTGAGCTCTGCGTCTGCTGAAGTGCTGTTTACGAGGCAGTAAAATCTGGAACCAAGCTGCCTGAACATGTCCTGATTTAGGACCAAGATTCTCCTGAGCAGGGAGCTGTTTGAGGAAGGCTTAGGAAAGCTGTCAAAAACGTTAAGCGAGCTGCATTGGCCGGGAATCGAACCCGGGCCTCCCGCGTGGCAGGCGAGAATTCTACCACTGAACCACCAATGCTCCAGCTGAGTGCTCCTCCTCCCCAGCTGTTCTGTTGCGTTGGCTCGAGGTGACGCGGGCACGGCCGTAACCTGACACCCGGGACAGCCCAGCACCAGTGCTGCTCCATTCTAGAAGGCCAGTCCCCGAGGACGCCCACAGGACACGCGTGCCTGCCATTCTGCTCTGAGGTTCAAGAGAAACCAGAGGGACAAAACGCTTTGGGAACTCTTTTGGCTCCTGGGGGGCAAGTTCCAGACCTCAATCCGTTAGCCTTAAAGGTTTCAGTAGGTTCTGTGTCAGTTTAGTCTTTGGCTGACTTTGCAAAGGAGAACATCATCCCAGAGCTGATCGGGGACCTCTCGGTAAGGACAAAGTCGGAGAGATGGAAAAAAGTCTCAGAGTTCTACATTTACAGAGTCCAACTCTAGACTCCAATAAGCATAAAAGCGGTTTTCTTCACGTGAAGGATAAACAAGACATTAATGTTAAAGGAAAGGAGCAGAATTTCCAAGGACTGAATGAACCACAGCTGGGTTAGTCTGAACCACCCCTCCCTGAGGAGTGGCAGAGGAAGGCAGGCGGTTCCCGAGTCACTGGATGTCCACCCCCAAGACTCAGCTGAGCCTGCAGACTCAACGGCCCTCCTGCCAGGCTCCACGCCTCTCTACCTTGACTGCAGCTGAGCTTAGAACAAGACTAAGGAAAGAATGAATGCTCTCTGGGGCAGAAAGGGCTCAGAGCTACAGTTCTGGAGGCCAGCTGCTGGGTTCAAACACTACCCCTGCCCCTGGGAGCTGCTGGACGCCGGTGGTGGGACTCCTCTGCTCTGTGTTTCACGTGAAGGATAAACAAGACATTAATGTTAAAGGAAAGGAGCAGAATTTCCAAGGACTGAATGAACCACAGCTGGGTTAGTCTGAACCACCCCTCCCTGAGGAGTGGCAGAGGAAGGCAGGCGGTTCCCGAGTCACTGGATGTCCACCCCCAAGACTCAGATGAGCCTGCAGACTCAACGGCCCTCCTGCCAGGCTCCACGCCTCTCTACCTTGACTGCAGCTGAGCTTAGAACAAGACTAAGGAAAGAATGAATGCTCTCTGGGGCAGAAAGGGCTCAGAGCTACAGTTCTGGAGGCCAGCTGCTGGGTTCAAACACTACCCCTGCCCCTGGGAGCTGCTGGACGCCGGTGGTGGGACTCCTCTGCTCTGTGCCCACCTGCAGGAGGAAGGCAGCAGTTCCCACCTGCCAGGCTGTTCCCAGATCTAGGGGCTGAGACTCAGGAACAGCCCTGGCTGCCTGAGGGAGACACCATGTCAAGTTCTCTGACCTCTGGGTCCCAGGGGCCCTCGCTGGGAGGTGGGGGTGGGAGGCAGAGCCCACTCACCACTGGCTGCCCCCTCCTGCTTTGCTGCGCAGTCCTTGGGGCTGGGGCCTGCCTGCTTCTGCACCACTGGCCTGGGCTCATCAGGCTCGTCATCCTCGGGGGTGACCAGCTTCATCAGGCTCTGGTTGCAGACGTTGGCCACCTCCTTGATGTCTGAGTGTGCCGATGTAAGGAGCGGCTGCAGCCAGGCTGGACTGACAGCCCGCTCTGCTGCCCCAAGGGGTTGTCCTGTCACCTCCCTGACCCCTCACCCCACAGGGGAGCAGAGACTCAGCAGCCCGGGCCTGGGTGAGCCGCTCAGATCTCTGAGGATGCGGCTGAGGTTCGGGCACGTGGTGCCAGCCCCGTCCCAGGCCGCCTGGGCCCTCCCAGGCCACGCTCTGCTCTGCCGCCTGCTCCAGGGCTGTCTGCAGGCATGGTGGGTCCTGGGCCCCTTCCCCACCCAGGGTGACCTCACGCCCCTCAGGGCTGCCCTTGTCTCCGCTCTCCGGGCTGAAGGATACTCCTCTTGCGGTCGTCATAGGCCAGGCAGGGCAGGACGGCGGTCAGGATCCCCGAGGAATAGGGCAGCATCACGCGGCCGGCCAGCTGGATGAACTCCCGCAGCCAGCACATGGCTGTCAGCTGGATCAGGTCATCTGTGGGGACGGGGTTCCAGGGTGAGCGCGGCGTGCCCCCCGACACGCCCACAGGCGCTGGAGCCCTGCAGCGGGGCTGACGCCTGGCATGGCTCCCAGCGCCCCGGGGCTCCTGCGCTCTTCCCTTTCCTTCCGTGGGCACCGGGCACACAGGCGACAGTCCTGCGGCTGCCTGTGAGAGCAGCCATGGCTCTCTGCCCGCCTGTGTCCACTCCCCGCAGTGGGGCCCTGCAGCTCCTCTCATCAGGAGCGGGAGTTTACTCCCCCACCCCCGGTCCGGGGCTGGCCTGGCGACATTGGCCAACAGAAGGTGGGAGAAAGGATGGCTCAAGCCTCGGCCCTGCTGACGTCTCTGTCTCCTGGAATCCACTGAATCCACAAGAATGCCCCAGGGCTAGCCCACTCGGTGATGAGACGCTTGGAATGACTGTCACCGCTGGTCACGGGTGACAGCTGGACAGCCAGACACGAGTGACACAACAGACTATCGGCCTCAGCCCACCCTCCAGAGGACTGGAGGCACGGGACTCCCCCCCAAGCCCTGGCCTGGCACAGGGGAGCAGGGCCGTCCAGCTGACCTGAAGCCTGAGGTCAATAACAAGGGACTGTGATGGGAAGGAGTTACATTTTGTGGTGGTTTGATACTCAATAGAAACAGTTAGGCGACCCCAGCCTCCAAGCGTTTCAATTCACAGTGCTGATGCCAAGCCTGCCAGCAAGGCCTCCAGATCTTCCCCTCTCTAGGGCCAGACCAAGCGAAAAGGCCTCCATGCTGACAGAACCAGAATCTCTCCCACAAAGCCCCATGGCTCCAGGACCCGCCATCACACTGCCTCCCACCCTCGCCAGGACTCTGTCCAGGGCAGGGAGAGGGGCTTCTGAGGAGGAGGGGGTCCGTGGGGCCCCACGGCTCCAGGACCCGCCGTCACACTGCCTCCCACTCCCGCCAGGACCCTGTCCAGGATGGGAGAGGGGGCTTCTGAGGAGGAGGAGGTCCGCGGGGCCCCACAGCTCTGGGACCCGCTGTCACACTGCCTCCCACTCCTGCCAGGACTCTGTGCAGGATGGGGAGAGGGGGCTTCTGAGGAGGAGGGGGTCCGCAGGGCCCCATGGCTCCGGGACCCACCGCCACACTGCCTCCCATCCCGCCAGGACCCTGTCCAGGACGGGGAGAGGGGCTTCTGAGGAGGAGGGGGTCCGCGGGGCCGCCATGTGCTCACCCGTGGTCTGGCAGTGGATCACCAGGATGTTGGCCATCTCAGCAAACTTAACACTTGAGGGGTTCTTCTTCGTTTCCTTTAGGAACTCCCCAAGGACCACCTCACACCTGCAGTGAGTGAAGAAGGGAAATACCTCTGCCACCCGGGCTGCGGAGCCTCCCCAATGCTGTTTCTGCTCCGCTTGGTGCGGGCGTCTGGGTCAGAGGGACAACTTCAGAGGCTGGGGGAGGAGGTGCTCTTGGCGTCCCAAAGTGTGAAGCTCACGCGCCAAGAGGAGAGTGAATCTCACGTCCTCCTGGTGCCTGTGGGTGTGTGTGAGGGACACATATGAAGCTCTGTGCTCCCCTCCTCACTCACATTTTCCGGATCTCTTTGCCATTGTCGCCCAGGATCTGGAAGAGCCCGTCCAGGATCTCTGGCAGGTAGTCCAGCAGGTTAATGTCAGGCACGGACTCTAGCACCAGGATCTAACCCAAGAAGGAGACCACCAGGGAAGGTCACGGCCCGAGCACCTGCCTCCTCCGACCGGCCGGCGAGGAGGTGCCCTGGGGTGTCCCATGGGGGAGGGCATGCCGGCTGCAGTTGCTTTTGTTCAGCATGTAGGAAAACGGCGCTCTCACCCCCAGGCAGCTCAGACACCCTGAGGAGAAGGGAACCCGAGGGAAAGGCAGGCAACTAGCAGGAGAAGCTGGCTTCAGAGAGAAATCTGGGTGTTTCTGAGACGAGGAAGGAGCCCCATCTGCTTCAGAGGTGAACATGATGGGCTCTGGGGGCAGAGCTGAGGAAACGTGTTTGGGATCATGCGCCCTCGTGGCTCCTGGAGGGGCAATAGCGAGGTGCCTCCACAGCCATGGGACACGCCCAGGTGGGCCAGAGGGCAGGCTCACGGGCAGCCAGAAGCAGCGCCAGGGCCAGATCTTACCCAGGAGATGATGAACTGCCGGGGTACTGGTTGTTGGAGTAAATCCTCTCCCGCAACAAGGGGATGAAGCCCACCAGGTCAAACTTGCTGCTCTCCGTCACAATGTCCTGGGGGTCAAAGGCGTATGAGCTGCTTAGGGCTGGGGAGCCTGACCTGGCTGAGTGCCTGACTTCAGGGGTCAGGTGGCCACAGAGGAGGAGGACAGAGCCTGTGTCAGGCAGGCCGAGGGACAAGCAAGGATGGACTGAAAGAGGGAATCGAAGGGAACAGAAGCAATGAAAAGGCGAAACCCTTCCTACATCTCTGCGGTCTGGACTGAACGCCCAGTGAACTGAGCATACAGTGCCCGACACGGGGGGCAGGGTGGGCCAGCTCATGGGAACACTAGGGGCGATGACGGCTCTGTATTTTGATCCTGCTGCTGACGTAACTCTATATACTCAAAACTGTACATTATCTCACTTACTGTATATAAATTATTTTAATTAGGAAGAACATCCCAATGATAGAGCTTCAAAGCTCCACAGACAGATAGAAGAAAGAAATGCTAAAAGTGGGGACCAAGTACTAATACCTTTAAGAGGCGGTCTAGGAGCTCAGATCCGCTTTTCACATTGGGGTCTGGGTCAGCAGCCAACTACGGGAGACACAGAGGTGGAAAAAGGATCACAGTCAATTCATTAAGGCAAAGAATCCACTGGAATCCTATAGCAAGGCCTTGTGGGAGCCTGTTCACAGACGGAAGGAAGGCAGGGGAGGCAGGGAGGCAGCGCGGAACTGGGGAAGGCGCAGAGATGCGCTCGGGGGCCCTGCTCTGCTCAGGAGCCTGCAGGGCCTGCTGCCACTGGCCGCGTGGCTGCTTCCCGCTGGTGTTCCCCAGGGCACTCCAGCCTAACAACGCGGGTTCCCCTCCCCACTCCTGGAGGAGGGGCCGGAGCAGCTTCGAGACTGATTCTCTAGAAAGACTTGATGGAGGGAAACTCGGTGATGCTGAGAGGTGCTGATGAGCTAAGAGGGACCCCAGAGCCATTCTAAGCAGAGCTTTTCCAGAGTTCACGGGCTATGCTCTCCTCACAGGGGAAATGCAGTCTGCACTATGGACAGAGGAGCCTGGCCGGCTGTAGTCCCTGGGGTCGCAGAAGAGTCGCACCAACTGCGCAACCTACAGCACGGAATCGCCACCCTCGCCTCCTATGAGGGAGGTCGGGGCTCTCAAATGACTGTCTTCCCCCCAACTTGTGGTGGACTGATGCTTTTGTAAAGTGCAGTAATATTAAATTAATAGAGCTGTGGGGGGAAGCAAATACAAGCCCATTTTAACAATGTATCATCAGATTCAACATACAAGGAGCACCCCTGGCAGCACGTGCTTATCTGCTCCCCTGCCTCTGGGGAGAGGCAGCCGGCACTCAAGGCCCCGAGGGTCAGGCCCGGGAGGCGGGGGGCAAGCGCGGAGGGCTCACCTTGCTCAGCCCGTCGAAGAGCACGTTGAAGTGGGGCAGCACGGCGCCTCGGGCCACCTTGACGATGTTGTAGAGGGCCTCACAGGCGTAGTAGCGCAGCCTGCTGTCGGCGTCGTTGAAGCAGGTGAGCACCGGCTCGATCAGCTCCTTCAGGTAGAGCCCCGAGTCCTGTGATGGGGCGGGAGCACAATCATTGCTCAGAAAGAGTCAGATCCTGGGATCCCAGCCCCTGGCTTCCTGGAGATGCTCAGACCTTCGACTGAGGGCTGGGCTCAAAGGCTCTTTGCAAGTCGGCCTCTTGGGTTAGGAACCACACCCAGGAACCAAGGAGCAGGCCGCAGAGCCAGCTTTGCTGGTCCGGGGTGTGCAGAGAATGGATGGCAATGGAAAACATGGGTCTGCAACCCCCTGTTGGGGCCAGGGGCAGAGTCAAGGCCATGGCTGGTGTGTGCATCCTTCCAGGAGAAAGGCATACCTTGCCCAGTGCGATGGAGCAGGCGGCCAGGCCGATGAGCCCCCCTTTCCGGCTGTGGGGGTGCTGAGACAGGGCAAACTCCTGAGACAAGGTCTGGATCACATGCTTGATCTGCACCGTGTTGTTCTGGCCACGAACTCCCGGACCAGCCTGGAAGAGATAGAAGAGAAGGTCTTACGCCAGTGGGGTCAGGCTGCTCCTGCTCCTGCTGTTGGCCCCAGGGCCTGGCGCCGGGATGAGGGGTGCAGAGGACCTGCTCAGAAAAAGCAATCGGAGTCACAGGTCTTGTCCTAGTTCCGCTGCTGACTGGGGGAGGCTGGCTTTCCCTTCCCCTTTTCTGATCTCCGTTTCCCCTTATTGAGGATGGAATAAAGAACAGTGACCAACCCCAATTCTGAGAAGGCAGCGAATATTGTGCTGGGGACCAAACCTGCAGTGATCCACTGCCTTCATTCAACCCTTTGCTCAGCCCTCCATTCAGGCACTCAGGCAGTTCTCTGTCATTATCTCCAGGGACGGGGATGAACTGGGCCCACGTCCAACAGGCAGGATCCACACACAACAAGCAGGTGTAGCCACAGCACACAGGCGTCACCACAGAAGCCAGATGCTGCAGGTAAGTCTCCCTGGGCAGCCAGGGTGGTGCCAACTGAGTCAGACCTTAGAGTCAGGAGCTGGCATTTTCCAGGTGAAGAAAGGAAGGCCGGGCACCTTAGGCACAGGAAGAGCCTGGCTAACGGCAGGGGCCCTGAAAACACACGGTGTCCTTAGAGGAGGGTGAGGAGCCCAGGGTGTGGGAGGAGCGGCTGAAGACAGATCAAAGGACAGAGGAGCTGATGAAAGGTTTACAGTGATGGGGTGGTGCCTGCAGGCCTCTGTTTGGACCTGGAGAGGCTGCACTGCATAGGAAGGGGCTGGTTTGATAGAAGGGGAGCACCCCAGCTCTTTAGTCCGAAAGAGGGGGGCTTAAACATGGCGGAGGCAGTGGGAAGGAGCACCGAGGAATAGTTTTAAATTAAACAGAAAAGCATTAGGATCCCCTGTAATAGGGGAGAGGACAAGAAGGGTAGAGACACTTGTGTTTTAAGACGCCATGAGATGGATGGGGGGGAGGAGACTGTTCCCTCATCAGGTATGCGGGACTAGCAGAGTGGGGTGCCAGGAAAAGGCTGCATGAATGGCCTGTGGGGGGCCTCCTGCTTTGCCCGTTATAGCGTGTGATTCCACCAAGCCCCGCCGTCCCACCCCGGAGGCCTGAGGGCTGTGGATGAACCAAGGGCCTCGGGAGGAAGGCAGTTCCACAGGTGCCCACACTTCCTAAGCAGTGCAATAAACCCGCTGGATTCCCAAACAGGATGCCAGCCAGACGAGTCTCAGTGACGCCAGAGCTGAGTGTCCACAGACAACAGCCCCTTGAGAAAGGCCTTGTAGGTGAGCCAAAGAGCAGCAAAGCATTGGTGGTTCAGTGGTAGAATTCTCGCCTGCCACGCGGGAGGCCCGGGTTCGATTCCCGGCCAATGCAAGGCTGCTTTTTTGGCCCCTTCTGGGCAGACTCCCTCAGAGATCCTGCTACAGGCGCCAGCTCCTCAACCACACCCAGCCTGCTGCAGCCAAGGCGCACCTCCCTGCCCAGTGAGCATGACCAACAGCTGGATTCTCCACACATGCGCCACTTCCTGGCTGCGGGGCCAAGGCCCGCGTGCCCTGCAGCCGTCAGGGGACTCTTGTGCACCCCCAGCCCTGGCCAGTCTCCAGCAGGAAGCTGTGATGAAGCCTGTGAGCTGTGAAACAGCTCCACACTCCATGTGGACAGGGGACTGGGGACCACACTTCAGAGAAGAAGCCCCTGGAGTCTCAGTGGGCTTCTTGTTACTGAGAAGGAAGGATTGAGGTGGTTTCTGTCCTGATGGATGAAGGCAAATCAAAGACACACACACCCCCTCCTGCAGGAGCCTAAGCTTCTCTTTCTGCAGTGGTGCTGATGTGGCAGCCTCAGAGCATGGCCTCAGATTCTGGAAATCAGTGTGTGGACGAGGAGGCTGGTCCTGGGGTTAAAGGGAGGTGCTCACACAGCTGCTGACAGCTGGAGCATTGGTGGTTCAGTGGTAGAATTCTCGCCTGCCACGCGGGAGGCCCGGGTTCGATTCCCGGCCAATGCAGCAGCAAACATTTTTTAAAAAATCATTAAAAAAAAAAAAAAATCCAAGAGACTGGATTTGAGATTTCACACCACTCATAGCATTGGTGATACACTCTGAAAACCTGAGAATGACTTTTTCTAGCTTGATTTTCCACACCTGTTTCCTACATTCCACAAAGATCTAGCTTGTTGTCTTCTCGTTCCTGAGGAGTCCAGGAGGTAGGGGTCACCAAAGCCACTGCAAGCAGCTGTCCTCCCACTCCCGCCCTGATGGGCTGCCTGTGGCCTCTGCCTGCGAGGCTCCTGGGGAACCAGGCCGAGCTTCTGCTCAGCCCACACAAGCGCAGCCCCAGGACGCGGAGTAACGTCCTCCATGAGGCTCTGGCAGGGCAGCAACAGAAGACCCAGCCCAGCCGGCAGTACAGCCCCTCCTAGAACCACCTCCTGGCCCATCTCCTTGTTTATGGTCACAAATGGTCGCTGAGCCACTGGAAAGGATCCCCCGGCCCACTGGAGAGCCAGCAAATAGGGCACATTCCCTGCCTAAGGGGCTTCTGCTAGAATCCGGTGGGTGGGAAATGAGAGGCCATGAGGACTTTCATGCAAAAGAGGAAAGAAATCTGGTGAGGACTGTGCAAGGTGAGGAGGGGGCAGAGAGAAAGAGTGTGAAGCATCTCTGGTGCGGAGGGGATCCGATGTGGTTTCATGAGGGGCAGCTTTTGAGAGGGGTTCTGAGGGATGAGTAGGTGTTGGTGCGGGAGGAGGAAGCTCAGACAGAGGGAAGCTCATGAGTGAAGGCTCAGAGGAAGGATGGGGCACTCGGTTTGGCAGCTTGAAAGGACAGAGTTGAGGGAGAGGCTGCGTCCACTCACGGGCTTGGCAGAGGAGGTGGCCTTTGTTCTGTGAGCAGCCACAGATGGTAGGGACGGTCTGCAGCAGCGGGCCGTGTGGTCTGACCTGCACTGAGGGAGCGCTGAAGACTGGAAAGGCTGCAGAGACTGGGCGCTGGGAGAGCACGAGGAATGGGCACTGACGTCGGGGCAGGCTGGCAAGGGAACAGGGCCTCCGGAAGCGGAAGCAGATGGACAACACCCTCTGACCCCACTGTTTGCTCCACACCAGCTGGAAGGCCCCTCACCCTGAATCCCACCAGGACGTAGCTCAGGGCACCCCAGGTCACTACAGACACAATGGCCCCTTCAAGTCCCAAGGCTCTGGAACCTCGAGTCTCTGCTGTCTGTACCCCTGCACTTGAGGGGAGAATATTGTCCATAGCCAGGAGAACAAGACAAACAGTGGTTTCTTCTGGAAGGCAAACCCTGAGAACAGGTGGTCAGCAAATCCATCCGCCTGTAGAGCACTGGGCCGGGCCCTTGGGGTCACCCCGGGGCCACAGCAGGAAGACCTGTCCCACAGATCAGGCCTATACTCTCTCCCTGACACACAGGGGGTCAACACAGGGCTGGCTGCCTCTCTAGTCTGTAGCCTGGCTACACGCGCAACCTCCCTGCAGCCAGACCCAGCTTCCTACTGGGCCTGCTAGTCTACTCCGTGGACACTTCTTGTCCAGGCCACCCCACAGGCAAGCTCCTGTCTCGTTTCACAGCCTAGCCAGGCCTCAAACGCCAGCTCCAATCCACCCCTGTTTCTGCTGACCATCTCAGGAAGGACCACTCCTCCTCTGGACGCTGCATTCCATGTTCACCGCCGCATCATCGAATGTCATGAATTCTTTCTCACATGTTTCACGTTCCCAGCTCCACAAGCCAAAGGCAATGTCTAACACTAAACAAACCCCATTAAAGACAAAATCCTTCCAGCACAGCCTACAGAGTGACAGGATGTGCTGGAAGCAACAATAAGGCTGAGATGAACACCTCTATTCAAGGACTCAACCAATGACTCAAGCTATGAAAATAGCAAACATTTCTGAGAAGCAGAGCGGGTGATGGACAAAACCAGTGTCACTGTACCTTCAGTCAATGAAACCACAGACATGGAGCCAAGTCTGTACATCAGTTCTGAGTCTCCTACTCATCAGAGCAATACTCATCAGTACAGTTTGCTGGCAATGGTGGAGCTAGGGCAACAACAAGCAGCGGTGGGGAGAGACGGCACTCAAGAAAGGGGTGCTTGATGAGAGAAGCGTGGTTCTGGACATGCTGAATCTTAGAACTGAACGGGAGGGTCATCTTGGCAAAATCCAAACCCTTTAGTGGAGGAGGAAACTGAAACCAAAGCCCTTACGGCAGTGGTTCTCAACTGGGGTGATTCTGCACCCCCAGAAATATCTGGCAACTGTCTGGAGACATTTTTGGTTGTACTAGTGATGGAAAGCTACTGATGTCTAGTGAGTAAAGATCAGAGATGCTGCTAGAAACCCTATCATGCACAAGGCAGTCCATCACAACCAAGAGTTACCTGTCCAAAAATATCAAAAGTACTGAGGTTAAGAAACCCTGAGTTAAGGAATTTGCCAGCGGTCACAGAATGAGCATCACACAACAGACTATCCTAGGCCCTTACAAAACTTTCTGCAGTGATGGAATTGTTAAAAATCTGTGCTGTCCATTATGGCAGCCGACAGCCACACGTGGCTATGTGAGATACAGGCAGAATGACTGAGGAACTATATTTAAAATTTTTATTTTATCTTTAATAATTTAAATATAAGTAGTCACCCATGGCCAGTGGCTACATTATTGGACAGGGCAGAACTAAAACCTCTATTTCCTGATGCTTAAACTGGCATTCTTTCTGTTTCACAGCCTGCCTCTTTCCACTCTTCTGAAATTAACGACCCACCTGACTTTGTCACAAAGATTTGGCTGGAAAAAAAATACACGTGTAAAATAACAGCAGAAAAATCTCAATGCTCCCAGTTAAACACCTTGCTTTGTAATAACAATAACTAAGCAAAATGTCAGGTCATGGTTACACATATAGTGGAATGCCATTATCCACAGTTTCAGATACCAATGGTCAACAGCAGTTCAGAAAATATTAAATGGAAAATTCAAAAATAAACGATCTGTAAGCTTTAAACTACACGCTGTTCTGAGTGTTGAGATGAAATCTCGTGATGTCCCACCAGGACATAATCACTCCTTCCCCTGAATATTCATGCTGTATATGATACACACCAACTTAGTAACTGTCTGAGTTATCAGACTGACTCTCTGGTACGGTAGTGCTTACGTTCAAGTAACCCTTATTTTACTTAATAACAGCCCTAAAGTGCAACAGTAGTGATGCTGACAGGATATTCTCTTACTATGCCTAATTATAAATCATAAATTAAACTTTATCATACATCTGTATGTATAAGAGAAAATATAGCATATATAGAGTTTGGTGCCATCTAAGGGGTTTCAGGCATCCACTGGGAGTCTGGGGACATATCCCCCACAGACAAGAGAGTGCCACTGCACATGTAATTAAGACTGCAGAAACAACAAATTATTCCTACTTCCACTTTTGGAGAAGGGTGATATGACAGAGATAAAACAATCAGCCCTCTGAGCCTTGAGATTTTGGACCTGACTTCTTCATTTGGTCAACTTGTCTTTTCACTTCTCAAAAAGCGGGTAAGAAATGAGGCAGGTCAACATCCATAGCAAATGTCACGCTTCCCACCTCCTTCCCATTGGAGATCACTCTCCGATTTGCTCGTTTTGGAACAGACCACACTGAGGACGCATCATGCGCCAGGCACTGGGCTAAGCACTGTACACACACAATATTGCTTCACTCTCACCGCAGCTCCTTTGAGATACCAGGAGGTTAAATAATATGGCCCAGATCACACAGTACTGCCCGTCTCCTGCTGTTAAGCACGGCACTGAGGGCCTAAAGCTTGGGGCAGCAACACTGGCTGCAAAAGCACGAGCAGCTGCCCGGAGGAGCGGGACCCGCAACAGCCCGGACGGAGCCCCGGCTCCCGGAGAAGCGGACCCCGCAACAGCCAGGACGGAGCCCCGGCTCCCGGAGGAGCGGGACCCGCAACAGCCAGGACGGAGCCCCGGCTCCCGGAGGAGCGGGACCCGCAACAGCCCGGACGGAGCCCCGGCCCCACTCTCCGCGCCCGGGCCCGCGGCTCTTACTTCTCGATCTCCAGGGCACCACCTTCCGCTTTTCGTAGAGCTTGTCGTTGAGGGCGCGCACGATGTTGGGCGTGAGCGGCGCGAAATCCTTCTCCGGGTTCATGGTAGCAGCGCGGGTGCGCCTCCCGGAGCCCCGCGGCTCCTCAGCCCGCGGCAGCCGGGGCCGCGCCGGGGCCAGGGGCGTCTGCGGCTCCGCGCTGCCTCCGGCGCCGGCTCATGGGCCAAGCCGCCCTAGCCCGAGTCTCGCGGGGCCGCGCGCCGCCTCGGAGCCCCGGCGTGGACCTCCTCTCCGTTCCCCTGGCCCGGGCCAGCCAGCAGCTCACAGGAGCGGTGCCTGCCGGGCGCCAGGGGCGGCGGCCATGTTTCCCGGGTCAGGTGACCTCAGGCAGCTTCCGCCTTCCGCCGCTGGGCCCGCCTCTCGCCGGCCACACCCCCCGTGGGTCGGCCACGCCCCCGCAAGGCTGCACTCCCGCCTCCCACTCTGGCCTGCAGGCGCCCACAGTGTGGGTCGTGTTCGAAGCCGGCTTAGAGCGGCACGTGTACCATGTATTCCACTGCCTGCACATAATAGGCTTGGCACCTGGTGGGCTTCTGCAGACGTTCCTGAAAACGAAGGGGCTCTTGAATCGCTTGGGATAATTTATTCCACACCTACTGAATCCACTAGTTAATTCACTACTTTAGTCATCAATTTCTTATATGCCAATGTTACAAGTTAGAGTAACGCCCTCTGATTTTCGCTGTATCCTAGTCACTTGTACTAGTATTTAAAAAATATTTTCTCTCGAGTTTTAAAATTCCTACTTAAGCCTTGTTTATGCCCCATAATGCTGGGTTTGAATAGTGATATTTTTAAAACATATAAATAAATTACAATTAAAAACCAAGCAGTCTGTCTATTATTATCCAAAAAGTAGATTCAGCTTTTGGGGGGTGTTGAGCCAAAAGGCACAACCAAGCCAAAGATGGGGAGAAGGAAGCATTTATTGTTTCTGTGACGAGTAACACATGTGATCTCTACCAAAGCAGTGTCTCCCTCTCCTCAAAAGCAAGTTGGGGAAAGTTTTAACCTAAAGGTACATGGATTTTCATGAAGGGGTTTGAGCAGTGGACAATTCAGCACAGAACTCAGGCCATGATCAACAACGTCCAAACTTTAGTTGATTAAAGTCCTGAGGGTCAACATCATCATTCCGTCCTCCTAGGTGTGGGCCTTAGTTCTTCAGAACTCAAAGACTGTATCAAATTGTTATGTCCCTTGAGGAGGAACTGGGACTCTGCTTTATAGCTGAACTGTTTTTCTTGAGACTCAAGAGCGGTCTTCAGTTCCTAAAAGTGGTTCCCTGTTGTCAGGTGCCAAGAAAATGGGACTTCAAGTGGCTGCAAGGAAATGAATTTTGTCAACACGCTGAGGGAGTTTGGAAGGAAATCTCTCCCCATTTGACTCTGCAGATGGCTGGTTCATTAGCATGTGTTCTGAGGATGGAATTTTAAGAAAAGGGTTGCCAGGTATCTAAACATCTATAGACCTGGGCTTTCCAGGTGGCTCAGATGGTAAAGAATCTGCCTGCAATGCAGGAGACTTGGGTTTGGTCCCTGGGTCGGGAAGATCCCTTGGAGAAGGGCATGGCAACCCACTCCAGTATTCTTGCACTTCAGTATTTTCACAGAAACTCATGTAGATCTATGCTTTCATAAATGCTTCTTTATCTTACATGTAGAGGAGGAAATTCTTCTTGATAAACTGGTAATTTCTGCCAAAGTTTTCTTTTAGATTTTGGTAGCAACAATTTAACAATGATTTTTGTGGTTTGTTACAAGATGTGTTTCAAAACTGTAAGGTTTGTTGTTTTGTCTAAGAACTACTCATCTGTAGAAAGCCTTATTTCTCCTCCATCATTTCAACAACGTTTACTTTCTTTCATGAATGAAAGGTATATGAGACCATCATCACTGAACGAGGCACACACTGAACCATGTTTAGCATCTGGTTTTAATTATTTTAGATTCAAATGATGCTCTAAGAAGAAAGTTGCTCAGTCGTGTCCGACTCTTTGCGACCTATGGACTGTAGCCTACCAGGCTCCTCCGTCCATGGGATTTTCCAGGCAGTAGTACTGGAGTGGGTTGCCATTTCCTTCTCCAAAGAAAGGCGGAGCCTCAGCTAAATTAGATTCCTGTAGGTTTGGACTCAAAGCGCCTGCCCATCTTATCATCTGTCTTCAGATTTACGGGAGGTTAAGAACTGAAGTTAGAGAATCTTTGAGACTGTTAGAAAAAATTTTAAAAATTCAGGTCTTTTTTTTTTTTTGTTGTTAACCGGCTAGATGGAATTTAATGATAACTCAAATTGCATCCAATATTTTACCACTAACAAAATGTGTACAATATAGAAAAAATTCAGACGTAAGAAATTGAAGGTATAGAAATAAAAATTTTGATATTTTTCGTCTTTTAGTATCTGTTCCTTGGGTGACACAGTGGACTCAAGTTTCCGTTACCCTTTATACAACAAGGGAGTGATGCTAATACACGCTTACATTGGAAAGCAGGAAAATTGTTTGGTGAAGGCCAAAGGAATCGTAGGCTGGTGGCATGGCACAGGCCCGCGGTTACTTCTGAGGAGACAGTGTCAGCCCCAAACCACCGTGACCACCTAACAAGGCCACTTTTCCCGCGGAGCCGCGCCTTCCGGCGGTAAGTCACCGCAGCCCACCAGCCTCCGCGACGTCGTCGCGACCCCGCGGTTTGGTCCCAGCCCGCCCATCGCCCCGCCCACCGCTTCGATTGGCCCGTCTGTCCGTCACTCCGGGAGGCGCTCGCGACCGCCTATAACTCAAATTGCATCCAATATTTTACCAGTAACAAAATGTGTACAATATAGAAAAAATTCAGACGTAAGAAATTGAAGGTGTAGAAATAAAAATTTTGATATTTTTCGTCTTTTAGTATCTGTTCCTTGGGTGACACAGTGGACTCAAGTTTCCGTTACCCTTTATACAGCAAGGGAGTGATGCTAATACACGCTTACATTGGAAAGCAGGAAAATTGTTTGGTGAAGGCCAAAGGAATCGTAGGCTGGTGGCATGGCACAGGCCCGCGGTTACTTCTGAGGAGACAGTGTCAGCCCCAAACCACCGTGACCACCTAACAAGGCCACTTTTCCCGCGGAGCCGCGCCTTCCGGCGGTAAGTCACCGCAGCCCACCAGCCTCCGCGACGTCGTCGCGACCCCGCGGTTTGGTCCCAGCCCGCCCATCGCCCCGCCCACCGCTTCGATTGGCCCGTCTGTCCGTCACTCCGGGAGGCGCTCGCGACCGCCAGGTCCTGGAGCTCGGGCTTTGAGTCTGTGCTGCTGAGGGTGTGTGAGGTGCGGAGTGGAGCCGGGCGGCTTGCTGGCGCCGGCAGCCTGGGTGGTGAGTGACCCTGAGGGGAACTGACGAAAACGGGTGCCGAGGTGCAGGACGCCAAGCAGGTCGCCCTGAGATGGGGGCTTCAGCCGGGCAGCTTCCCTCGCTGAGGCGGGCGCTCTCGGTTGGCCTCGCGGCGTCTAGGTTTTCCCCGCGTCTCAGAGACGACGCGCGCGCCCCGCCTCCGTCGGCCCCGGTGGGTGACGCCTCCTGAGGTTCCCCTTCGTTTTGTTTCACTAACAGTGCCTCTCAGCTTCCCTCCCTCCTCAGCGTACTTGACGTCCCCCTCACTCCCGACCGTTTTCCTGATTATATCCCGCTCTCCATCACCATCGCTGCCAGAAACTTTCTGTCTACCTTCGACAGGGTGGGAAAGACTCCTCAGCGACCTGAAGCTCGATATAAAGCGCTACAGAAATGTAAGCTCTTGTCCCAGTTGCTGACTCTTGATGAGGATAGATTCATATCGAATACATGATTGTTTTGTTCTTGGTCGTACCCTGTTGACACATACATGTCGTATTGGCATTAGGAAAAAGACTCTGATGCTGGGCAGGAGGAGGAGGGGACGACAGGATGAGATGGCTGGATGGCTTCACTGACTCGTGGACGTGGGTCTGGGTGAACTCCGGGAGTTGGTGATGGACAGGGAGGCCTGGCGTGCTGCGATTCATGGGGTCGCAAAGAGTCGGACACGACTGAGCGACTGAACTGAATGCTATTCAGACCTTGAAATGGAACAAAGCCAATAGGGCTGTCAAACGTGGAGGCTCGATTCAAAACATTGAAACAACCATTGACAGGAAAGACTTCTCTTCGTTAACCTTGTGTGTCTTTACTATGATCAGACTGTTCTGAAGGCTGAAGCAATTACATTAGTGTTACCAATCCAAACTTGGATTCCTTGCCCGTGCGCAGCAAAGCTAGTCTCCTGACACCAGAGTGTGGTGAAGGAAAATGTAGCATTTGTTGGAGGCACCAAACAAGCAGTCAAGGTAGCTGATGCTCAAAAGGCTCAGACTCCCTTGTTAGGGAGGGTTGGGGGAGATATGATCAGCACATGGACATTTTTCTAATTGGTTGGTGGTGAGGTAATTGGGAGTCAGTATCCTTGATCTTCTGGTTCCAACTGCTCTGGGTCAGCATGCAGTTAACTTCTTACACCTAGTGTGGGTTTTAGTGTCTGGAGAGTGGCTCAAAAGATATGGTTCAGAATATTATCTATAACCCTTAAGGAGAAACTGAAAGTTTTTGACTTTGTTTTATGGCTGAACTATTATTATTTTGTCTTGCTTGATTGTTTTCTTTTATTTCTGTATTTTCTCAACTCTGATTAAATTTTGTTCTGTGGAATTCAGAGAAAGCTTTGCTATAAATAAGAGGCAGGTGGAAGACATGGGAACCGGGGAATCTGTGTTGAGAAGGCCTCATAGGATCCTACTCAGATAAATTAGTAGCACAGCTTTAAAATGAGCACTGGATTAAGAATTTAAGAGAAGACACTGAAATGCTTTCTAAAGTTATGAGAGGGTCATTCACATGAGGGTATGGGCACACATGTGTATAAGAAGTAAGATGATAAAATTTTGTATCTTGTCTTTTTGAGTTAACATACAAAGTAGGAAGATCTTGATCAATAATGAGTTAAACAATTTATATGCCTTATTTTTTAGATGTTTTATATTAAAATAACTTTCATTGTGAAAAATAATGTGCCCTGAATATAATTTATGTTGTATTCTTTTTTCACATTAGAACTTTAGTTCACCTAAAACTTTTTTTGTGTGCATGATGTGATAAATGGCTGTTAGTAAAGTTTTGTCATTGTTCTGTTGCTATTTGGAAACCCATGAGCCAAATCTGGCTCACCATCTGTTTGTTGTTTTCAAAAAATTTTATTTATTCATTTGGCTCCTTCAGGTCTTAGTTGTGGTGTGCGGGATCTTTCGTTGTGGTGAGCGGGCTTTTCTAGTTTTGGTGTGGGCTGAGTTGCCCCTGAGGCATTTGGGATTTTAATTCCCCAACCAAGGATCAAACCCGTGTTCCCTGCATTGAAAGGTGGATTCTTAACCACTAGACCACTGGGGAAGTCGTCTCACTATCTGTATTTGTAAATAAAATTTTGTTGGAACACAGGCACATCTATTTTTTAAATTTATTGTCTGTCTTCGCTTGTGCTACAACATCAGAGTTCAGTAGTTGTGACACAGACTATATGGGCTTCAAAGCTTAATATATTACTGTCTGGCCATTAACAGAAAAAGTTTGCCAACCCCTGAAATAGGACATCCTTTCCTCACTGATTGGATAATGTCATATTCCCACGTAACTTTGATATATACATGTTTGTTTTTGAGCGTTTCTATTCTGTTTTGTCTAGCTCTGCATATATAATACAGTGTTTTAATAACTTTTGCTCTAAAATAAGACAATATCCAGTAGGTTAATTGCTTCCCTTACTCCCTGTACCAAGTTTTTTTATCTTATTTATTCTTGGCCCTTAGATCCTTCATACTAATTTTTGTGATTAGTTTATTAAATCCCATAAGAAAATTTTTTGAGGTTTCAATAGGAATTGCTTTGAATATAACATATTAATTTGGGAAGAGTTGCCATCTTTGCTATATTCAGTCTTTTCATTCATGAACGGGTGTATCCTGATTGTTTTCATGTCTTTTAATGTGATCTTAAGATTGTTTCCTTTAGCGAAACATCAGGGAGATGGGCTTCCCAGGTGACACTAGTGGTAAAGAACCTGCAAGTCAGTGCAGGAGTCGGAAGAGATGTGGGTTTGATCCCTGGGTCAGAAAGATCCCTGGAGGAGGGCACGGCAACCCGCTCCAACATTCTTGCCTGGAGAGTCCCATGGACAGAGGAACCTGGCAAGCTACAGTACATAGGGTTGCAAAGAGTCGGACACACTGAAGCGACCTAACACACATGTAAGGGAGAATTGTCTTGGTTTTGCTTTCTTGTGATTGTCTGGTTTTAGAATTAGGACATTGCTGTCTTTAAATGATCTGAGATACGTTTATTCTTCTGTTTCATGAAAGAGTTTGTATAGGATTATTTTTATTTTTAAATGTTTTGTTGAATATTTGATGGAAAACACCAATGCATCCATCTAGGCCTGGCACTTTATTTGTGAGATTTCAATGAAATTTAAAAAATGAGAGTAGGACTTCAGTGGTAGCTAGGTGGTAAAGAATCCACCTGTCATTGCAGGAGATACAGATTTGATCCCTGGTCCGGGAAGATCCCATGTGCCTCAGAACAGCTAAGCCCATGTGCCACCACTGCTGAGCCTGTGCTCTAGAGCCGGGGAACCAAAACTGCTGAGCCCACGTGCCCTAGAGCCCTTGCTCTGCAACAAGAGAAGTCACTGCAATGAGAAGCCCCCATGCTCTGCAACTAGAAGAAAGTCCACACAGCAGTGGAGATCCATAATACATAAATAAAATATTTAAAAAGCTTTTTAAAATGAGAGTAAATACTATTTGTTTCAGTTCAGTTCATTTCAGTCGCTCAGTCATGTCTGACTCTGCGACCCCATGAACCGCAGCCTGCCAGGCGTCCCTGTCCATCACTAACTCTCAGAATCCACCCAAACTCATGTCCATTGATCGTTGATGCCATTCAACCATCTCATCCTCTGTCATTCCCTTCTCCTGCCTCAATCTTTCCCAGCATCAGGGTCTTTTCAAATGAGTCAGCTCTTCACATGAGGTGAGCAAAGTATTGAAGTTTCAGCTTCAACGTCAGTCCTTCCAATGAACACCCAGGACTGATCTGCCCTAGGATGGACTTGTTGGATCTCCTTGCAGTCCATGGGACTCTCAAGAGTCTTCTCTAACACCACAGTTCAAAAGCATCAATTCTTCGGCGCTCAGCCTTCTCTCACATCCATACATGACTACTGGAAAAACCATAGCCTTGACTAGACAGACCTTTGTTGGCAAAGTAATGTCTCTGCTTTTTAATATGCTGTCTAGGTTGGTCATAGCTTTCCTTCCAAGGAGTAAGTGTCTTTTAATTTCTATTTGTTTACATCTTACCATTTCTGACACTTTATTTATTATTGTAGGTCCAAGTTTTCATCAGTTTTCTGTAGTATGAAACACTTCCTTTAGCATTGCTTATGGTATGGCTTGTTGGTAATGAATTGTTATTGTTTTTTTAATTTGTAAATAACAACAACTTTTTCTGGCCACATCACGCAGCTTGTGGGATCCTAGTTCCCCGTCAGGGAGATCAGCAATCGAATCTGTGCCCCCTGCAGTGGCAGCTCAGAGCCCTAACCACTGGACTTCCAGGGAATTCCCTTGAACATGTTTTTAGTTAACTTGTTTTTTAAAGTGTGACTCACACCGTGTGTTATAAGTGACTTGGTCCTTTCTTCCCTTAGCTCTGTCACATCCAGTTCCTTACCTAGATATTGGGAAACTTGCCTCTTTTGCTGTGTCTTCCAAAGCATCAGTCCTTACTGTTCCACTCCTCTTTAGAGTCAGCCTTACTTGGGGCTTAAGGTTAAGTTTTTTGAGAATGATGGGAGTAGCAGCATGTGACCATAAAGGGAGAAGCCTGAAAACTGGACTCAAAATGATAATCATCTGTGGACAGAGAAACCTATGAAATGAGTAGGAGAAGAGGCAAAGAAACAGAGCACATGGGAGAAGCACACGAAGGCATTTGTGGCACCCAAAAGAGAGTGTGTGAGAATGTCCAGGTGAAATTAATATTAAGGGAACCAAGTCATGTGCCAAAAAAATGTACTAATTCTGCATGTTACTTCAGGGATGAACAGGAGGGTAGGGAAGTGGTGGAGAGAGGAGCCCGAGTACAAAACTTGTGTACCTGTATGTTATTCTGGGATGGGGTCCAGAACTCTCAGCAGGGTCAGTGACTCAAAGAGTCTGAAGATGTGGATCTCCGAGACTTTTCTAGCTAGGAAACTGCACGACTTTGAGACCGCCAAACCCAACCCACGCCTTCTCTTCTAGCTCTCAGCAAGTGAAAATCTACAGATCCAGGGAGAGAGGAGGTCAGGCCTTATCCCTTGTCATGCTGAGCTTGAGTCAGGGGTTTACCTGCTCATTGGCTCTGGCCTGCAGCTCCTTACGCCTCAGTCCCGCCCTAGGTGAACATAGCTCAGCCAGTCACCTTGGGCACCTCTGAGGTGGCAGAGCAACAACTTTTATTTTTGAAATATTTATTTTTAGACTGGGTATATAATTTTGTTTTTTCTTTAGCACTTTAGTATTCTAGTCTTCTAGACACTAGAATACTTTTAGTGTTCTAGTGTCTTCTGATTTGGGTTGTTTTTAGTTAGATATTTGGAGCCATTTTGTAAACATATGTATTTGGTTGTGTCGGGTTCTTCGATGTTTGTTTCAGCATGTGGGTTCTTGCAGTTGTGCCATGTGGGATCTGGTACCCCGACCAAGGATTGAACCTGGGCCCCTGCACTGAGAGGATGGATTCCTAGCCATTGGACCACCAGGGAAGTCCCTGGAGTCATTCTTATCTTTGTTCTCATGTATGTAATGTGTCTTTTATTTTTTTCCTAGCTCCTGCTTTTTAAAAAAAGTCAGTATTACTGAGGTTTAATTTACATGTGGTAAAAAGCCACTTTTTAAAGGGATACGGTTCTTTGAGTTTTGACAAATGTGAACAGTTGTAAATTACTACCATAATCAATATACAGAATATTTCTGTAGTTTATAAAGTTCTTTCATGCTTCTTTACCATCAATTCTCAGATCCCATACCTATCCCATACCTATCCCCTAGCAACTGCTGATCTGGTATCTGCCACTATAGGTTTGCATTTTGAGAAAATTATATTATGGAATTCTGTAGTATGCAGCTTTTTATGTCTGGCTTCTTTAACTTGATATAATGCATTTAGGATTCATTCATGTTGCATGTATCAGTAGTTTATTGCTTTTTGTGTGTGAGTAGTATTCTGTTACAGACATGTACGATAATCTGTTTAGCCTTTTGCCAGTTAAATAGACCTTTGGGTTGTTTCTGGGCTTTGGCTATTAGCAGTAAAGGTGCTGTAACCATTTGCCTACAGGTCTGTGTGTGATCATAGATGTTTATTTTTGCTGAGTGACTACCTAGTGATGAAATTACCAAGTCATATGATAAATATATGTTTAGCATCCTAAAATATTGTCAGACTTTCCCAAAGTGGCTATTCCATTCGTTTTCCTATCGGCAGCACATGGCAGTTCTAATTATCCTACATTTACATCAGCTCTTGATGATGATAGTAGTTTAAAATTTATCCCATTCAGTGTGTCTTGATGTTTCATTGTAGTTTTAATTGCATTTCTCTGAAGACCACTGATGTAGAGTATCTTTTCTATATTTGTTTGCCGTGCATTATTTTTTTTTGGTGAAGTATTATTGAAATATTTTGCCACATTTTTAGACAGCTTTATTGTGTCATGATTAACATATAGCAAATTCAGTTCAGTTCAGTCGTTCAGTCGTGTCCGACTTTTTGTGACCCCATGATCTGCAGCATGCCAGGCCTCCCTGTCCATCACTAACTCCCAGAGTTTACCCAAACTCATGTCCATTGGGTAGGTGATGCCATCCCACCATCTCATCTTCTGTTGTCCCCTTATCCTCCTGCCTTCAATCTTTCCCAACATCAGGGTCTTTTCAAAAGAGTCAGCTCTTCACATCAGGTGGCCAGAGTATTGGCGTTTCAGCTTCAGCATCAGTCTTCCAGTGAACACCCAGGACTGATCTCCTTTAGGATGGACTGGTTGGATCTCCTTGCAGTCCAAGGGACTCTCAAGAGTCTTGTCCAGCACCACAGTTCAAAAGCATCAATTCTTCAGTGGTCAGCTTTATGGTCCAACTCTCACATCCGTACATGACTACTGGAAAAAGCAGAGTCCTGACTAGACGGACCTTTGTTGGCAAAGTAATGTCTCTGCTTTTGAATATGCTATCTAGGTTGGTCATAACTTTCCTTCCAAGGAGTAAGCGTCTTTTAATTTCATGGCTGCAATCACCATCTGCAGTGATTTTGGAGCCCAGAAAAATGAAGTCAGCCACTGTTTCCACTGTTTCCCAAACTATTTGTCATGAAGTGATGAAACAGGATGTCATGATCTCAGTTTTCTGAATGTTGAGCTTTAAGCCAACTTTTTCCACTCTCCTTTTTCACTTTCATCAAGAGGCTCTTTAGTTCTTCTTCACTTTCTGCCATAAGGNCCGAGGATGAGATGGCTGGATGGCATCACAGACTCAATGGACGTGAGTCTGAGTGAACTCCGGGAGTTGGTGATGGACAGGGAGGCCTGGCGTGCTGCGATTCATGGGGTCGCAAAGAGTCGGACACGACTGCGCGACTGAACTGAACTGAACTGAGCCGCAAGCCAACAACACCAAGGACTGACAGCAGCCACCAAGCGCCACCAAGCGCTGAAAGCCAGAAAAGAGGCATGAAATGGACCAGCCCTGAAGATGCCTGGATTTCAGACTTCTAGCCTCCAGAACTGTGAAAGAATACATTTCTGTTGATTAAGTTACCAAGTTTGTTATAGCAGCCACAGTGAACTAATACAATGATTAAAAGTATAAATAAATAGAAAGAATGACAAGAAATTAGAGAAGAGAAGTTAAAAACAAGTTATGAGAGCCTGGGATATTCAGACTACAATGTCCACATGAGAAGGCAAGGGGTTAACAGTCACTTGGCTTTGTTTGGGGCATCTACCTTTATTTAACAGTGATGAAGTGCCAGGAGGGAAGTGCCTGTGGAGGATACAGACTGGGAGAGGGCACTGGACCTTAAGGAGCTCCCAGTTTGTGAGCCTGTGGTGAAATTGGACTATTAAGATTCAGCCTACCAAGTATTATTAAAGTATTATTCTAAAGCTTTTTTTTCTTTTTTAATTTTTATAAAGTATTATTGAGGATTTTTTTCTGCTATGGTTTTATCAGGATTAAATAAAACATCTCTTTTTTTCCCTTTTTCGTTAACACCCACGTATGTATTATTTGCTCCTCTACCACTCCCATCACCTCCAAAAAGAAAGTGAGATGTTTCTCAGGCTAGAAGCTCCTTGATGTGGGAGAGAGGTAAATAGCACTCTCTGTTTAAGTCTAAGGACTAGAAATCTTTGTGTTTCAGAAATGGAGCCCACCAAGGTGATTAGAGAGGCTTGTCCACATTTAAGAATGATGGAAGCTGTGGCTTTAAGAGGAGAAGTAGGTGGCACAACTCCAAGGAAGTTTAGTTCCCTAGAAACGGGAGAGGATCTGGCAGATTGAAAGGGCTTGATGTATGGAAATCTGCAGGCTCCTCATACACAGCACCCCATAAATAGATCTCAGAGGGAAAACAGTTGTATGGATACCCATGGAGACTAAACTCTATTAAAAAAAAGTTTCATATTATGTTGAAATCAGAATATCTAAAGACAGCCTTTATCCGTTGCTGCTGAAAGGAGAAAAAGTAGATCATGGGACAGGAATAGTTTCCTTCCCCTCTTCTTTCTCCTTCACAAAAAAGAATAACCTACATGATTTACAGAGTAATGAGTCATATTAACACATGGCTGATTAGTTCATTTGCAATTTTAGTGAAAAATTCATTCTTCTATAATGTATAATGTGTAAGATTTTTATACACAAATGAACAACGTATGTATTATATGCTCCCCAGGTAATGGTTACATCTTAGGCGAACTTATAAAAATTGCATAGAGGTTAGGTATTTAATGAAAGAATATTCTGGGAGGAATTTGTCACAAATAGCTCCAAAAGAACTCGTGAATATCTCAGAAAGCTTCTTGCTTCTTCTTAATAGAACAGAACCTCTATACATTTAGAAGCAGGGGCTCTTTATACTTGGTGTTTATAGAGTCACTGGATTATAAAGTTCTCAACCTCTTCTCATTTACCTTACTAAGGAAAGAAATGAACATTCTGTGGTGACCAAAATGGTAAGGAAATCTAAAAAGAGAGTGAATATATGTATATCATATAACTGATTCACTTTGCTGTATAGCAAGAAACAAACACAACATTGTAAAACAGCTATATTCCAATAAAACTTAATTTAAAAAGAAATGACCAACTGAACACTGAAAAAAAAATACAAATAACACAACAGAAATCTATTTTCTTTGGGTTATCCATTGTAAATCATACTTCTTTTTAAAAAAAATTTTGACCATGACTAAATGAAAGATTACAATTTCTTCCCATAACACTAATTAATGTTGGTGCAAGCATAACTATAGTTTAAGACTGTGAATTTGGAAGTGAGAAATAGATTTAAGGGTTTAGATCTGATAGATAGAGTGCTGATGAACTATGGAATGAGGTTAGTGACATTCTACAGGAGACAGGGACCAAGACCATCCCCATGGAAAAGAAATGCAAAAAAGCAAAATGGCTGTCTGGGGAGGCCTTACAAATAGCTGTGAAAAGAAGAGAGGTGAAAAGCAAAGGGAAAAGGAAAGATGTAAGCATCTGAATGCAGAATTCCAAAGAATAGCAAGAAGAGATAAGAAAGCCTTCTTCAGAGATCAATGCAAAGAAATAGAAGAAAACAACAGAATGGGAAAGACTAGAGATCTCTTCAAGAAAATTAGAGATACCAAGGGAATATTTCATGCAAAGATGGGCTCGATAAAGGACAGAAATGGTATGGACTTAACAGAAGCAGAAGATATTAAGAAGAGGTGGCAAGAATACACAGAAGAACTGTACAAAAAAGATCTTCACCACCAAGATAATCATGATGATGTGATCACTAATCTAGAGCCAGATATCTTGGAATGTGAAATCAAGTGGGCCTTAGAAAGCATCACTATGAACAAAGCTAGTGGAGGTGATGGAATTCCAGTTGAGCTGTTTCAAATCCTGAAAGATGATGCTGTCAAAGTGCTGCACTCAATATGCCAGCAAATCTGGAAAACTCAGCAGTGGCCACAGGACTGGAAAAGGTCAGTTTTCATTCCAATTCCAAAGAAAGGCAATGCCAAAGAATGCTCAAACTACCACACAATTGCAATCATCTCACATGCTAGTAAAGTAATGCTCAAATTTCTCCAAGCCAGACCCTGATGCGCAAGCTGGTTTTAGAAAAGGCAGAGGAACCAGAGATCAAATTGCCAACATCCACTGGATCATGGAA
>SJXQ01007701.1:0-27538 GCA_006408695.1 Aepyceros melampus | reverse complement strand
TTCATTCTCCGGCAACCACTGATCTTCTTTCCATCATTGTAGATTAGTTTGCAATCCATACAGCTGTATATAAATGGAATCATAAAGTATGTACTTTTTTTCTGATTACTTTCACTCACTATAATTATATCAAGGTGTTGCAGAAAAGAACAAACATTACTTCATATTAGATCTATTTCTTCAGGGCTAACCCTCGTGCTTTATTGCATGTGCTTTGTCATGCTGGCTTAGCACCTGTGTAAAGGATGTTGCCTATACTCTGAAACATACATGATGACACATTCTCAAGGCTCTGACCTCTCAAGGTGTAATACTTATTTGCAGAACAGAAAATAATGACTGTCTTGTTGGAAGTTTATAGGAACATTGCAACCAGATCTACACTGATAGCTCCAAGTGCCAAGAATTCCTGCCCTAAGAGGTTTGCAACAACCAGCCACATCCTCTCACCTTTTAGCATAAAAGAAGTCTGCATTCCGACTTCACAAAGATGGTTCTTTGTCACACTAGTCCACTGTCTTCTCAGTCTGCTGGCTTTCCAAATAAAGTCCCTATACCTTTCCCCAACAACTCATATTTATTGGTCTGTCCTCCGATGAGCACTATGAGCTTGGACTCTCTAACAAAGGTTCATCCAGAAGCCTATTTCTTTTTATTGCTAATTACTATTCTGGCTTTCCTGGTAGCTCAGTTGGTAAAGAACTGCCTGCAGTGTAGGCGCTTCAATTCCTGGGTTGGGAAAATCCACTGGAGAAGGGATAGGCTACCCATTCCAATATTCTTGGGCTTCTCTGGTGGCTCAGCTGGTAGAGAATCTGCCTGCAGTGCAAGAGACCTGGGTTTGATCCCTGGGTTGGGAAGATCCCCTGGAGAAGGGAACAGCTACCCACTTCAGTATTCTGGGCTGAAGAATTTCATGGACTATACAGTCCACGGGGTCACAAGGAGTCCAACACAACTTTCACTTCATTCCAGTCTATGAGTAAACCTCAGTCTGTTTATCAGCATACTTATTGATGGATATTTGGGATATTTTGAATTTTGGTTTATATTAACACTATGCCAAAGCCTTTGACTGTGTGGGTCACAATAAACTGTAGAAAATTCTGAAAGAGATGGGCATACCAGACCACCTGACCTGCCTCTTGAGAAACCTATATGCAGGTTAGGAAGCAACAATTAGAACTAGACATGGAACAACAGACTGGTTCCAAATAGGAAAAGGAGTATGTCAAGGCTATATATTGTCACCTTGCTTATTTAACTTNCCATAACAGTGTGGGAATTTCTTTGGTAGATTTGTTCTCCAGCTTGTGGGCTGTCTGCTCGGTGGTCTAGGTCAGGCTCACCTGCAGCACCTTCCAGGTCTGCTGCAGCAAGAGCCCCTGTCCCCGCGGCAGGCCGCTGCTGAGCCGTGCCTCTGCAGGAGACATTCAAATGCAGGCCTCACTCAGTCTGTTGTGGGGTCCCTGCGTCCTGGTGTGCACAAGGTTTTTATTGAGCCCTCTGAGCATCTCTGGAGCAGATGGGTTTGATTCTATATGTGATTTTTCCTCTCCTACCATTTTGTTGGGGCTTCTTTGCCCTTGAATGTGGAGTATCTCTTTGGTAGGATCCAACATTCTCCTGTGGGTGGTTGTTCAGCTGCAGTTTTGGAGTTCTCACAGGAGAAGATGAGTGCAAATCCTTCTACTCTGCTATCTTATCATAGACAGCAGACATTACAGAAAAGTTACCTGACTTATAGTTTATACTACCACAGACAAGTGATGACAAACCAGTGTAAACACAAAAGCATTACAGGCTTCTTAGGACTGGTGATCAAAGCACCTCACCCATCCTGAGATAAGAACCAAAGTCTTTCTAAATGAAGTAACAGATACACCGAGACTGGAAAAATGAATAGACCAGGAAGGAGTGAACACCATGTTCAAGGGCCCAGGAATGAGAGACTATGGTGTAATTCCACATCTAACAGCAGAACGAAATGACAGAAGCTCAAAATGGGATGAGAGACTTTGATTAAGCCTAATGTATAGACGGGGAAACAGTGAAAACAGTGTCAGACTTTATTTTTTGGGCTCCAAAATCACTGCAGATGATGATTGCAACCATGAAATTAAAAGACGTTTACTTCTTGGAAGGAAAGTTATGACCAACCTAGATAGCATATTCAAAAGCAGAGACATTACTTTGCCAACAAAAGTCCGTCTAGTCAAGGCTATGGTATTTCCAGTAATCATGTATGGATGTGAGAGTTGGCCTGTGAAGAAGGCTGAGCACCAAAGAACTGATGCTTTTGAACTGTGGTGTTGGAGAAGACTCTTGAGAGTCCCTTGGACTGCAAGGAGATCCAACCAGTCCATCCTAAAGCAGATCAGTCCTGGGTGTTCATTGGAAGGACTGATGTTGAAGTTGAAAATCCAATACTTTGGCCACCTCATGTGAAGAGTTGACTCATCAGAAAAGACCCTGATGCTGGGAGGGATTGGGGGCAGGAGGAGAAGGGGATGACAGAGGATGAGATGGCTGGATGGCATCACTGACTCGATGGACATGAGTTTGAGTGAACTCTGGGAGTTGGTGATGGACAGGGAGGCCTGGCATGCTGTGATTCATGGGATCGCAAAGAGTCGGACACAACTAAGTGACTGAACTGAACTGAACACATTGTTGACTGAGAGGTTTTTGCAGAAATTAATGCCTGTAGCCAGCAACTTGTTATGTAAGTGACTATTGAAACATACCAGTCTATAACATTGAGGTAACAAAAGATGTATTAATATCTCTGTGGTAAATAAATTGTTAATAAAATTGTTCTGAATAAGATACCAGACTTTGTATGGGCACATTCTTTCCTTTCTTTTAGGTAAATACAAGGACTGGGATAACTAGGTCATGTGATATGTGTGTATTTAAATATTTTAGGAGCTACTCATTGCTTTCAAAAGTGCATGTGACATTTTATATTCTGATCAATGACACTTGAGTGTTCTAGTTACTTCACAGTCTCATCATCACTTTGTATAATAACAATTTTTTAATTTAAGAAATTCTTGGACAACTGGCACTCTAGGATGCATCTGGATCCCAGGGTAACAGTGGGAATCCCAGGCCTATAGCTCCCTCCCCATCCACCTGTGTGCATTTCTTCGCCCGGGGCCAGGAGTGAAGGGATCTTAGAACTTGGGCAACCTTTTCTCTCAGGTTCCTGAGCCAGGGCTAACCACCAGGGAGGGGAACGGTTCCTCCTCAATATGCTTCTTGACATATGATGGACCATCTCAGACACTGGAATTTGCTTTGAAGTTTCACTGCCTGCTGACTTCAGTGGCAAGCATATTTAGGAATGTTGCCAAAAGAAAGACATCCTTCCTGTATCATTTTCTGACAGTGGACACTGTTTGTGCATGGAGAAATTTTACTTTTTTATTTCCACCACCACAATAATGAAGAAACATCAGAGAATTAGAGTAATAAAGATGCAGTAATATGGAAAAAAAGTTGATGTTTGGCAGAAACCAACATAACTCTGTAAAACAATTATCCTTCAATTAAAAGATAAATACATTTAAAGCTAAAAGAAAGAAAAATAAAGCACTGTCTTAAATGTTTTAAAAAAGGAATTCTAATCAGCATGTTGTGGCATCTCATTGTCTTAATGACTAATGATAATGAGTATATATTTATGAGCTTAAGTCATGTTTTTTCTGTGGTGTACTGTGTCCATTTAGACCTTATATCTTGTATGGTAAATTCCCCTAACTCCTCCAAAGGGTTTCAGAAAAGCATTTTTTTCAAGGCAAGATGAGGGAGGGGCATCCCAGGGTATGTGATCACGTTGTGCACAATTCTGATTGGTTGATGTTGAGGTAACAGGTAGTGTCACAGGTGCTAACATTATCAATCCTTAAGGGCCAGAAGATCTGGGGCTACATGCTCACGACCATCAAGTAGTTCATTTATTCCTTTGTGTGGTGGATTTTAGCATCTGAAAAACTCAGGAAATCTGCATGAAATATTATTATCCAGTACATCCAAGAGGAACTACAGCCGAGGGTATAGGGGAAGGCAGACTATTCCAGGAAGGTCACCTTGGGTCCTGCTGGGTTACACAACCACCATTCTGCTTTCTGCTTCTCTGAGTTGGATGAATTTAGCATGTTTTGTAGTTTTCAATGCACAAGTCCTTTACCTTTTTGGTTAACTCTCTGAGCATTTCTTTTTCTTTCTTTCTTTTTTTTTTTTATGCTGTTGGAAACAGGAATGTTTTCTGTTTTTTCTCCTATTTCAGAATTGAAGCATAATTAATTTACAATGTTATGTTAGTTTCAAGTTACGGCAGATTCTTTTCCATGAAAGGTTATTACTAGACACTGTCCCTGTGCTATATAGTAGGTCCTTGTTTTTTTACCTGTTTTATATATAGCAGCATGTATATATTAATCCCGACCTCCTAATTTTTCCTCCTCCTCACCTTTCCCCTTTGGTTTGTTTTCTAAGTTTATTTTCTAAGTCTGTGTGTATGTTTCTGTTTTGTAAGTTAGTTCATTTGTGTGTTTTTTTAGGCTCCACATATAAATGATATCATATGATATTTGTCTTTCTCTGTTAAAGTTGAGAAACTTAATCAACCTACCACATACATAGAAATATAAATAGCAATTTAGACAAAATGAGGTGACAAAGGAATATATTTCAAAGGGAAGAATGAGCTAAAAACCCAGAAGAAGAACTAAGTCACTTGGAGATAGGCAATTTATTCAGAAATGTTTTCTTAATTTCCATCTTGAGTTGTTCACTGTTAGTGTATAAAAATTCAACTGATTTTTGTATATTGTTTTTGTACCCTGAAATTTTGGAATATATTTCAAAGGGAAGAATGAGCTAAAAACCCAGAAGAAGAACTAAGTCACTTGGAGATAGGCAATTTATTCAGAAATGTTTTCTTAATTTCCATCTTGAGTTGTTCACTGTTAGTGTATAAAAATTCAACTGATTTTTGTATATTGTTTTTGTACCCTGAAATTTTATTGAATTTGTTTATTAGTTTACAACTCTTTTTAAATTATGTAAAATGAAAGAGATCAAATAAAATCATCAAAAGGGGAAATCTCTTGCTTGTTTGGAAACTAAGGAAAAACATACATTGGGTAATTTTTATAGGATCATTGAACAATGTAATGAGGGGTGTCTTTAGCAGCAGTTTTATCCAAAGAGTTTCTTCACAGAGCCCTTTAGTACATCAGCCCTCAATAAAAGCTGAGGACATAAGGCTAAATCCTAGTGCTATGAAGACATTTCTATGATTGATTGATTTCCAATTATGACATGAACTGAAGGAAAACATGCAGGGTGACTTCCATGTGTCTAGGACTGATAGGCTTATTTCTGAAGTGCACACCGTAGTAATAGAGGGGAAAAGAACTTCACATTAAGTTGTGAAATTATGATCAAATATTAAAAATAAGTATCTTTTCCATTTTCTATAGCATAAAATATATTACTTTTATATTAGACTAAAATAATAAATGTTTTATTTATTTTTATGAAGTTTTGAGGATCTTTGTGTAAAAGTCCATCTCAGTTAGAAGAAGCTCTTAATCCTAAAAATCTTAATTATAACCACAAAGTAGCAAAAATCTTTAACTTTTGTAAACGGTTGCAACTTAAATTGTGACACTCTCAACTTCCACTTTAAATCATTTTAAAAGAAAACATAATTAGGAATCTTTATATAAAGCACTTTAGACAAAACTTCTTAAATGAGGTGTAAACAGAAAAGCAAACAGGAAGGTAAACTATCGCTGCAATAAGAAAATGAAATGTGTGTAAAAGTGTTAATAAGAATACAACAGGCTTCTACAACTACACTCAGGAGAGAGATGGGGCTTATATATAGTCTTTTCTTTTTAAATAAATGAAAAGAGGAATAGAAAGTAGGATAATCAAGATGGCTGTAACACAGCTCCTTAAAAACAGGATTTCAATTTACACAACTGAAGAAATAGTATTATTTTCTGTAAAGGCTCATGAGGAAACACAAGTAGTAAGCAGCAGGCAAAACAAAATAGAAAATGTGAATGAAACAGAATGGTTTGCATTTGGGATACTGAAATTAACCAGCTTGACTTAATAAATTATTTTGGGGAAGCCAAAGTTAAAAACAACAGTATTATTTTTGAAAGCAATCCATTTTATAACAAAAAAAAGCCAAGATTAGTGAATTCTACCTCAATTTTTATTACTGACTAAATCTGAGTAAGTAAAAGAAGAGGGAAGAGATGCTGATGCTTTGGAGGATGGAAATGAAAAATGATAATGATTAGTGGTGATACTTTGTCCCACTTTTCAATGACTCATGAGCATGATCATTGTGATCACATGCTCCTATGTAGCCTGCAAAATCTAGAATATTTACTACCTGGCCCTTTTTGAGAAAAGTTTTCTTATGTCTAGACTGAAAACATTTGAATTATCTTCCACTTAGTTGTTACATCTGCAAGAGAAATAGAATAAAAACCATTAGTAGAAATGATTGTATGTACTTGACAATATTGGAATCTAATATACATTTATCATGACAATAAGCAACTTAGAAGTAGGAAAATGACTTTAAAAGGATTTGTTGCTGAAAGAGTATTAATTCTTTTTTGGTCATTTGATTACCAAAACTCAAAGAGGAGAAATGGTGTTTTATTGTCCTTTCCCAATGATCTCAAAATGATTTTCAATCATTAACTAAGCCTCCTGGCAAATATTATCCTTGTTTTACAAATATAGAATTCAGAGGAATGAGAACTTTAATTACTTCCTTAGAACCAGGTAGTAAAATGATAGAGGAATTGGGAACAAAATTATTCTCACAAGTTAGTATTATTTTAGCTCTTGATTATTCTCCAGTGTCAGCATACAGTTTAAATGCTTTTAGAGATGGTTGCAATTCTTTTTTTTTTTTTTTTTTCTATTTTGCCTCTTGGTTTAAAACTAGGACAAATACTTACTTGAGAAGTTGTGACTATTTTGGCCATTACAATCAAACAAACCTACAAAATAAAACTTGATCAACACTTCATCCTATTCTTAGTCATCCCCAGAATGTAAGAGTCAGGTGAGGACCAAGGAAAACAAAATGTACAGTTTCAGAGGATATTGAAATTATTCAAAATGGGAAAAAGAATTTAATTAAAGGCTTAAAATGTGCTGAAACTGTTCTTTCATTCTTTTCTCAGTATCAGTACATTGGTTTAAGCCTAGAAAACAAAGTATACTGAGTTGTTGAACACGGAGACATGGTTTCATATTCATTCTGCAAGAGTAGAATAACCAAATTACTAAAATGAGAAAGAAGAACCTGAAGGATTATGCCTCTTCTTGAGACTGAAGCAATTATCTCTCAATATCTGAAATTCTGCTTCTTTGTCAAAATGCAGTTCAAAAGTTGAGTCCTCCGTGAAGTATTACTTCTGCTTTGGAAGGCTTATCACATCTCCCTCTATACTCTCTTAGAATTGGGTTAAATCATCAGTCTGGAATACGGGAGACCCGGGTTCGATCCCTGGGTCGGGAAGATCCCCTGGAGAAGGAAATGGCAACCCACTCCAGTACTCTTGCCTGGAGAATCCCATGGAGGGAGGAGCCTGGTGGGCTGCAGTCCATGGGGTCGCAAAGAGTTGGACACGACTGAGCGACTTCACTTCACTTCACTTCTGTCGCAGTGGCGCTGTGTGGTACCCAGACCAACACCAAGCAACATAAGTATCACCTGGAAACCTGTTAGAAATGCAAATTCTCATATTCTTCACAGACTGTCTGAGGCAGAAACTCAGGGGGTGGGATCAACAGTTTATCTGTTAACAAGTCCTCCAGGTGTTTCCAATTTCCACTAAAACCTGAGAACTGTGGCTTTTGCAACTCCTCCGGTATTTCACTTCTGATTTATCGTAGCTTGCAACGATTCCTCCACTGGCTTTCCAAGGCTGCAGGTATGTTTGTTTAGTCATTGTTTTTTTATCTTGAACTCCTCATATTGCTAAGACCATGGCGTGTACAGCATTTTGCATTCAGTATTAACTCAATGAAGATTTGCTGTTAAATGATATTACATTGATATTTTCTCTTGATCCAGTGAGTCCTTAAAACAAAACAAAACAAAAAAAAACAAAACAAAAAACTGACACAGGTTTTCAAAGTCTGGTATTCCTTGTACCATCCTCAGAGAAGGTTCCTTAGTGATTCTGCTGTGTGCTTCTTATCCTCTTGGTGAAATTGTAATGATTGACCACAAGCTTTTAAATCAGATCAATAGAAATTTTATCCCAGCTCTGCTACATTTTCTCTGTGCTTGTTCAATGTACTTAACCTTTATATGCTTGAGTTTCTATCTGAAAAACAGGGTATAATGCTCATTTTCCTAAGTTGTTATGAGGTTTAAAAATAAAAACTGCCACATGTAAAGTAATCAATAAACATATGCTGTTATTTAATTTTTGGTTTTATTATTATCAACGAGGAAAGAACAAATATACATTTTCTACTGTGAATAATCATAGTATGATCAACTGATTATTCTAAAAGTACTGCATAATTGCTCTACTGTGAAAGAACATAGTATTTCTGCACTAGGGAAAAAATATCTGGACAATGGTTTATTCCCTAAATTGTCCAATTGATGAAATTACTTTTTTCTAAAGACTGAGTTGTTATAAAACCCTTAAAAAGAGACAACATGCTGTTTAAGAAAGAACTGTAGACTTGAAATCAGAAGGCCCACATTAAAGTCCTAGTTCCCTTCTCTTCATGGTTAGGATTTGAGTTTAGGTTACAAATCAAGGTGCAAGTTAATTAGCAATCTGAACTTCAGTTTTTCACTTTTGTAAAATAAAACCAACAATCATTTGTAAATTAGTTAATTTCATTGAGTTGCTAAATGAAATAACACAATCATAAATGTAAAAGTTGTAAAGTAGTACATAAATACAAGGTAGAAAAATACCTTGCTGTGGCTATTATAATTATTATAAAAATAATTATTATATAAATTATATATAAAATTATATAATCATTATTTGCTAGAGTCTTGTGTTATGTGGACATGGTTTGCTTTGGAGTCCAAGTGAAACAAATTGAGTAATATTATTTTAATTAATTTATTTTTAATTTAATTTTTATTTTATATTTGAGTAGAGTTGATTTACAGTGTTGGGTTAGTTTCAGGTGTACAACAAAGTTATTCACTTTATATATATATACACACACACATATCGGAGAAGGCAATGGCAACCCACTCCAGTACTCTTGCCTGGAAAATCCCATGGACGGAGGAGCCTGGTGGGCTGCAGTCCATGGAGTCGCGACTGAGCGAATTCACCTTCGCTTTTCACTTTCATGCATTGGAGAAAGAAATGGCAACCTACTCCAGTGTTCTTGCCTGGAGAATCCCAGGGACAGTGGAGCCTGGTGGGCTGCCATCAATGGGGTCGGACACGACTGAAGCGACTTAGCAGCAGCAGCAGCAGCATACACACATATATCCATTCTTTTCCAGATCCTTTTCCCATACAAGTTATTACAGAATTTTGTGTAGAGTTCTTTGTGCTGTAAATTAGGTACTTGTTGGTTATCTGTTTTATATATATAGTGTGTATATGTTAATCCCCCTTCCATATTCTTGTTGATGTACTCATACCCGCTAAGAATGGGGTTCAGAACTTTGAAACATTGTGCATGTGCTAATAAAATGCTAGTGGACACAAATGACTTCTGCTCTGACAACTGACCCTGCTTGGATTTAAATTGGTGTCCATGAGGCATGTGGCATTGCATTGTATCATGCAGGGCTATCAGATTCTCTGCCTTTGAAGGGAGAATGTATTTTCTGACTTACTGTCACTACAGTCCTAGTTAATCAGTTCCCTGGTGCTTCTCTTTATGACTTCAGGCTGTGCAGTAGTTCTGCAGTAAAACTACATTCTCACAGGGTTTTTGATTTTATTTGAAGTTCTCATTCTTATGCTTGAGTTTTCTATTTCTTAATATTTATGAATGGCATACGAGCTTGATGGCAGTTTTAGAATCAGCCAAGAAGTTCCCCAGGATGTCTGATCTGGCTGTTTTTATAAAAGAACAACCACCACCAGCCCTTTCCTTTGCTTACTCTGGAGGTTAAATCAACAAAACCTTAAGATACATGCCTAAAGTTTGGAGCTTCTCTTGCTTTTTTGATTGAGGGTTAGAGATAGATCCTCTGTAACCATTAAATACTAAATGTGATGCATACATCAAGGAAGGATTCTCTAGAAAGGTAGACAGAAGGACAAGCTTGCCTCCCTACAGTATAAGACTTTGATAAGGAGTGATTTCAGTCATTGGGAAGATAGCTCAGGATTGAAGTAATTTCCAAAACCCAACTGGGATGGACTATCCTGACCTGGGTACTAAGGAATGCAGAAACATAGGCTATGGCCACAGGAATAATACAGTAAGGAAATACAGAAAAGCATGAGAGGACACTGGAAGTAACTATGTAGTATATTATATTTCTTCTGTATGCTTTTCTGTATCTTCCAGATTTCATGTAGTGAACATGTATTATTTTTCTCAACAGGACAAATGTGCAGTGAGACATCAGAGGAAATAGTATAACTTCTTAAAAGATTTCTTCCTTCTCCATTCTTGTATTTCCAGAGATGAGTATGGTGCCTAGATTCTTGTTGGCACTCAATAAATATTTGCTGAGTGGAAAAATTAATTCATCTTGAAAAAAATTGCAGAGAAGTATGCCTCATATGGGGCTTCCCTGGTGGGTCAGTGGTCTTTACTACTGCCAATGCAGGAGACATGGGTTCACGCCCTGGGTCTGAAAGATCCTCTGGAGAAGGAAATGGCAACCCACTCTAGCATTCCTGCCTGGGGAATCCTGTGAGCAGAGGAGCATGGTCCATGGTGTCGCAAAAGAGTCAGACATGACTTAGTGACTGAACAATAACAACAACAATGCCTCATAAGACAATGAATATATTAAAAATATAACGATGTATAACATTACAGTAGGAGAAGGCGATGGCACCCCACTCCAGTACTCTTGCCTAGCAAATCCCATGGATGGAGGAGCCTGGTGGGCTGCAGTCTACTGGGTCGCTAAGAGTCAGACATGACTGAGCGCTCCCTTCACTTTTCACTTTCATGCATTGGAGAAGGAAATGGCAACCCACTCCAGTGTTCTTGGCCTGGAGAATCCCAGGGATGGAGGAGCCTGGTGGGCTGCCATCTATGGGGTTGCACAGAGTTGGACACGACTGAAGTGACTTAGCAGCAACATTACAGTATGTGTGAAGTTATTGGATGGTTTTAGTCATATGAGTGATATAACCTGAATTATGCTTTATAAAAATATCACCTTGTATACCATGCAAAAGTGACCTTTGGGGGAAAAAACAGAAGTTCTTGACCATTAGAAAGCTATTCTAGACAAAAAAAATGATAAGTTGAACTGATGCTGTTAGTAAGGAATTGTTGCTGTTAACTAATTTTGCATAACAATGCAATTATTGTTAGCAGATTGGACACAGGCTATGGGGAACAAAGTGGTAAAAAAATGACTGCAGGTGTTTTGGAGTGAGGTGCAGGAACAATGATGTACCATTTCCTGAGAAGAATAGTGATGGGGGAAGGAATAATTGGGGGAAAGTGAAGAGGACATAATTCTCTTTTGGTCATAATACATGTGAACTTCTCATTATGTATAAAAGATGCTCAATTCAGGTGTGGATTAGGGAGACAGTTGGATTTAACCAAGCCTTACAGTGTGTAAAATGAGTTTGACAGAGTGAGAACAAGAAAGTGGAGGGGATATGAAAAGGAGTGCTTTGCAATTATGGCAAACACTCTATTGTATAATGTGAAATTTTCTCATGTCTATCAGTATTCTAATAAGAATATATCCAAATTAATTCATAACATATCCAAATGCATAACCATTCTTTTTTTTTTTTATATCTTTAACATTTATTCAGTTATTTCCTTAGAATACATTCCTAAGAGTGGAATTCCCTTGCCAAAAACTATGCTTTATTTACAGTCTTTTGGTAGATATTGCCAAAACACTCTATTTAAGGGCTATCCCAATTTATTTATTTTTTTTTTAATTAATTTTTATTTTTTAGTTTGTTTTGCTTTACAATACTTCATGGCTAATTCATGTCAATGTGTAACAAAACGAATACAGTATTGTAACCATTCTTTTTGATGTCTGTCAATATTGATGATGTTTTCATAGCAGAACCCTCTGCACCTGCTCACATGTAAAATATGGCATGAGAAAGTGGACATTGCTTTTTCCTGTGCTTATTTCAATAAAAGTTAGTGAACTCTCTTCCTGGGTACTGGAAACCTTTTCTCTGCAATGAGTTTGACCAATGGTTTCTAAAATTGCTTTGTTCTTGAGTTGGAAGGTACCACTTTCTCATCTTCAGTCCAGAACTGGCCCAGCAAAAAAAAAAAAAAAAAATCCAATGGCATGCACTGAAAGGAAACACATGGTGAACACACGCTGTTCCTGTCTGGGGAAGGAGGCCTCCCTCCCCTCTCACCCCACCATAGGACCCAACAGCATTCTGTTTGGGTTTGGCCCGGTGGCTAGCCCTGCCTCTCAGCCTTTCCTTTTCAGTTGCTGTGAATGCTCTTGCGAAGCCTCCAGAGGAAAACACATTTTACTAGAGAAAATCAAATCCCTGACAATAGACAAGAAGATTCACAACCCCAGCAACTGATGATAGGATAACGTGTGGCTGACTTCATAACATGGCTGCAGTGAGACAAAATGTGCCAACTGTTAGGAAATGAAATGTAATAAACTTGCTATAAAAATAGATTCCGAACACCATAATGTAAGGAGAAACAGGAAGCTGCAAAGGGAAAGTGGCAGGGCCATTAGAGAACTGAGTATTCAACCTTTCATTAGACTTGGCTGCAGTTGGATATGTGCTCCAAGTTAGTGGTATGAACTGTTTGAGGACTGCTAAAGTTGACTCAGTTTTATTTAGGGGCCTTTTTTTCCTTCTTGTACGAGTATGCCATTGTAAATTAGGATTCTAACATTTCAGAAGTGCCCTTTTCCCTTTATAGCCAAACTTAAAATCCTCTTAGTGTCTGCCTGAAGCTTTGGGAGGTATGCTCTTTTAGTCCACTAAGCAAACATTTAATTAATAGCATTGTTGAGATGGAGCCATAAGTATGTGTTGACCGAAAAGGAGGGAGGGCTTAGGGTTTCCACTCACTCTTAAGTGAACAGGATGCGGACAATTCCCATATTTATGTGACATTTGTCCTGGACAACAGAGATGGTGCTCTTGGGACAAGTCAGTCTTCTGTTTGCCTAATGCCACAGTGTGATATTTCATGACCTGAAGGTAGGAGTAAACCCTTCTACATAAAGAAGGCAATAAACAAGCCAAGGAACTAGGGAGCTCTTCTTAATTTCCCTCTGGCAACCCAAGTAAAATGAATTGTAAAAGCCACACTGTTTGGAATGTAAAGACAAGGCCCAAATGTTCTTAATTTACTCCCAGGGAGCACTCAATCCAGCTGACTGTAACATAAGGAATTTAATAAAGTAAAAGCAAGTTATCTAGTCAAACCTCCTGCTGCTTTTTTATAATATCAAAATGAAAATAGGCTTAATTTGGTGTTATTGTAATCGAATTCATTATGATATCCAAACATGTTTTATGCTTTCCTCCCCTTGGATATGATGTTGCTGCTGATTGTATGGATGGGAAGGAGGTTAAATTGCTCACTTGTTGAATGCAGATTAACTAATTCTCGATGCTGAGGAATTGCTCACCAAACTTTGCAAATAATTTATAAACTGTTCATTTCTAATGGAAATATGCTGGATAAACTGAGTCATTTTATTTTGTTTAATGAAGAGCTTATCAGACAATTTTATATACAAGGTTGTTATTAATCCATCATGAATTGTTTTTCTGTAAACTCATTGTAAGTACAAAAGATTAAAGTTGAAATTATCAACAATGGCTATGCATCCTGGTCTGCTAGAAGCTCTGCAGGCTTCCTCAGATGATATGAGTGTGCTCTATGCCCATGAGGCTGTTCAAGGAGACAAAGGAATCACATTAGATACTGAGCCTTAAAGAATACAGAGGACAACAGAAGTGTCAGTCATGAGTTCAGAGAGTGAATTCAAACTAATCCCTTGCCCACTCCAGTTTCTTGCCTGGAAAATCCCATGGACGGAGGAGCCTGGTAGGCTGCAGTCCATGGTGTTGGTAAGAGTAAGACATGACTGGGCGACTTCACTCTCACTTTCACCCCTTAAATAGAGAATTTAAGTTTTCCAGCTTCCTACATGGTGGTGATTTCTCATACCTCTCATTAGCCTTTTTGAAGATTGTGATCAACCGAATTTCATTAAGAATAGTGAAGAAACATCATTAATTCAGAATAATCAGGCTGGCTCATCAGAATGTGCCAAACATAACAAGCTGATGCTAGTAGAAAACTAGAGTTTAACATACCATATAGAACGGGAAGTGATATGTATATGCTGTATTCTAAACTTCCCAAATGATGATAGAATAGGGTGTTGGCTAAAAATGTTAAGCATGGAAAGGATTATGATATATTGCCAGACAGAAAATTGCTTGTAATACATAATAAAATCATCAGTCAATACAGGGAAGACTGTGATAACTGAGAACATGGGTGAGATATACCTATATATAATGGGTAAGGCACAGCATCTGTCTGCAGGATGACAGTGATGACTTGATTCCTGATTGGATTGGTACTTTATGTATCAATCAATGACAAATTTATCTTTCCTGGTGGCTCAGACAGAATTCACCTGTAATGCAGGAGACCTGGGTTCAATCCCTAAGTTGGGAAGATCCCCTAGAGAAGGGAATGGCTACCCACTCCAGTATTCTTGCCTAGAGAATTCCATGGACAGAGGAGCCTGGGAGCCTGCCGTGCATGGGGCTGTGCAAGAGTCAGATACTACTGAGAGACTAAACACACACACTCGCAATCACCGATTAAGGGAAGAGCAATTCCCTTAAGTGTGAAACAGAGACAGACCACAGGCAGTTCAGAATTCTTGGAGATAATTCTTAACTTTTCTGGTCACTTTCTAGGTGCCATGGGTGATGGTTGTTTGGACTTGCCATCATGGGTTTGTGTGTTGTGGGTTAGGATGAGACATTTCTCTTTTGAGTCAGTAATTAGAATAAAAGATCACATGCCATCTTACTTTCCCTTCTCATAGCCCTCCATTTGTGATGAAGGGTTGCTATTCTCCCAGCTGATAGATTGTGATGCCTTCCTTCTAGAGGAGCCTGACTTTGCCTTTGTTCTTGGTTCTTAAGTAGGCATGGAAATAAAAGTATTAGTTATTTACTCTAGATAGGACTTCGAGAATTCAAACCCAACACAGTATTTTAGGATTTATGTTCAAGGAGAAAGAAGTGACCATAGAGTTTATCTGATGAAGAGAATAGGATATTGTCTGTCAGTCAAGATAGACTATGGCTAAGTTATCAGCAACCCTTAGGATATTTGAGTATGAAATAGGGCTCTCTCCTTCTGATTCACCCTCAGTGCACTGCTAACCAACTGCAAGACCTCAGCCTACTGAGGGAAGAGATTGCTAGTGGAGTAGTCTCAACAGCTAGATGGGAAAATTTTCTAAGTAAACAATAATAATTCCGTATATCTCAATAGGGGCTTCCCAGGTGGTGCTAGTGGTAAAGAACCCTCCTGCTGATGCAGGAGATGTGACAGACATGGGTTTAGTCCCTGGGTTGGGAAGATCCCCTGGAGGAAGGCCTGGCAACCCACTCCAGTATTCTTGCCTGGAGAATCCCATGGACAGAGGAGCCTGGCCAGTTTCAGTCCATAGGGTTGCAAAGAGTTGAAAATGACTGAAGCAACTTGGCACATACACACATATATCTCAATGGGACTCTAAAATTTAAAGTAAACACCAACATATTGTATTTACTTGATTGTCAGTACAATCCCTAAACTATAAAATAAATGCAAATGGTAGGAAAAGTGCACTCACTATTTCCTGATTTACTAAAACAGCTCATAATCTGTATGAGACAACATAAGTCAATATTATATTGTACATCAATAACTCATTCATGCCTTTCTATATCAATACCAATATATATGACACTGTTTTATTAGATTAGGAAGGACACATACATGCATACTATTCTAGAAACCAAGAACTAAAGATAGAAATTAATCACACAAGACCACAAAGCAATTAGAAAGTGAGCTGAAATTAGAACTCAGAATTTTTACTCTTATTCTAATACTGATAAAGAAGATGGTCTCTGCTAAGTATTTAATGGAGAGGCAGTCTGAGCCTATATACATAGGCTTAGACTATATATATGTATGTATATATGGTAGACACTAGCCGCATCCTTTCAATTCAATATTTAACTACACATTACATATGATATTAAATTTAAAACTATCATTGACTTCCCAGGCAACATGTGGCATCCTTCTTTTCTAAATTTAAATCATTTCATTCTTAAAGTATAAAAAAGACCAGAGGCAACAGCAAGACTTAACTCGATACATTTTTAAGTAAATGTTGCATTTGATTTCAACATTTTTGTCTTGTAATCAGAAGCCTGTACTAGCATTTTAAATGTAAGGATATTAGATGAATAGCATAGAAAAGATAAATTGTCCTGAGGTGCCCTTGCTGGTGTTACAAAGAAGTTATTTTAGAAATAATTTTTTTTTAACATCAAAGTCTTTTCAAAGAGCTGGTTCAGGGAAGAATTTGATATTTACAAAAACTAGTATTTCTAAAACTGCAAAGCCCACATTCTATTAAAAAGCATACTGACTTCTCAAAAATTTAAAGAACCCCTAGAGTGCTAAATGCAAAGGTCTTTTAAATAAATGAAATGGACCAGCTGTGAGAAAAAGCTGCACCATGATCCAGTGGAAAGCAATGGTCATAAGCTCTGCCTCCATCACTCTCGAGGCTTGTTTCCTTGAGAAGGAAGTAACATGAGACCTCAGGTTCCTCATGGAAGACCAAATGGGGTTGGACTGTATAATATGTAAGCATCATTTCAGTTTTAATAACGTATGGTTGTAAAGCCTATATTTTATAGCATTACATGTTTGGATTTGACTCCCTCACCAGCCTACCGAATAAGCTTGTTTTAGCATATCTACCCAGATTTCACTGAACATATTTCTTCTCCTTTTTGCCCATAGACCTCAGCTTTTTGAAAAATTACCCATGTATTTCTGGAGATTCCTGTTTGCATGTGCTTGTGTATAAATCTCAGTCTTGCCAGTGGCCAGGGCTGTTCACTGAGTCTCTGTCAGGGACACTCAGCTCCACCCCATCTACCAAAGCGTTGCTGTTGCTCTGCTGGTCAGTTGCCATGTTATCCAGATACTGTCTCCTGGAGCTCCCAAACTGTAGGGCTTTGAGATCCAAGCACTATGATGTATTTCCTACAATCTCTCTGCCTCAGAACCAGTTTAGAAATGCCTTTTCTTTTTAAGGCTTCAACCCCAGTCATGGGACCGGACTGAGGAAAAGGGTGGGAAGTATTTATATTTCTTAGTGATAGAACTCATGCAGAAATCTGCTTCTCACAGATTCCTTTTCCTCCTAAGCTAATTATCGGTGCCTAGATTCCTGAGAGGTTGTGGAGCCCACAAAAGCCATCTCAATTTCTGCCAAATCAAGACTTGTCTTTTACTGAATATTCAAACATATTTGTTGGTGGGAATTAATATTTTAGAATGGTGTATAATACCTCCTGTAATAATTAGCTGCAGTCTTCTTAATAAAGGGACAGGCAATTAGCACAAGGACACATACCTTCAGATTACAAGTATCTTGTTCTTGGATCACATTGATTTTCCTATTAGAGAGTCTTTCACCTAAGATTTACTCTTAGGACACTAAATTTTCTATCATTATCTGAGTGATATGGGTTGCCACTATCAAGTAGATATTCATAAATGTGACTTCAGCTTTAGAAAAAGGAGGTAATACTAATAGAGGCATTGATTTAGAAAGGCTACGAGTAGGTTACTAATATCAAGTATAATATGGACTGATACTGTCTCATATATATGAGCTGTTTTAGGTAAACTGGGAATAGTGTGCACAATTTTCCTAACGTTTATATTTATTTCACAGTTCAGAGGTTGTATTGACAATCAAATAAAATAGCATATGTGGGCGTTTACTTTAAATTTTAGAGTTCCACTTAGATATAAGCAGAAGATATTAAGAAGAGTGGCAAGAATACAGAGAGGAGCTGTATAAAAAAGATCTTCATGACCAAGATAATCATGATGGTGTGATCACTCACCTAGAGCCAGACATCCTGGAATGCAAAGTCAAGTGGGCCTTAGGAAGCATCACTATGAACAAAGCTAGTGGAGGTGATGGAATTCCAGTTGCGCTGTTTCAAATCCTAAAGATGATGCTGTGGAAGTGCTGCACTCAATATGTCAGGAAATTTGGAGAACTCAGCAGTGGCCACAGGACTGGAAAAGGTCGGTTTTTATTCCAATCCCAAAGAAAGGCAATGCCAAAGAATGCTCAAACTACTGCACAATTGTACTCATCTCACATGCTAGTAAAGTGATGCTTAAAATTCTCTAAGCCAGCCTTCAGCAATAGGTGAACCATGAACTTCCAGATGTTCAAGCTGGTTTTAGAAAAGGCAGAGGAACCAGAGATCAAATTGCCAACATCTGATGGATCATCAAAAAAGTAAGAGAGTTCCAGAAAAACATCTTTTTTGCTTTATTAAACTATGCCAAAGCCTTTGACTGTGTGGATCATAATAAACTGTGGAAAATTTTTCAAGAGATGGGAATACCAGACCACCTGACCTGCCTCTTGAGAAATCTGTATGCAGGTCAGAAAGCAACAGTTAGAACTGGACATGGAGCAACCACTGGTTCCGAATAGGAAAAGGAGTATATTAGGGTGTATACTGTCACCCTGCTTATTTAACTTCTATGCAGAGTACATCATGAGAAACACTGGGCTGGATGAAGCACAAGCTGGAATCAAGATTGCCACGAGAAATATAAATAACCTCAGTTATGCAGATGACACCACCCTTATGGCAGAAAGTGAAGAAAAACTAAAGAGCCTCTTGATGAAAGTGAAAGAGGAGAGTGAAAAAGTTGGCTTAAAACTCAACATTCAGAAAACTAAGATCATGACATCTGGTCCCATCACTTCATGGCAAATAGATGGGAAAACAGTGGAAAGAGTGGCTGACTTTATTTTTTGGGGCTCCAAATCACTGCAGATGGTGACTGCAGCCATGAAATTAAAAGACGCTTACTCCTTGGAAGGAAAGTTATGACCAACCTAGACAACATATTACAAAGGAGAGACATTACTTTGCCAACAAAGATCCATCTAGTCAAGGATATGGTTTTTCTTATAATCATGTATGGATGTGAGAGTTGGACTATAAAGAAAGCTGAGTTCTGAAGAATTGATGGTTTTGAACTGTGGTGTTGGAGAAGACTCTTGAGAGTCCCTTGGACAGCAATGAGATCCAACCAGTCCATTCTGAAGGAGATCAGTCCTGAGTGTTCATTGGAAGGACTGATGTTGAAGCTGAAATTCCAGTACTTTGGCCACCTCATGCGAAGAGTTGACTCATTGGAAAAGACCCTGATGCTGGGAAAGATTGAAGGCCTTAGGAAAAGGAATGACAGAGGATGAGATAGATGGCATCACCGACTCAGTGGACTTGGGTTTGGGTAAACTCTGGGAGTTGGTGATGGACTGGGAGGCCTGGCATGCTGCAGTCCGACTCTACAAAGATTTGGACGTGACTGAGTGACTGAACTAAACTGAGATATAAGAAGTTATTATTAGTGTAGTCGTACCATTAGTATTAACCACTGATAAACTATTCTCATATGGCTTCTGAGGCTACTCTGCTAGCAGTCCCTTTTATTTGTATGGCTTAGTGGAAAGAGTTTGAAATTTGCAGTCATACACGTGGGATCAAATTTGACTGTACCCCTCATGTATGGTAGAGTAAGTTATTCACAGTTTGAACCAATTTTCTCATCTATTAAGTGGAGATAATAAGTCATAGCTTGTAGAGATTCTCTGAACATTAAATGAGCCCTAATATTAAAAGTTCTTGATACATTAAATCTTAACAAATGTCATATATCTGAAGGGGTTCTTTTCCCTAGGTTTCTTGTAGATTATCATTACCTCTTAGGATATAGGAAGTGCAGAATGTCACTGTGTGACATTTATTGTGAAAGTAAATTTACCTCTCTGGTCTTTAGATACCTAATGGGAAAATATGAAGGTTGGCTTCAAATGATATCTAAAGTCCCTGGAGTTCTAAAATTAGTGATTCCAGAATTTTAAATGTTTAATTCATTAATAAAATAATGTTATTTTTTTCTCTTTGATACCTGTCAAATCACTTTAAAAACTATTATAATACTCCATTTATTTTCTAATAAATTTTTGACAACTTAAATTAGACATTCAAGCAATCCACTGAATTTTATTCAATTAAACCTGTATAATACTGAAAGGGGTTTGAAAAAATAAACTCTTATATTACGATTATCATTATTTAATGAGGGATCATACAGAGTTTCCAGATGCTACTTATTTTTAGTGGGAGATGATAATTAACTTTATTCTACCTATCAGGCAATGCACTATAGGTTGTTTCCTCATTTATCTTCATTGCTCTATGTATGCAAAAATTAACTGACTAAAATCAATCATCTTATTTTTTATTGAATATGTTTGTATACATGTTATGTTAGATTAAGTGTACAACATAATGATGTGACCTTTAATCACATTCAAAATTATCACAATGAGCCTAGTACCCATTTGTCCTCATACAAAATTATTACAGTGACCATATTTCTTATGGGGTATAGTACATCCCTATGACTTATTTATTTTATAGTTGGAAGATTGTCTCTTAATCTCCTTTACCTATTTTGCCTGATTTCCTAGCTCCGTGTGGACTTCCTCTCTGTGAATGTGTTTTCATTTTGTTTGTTTTGCTTTTAAGATTTCACATATAAGTGAAATGATAGGTATTTGTCTTTGTCTGATATATTTCATTCAGCACGATACCCTCTAGATCCATCAGTATTTTCACAAATGACAAGATTTCATTTTTCAGGATGAATAATATTCCATTGTGTGTGTGTTTGTATCTATACATACCACTTCTATTCCCATTAATCTATCAGTGGACACCTAGGTTGCTTCCATATCTTGCCTTTTATAAATAATGCTACAGTGAATAGAGGAGTGTAGGTATCTTTTTGAATTAGTGTTTTGTTTTCTTCAGAAACATAGCCAGTGGTTGAATTGTTGGACCATATGGTAGTTCTATTTTTATTGTTTTGAGGAATATCATACTGTTTTCTGTAGTGACTGTACCAATTTATATTCTGACCAATTCCCTTTTCTCCACATCCCCATCAACCCTTGTTATTTGTCCTGTATTTGATGATAGCCATTCTGAAAAATATTAGGTTAAATTTCATGGTGGTTTTGATTTGCATTTTCCTGATAATTGATGATGTTGAGTATTTTTTCCCATATGTGTTGGCCATCTGTGTGTCTTCTTTGGAAAAATATCTTTTCAGGTCTTCTGCCCATTTTAAAATCAGATTTTTTTTATACTGAACTGTATGAAATATTTGATATTTTGGATATTAACCTTTGAATATTTGCCTTATTAAATATATTGTTTATGAATATATTCTCCTACTCAGTTTGCTGTCTTTTTTTGTTTTGAAATGCAAAATCATTTTAATTTGTTGCACTACTATTTATTTTTGCTTTTCTTTCCTTTACTTGAGGAGATATACCCCAAAAGTACTGCTAAGACTAAAGTGAAAGAGCATATTGCTTATATTTTCTTCTAGAAGTTTTATGGTTTCAAGTCTTACATTTAAGTCTTCAATCTATCTTGAGTTTATTTTTATATATGATGGGAGTGAGTGGTCCAGATTCATTCTTTTCCATGTAGCTGTCCAGTTTCCTCATATAATTTATTGAAAAGGTTGTCTTTCCTCCATTGTATATTCTTATCTCTTTTATCATAGGTTATTTCATCTTATAAATCATATGGGTTTATTTCTGGGCTCTTTGTTCTGTTGATCTATTTGTCTATTTTTTTGGAGGGGAGGGCTATTTGAAATCAGGAAGTGTGATACATCCAGCTTTGTTCTTTCTCAAGTTTGCTTTGACTAATTGAGGTCATTTTTTTTTAATATAAATTTTAGAATTGTTTCTTTTAGTTCTTTAAAATTATCAATGAGATTTTGATAAGGATTGCATTAAATCCATAATTGACTTAGTTAATATGGATATTTTAATAACATTAATTCTTCTAGCTTATGAGCTGAGCATGATATAGCTTTCCAATTATTTGTATCATTTTAAATTATTTCATCAACATTGTATAGTTTTCAAAGTATAGGTCTTTCACCTCTTTAGTTAGATTTACTCCTGGTTATTTTATTCTTTTTAATGTAACTGCAAATGTCATTGTGTTTTAATTTTGGTTTCTGATAGTTTGTTATTAGTATATAGAAAGGCAACATGTTTCATTATGCTAATTTTTTATCTTGCTTGCTGAATTCATTGATTAGTTCTGATAGTTTTCTTTATGGAATCATTAGTGTTTTCCTATGTATAGTATTATGCAATCTACAAAAAGTTACTTGTCAATTTGAATTCCTTTTATTTCTTTGTTTCATTGTTTGAAATACACCTTTACAAATTTTATTAAAGAATGAAATATAGTAATTTAATTGAAGAATACTAATATAGTTTTCATTAAGAAAAAGTTTTAAAAATCAGAAAACAGGTCAATCAAAAATAGAAGTCATTCGTCTGTTCCTTCCTATCTCTAATGTAGCCACTATTATTATTTATACTTGAGTAATGTGATTTTCTGGCTTTAAATTAGTCAGGTGTTTTCTTCTCACTTATTTTGATGATGAATTGCTTAAATGCATTCTTTTGGCATTTGTGAATAACAGATTTTTAGACAGGCAAGAATTAACCTAAATTTCATGTGAATATCTGAGACTGAATACCACTCATTGAAATTTAAAATGATTGATAACAATATAACATAATTTTATCATGCAGAATTCAAGTAATTGTATTATAGTATATAGAGCTTGAAGCAGATAAAAATGTTGTGACATTTGGGAGACATCCAAATCCCAGCTTTTATAACTCTTTCAAAGATACCTGCTGACCTATTCAGAAGGGTGAGTATCCTGATTCACAACCCAAATATCATAAATTCCCTTTCCATGTCCTCAAGCACTAAAGAGAAGGAGCACTCGTGTTAATATAATTTTCTTTGCCACTTTCCAAACTTTATGACTTTTCCATCCTTGACCTAATTATAAAAGACAAACAGTAATTATTTTGCCAGTAGGTTTGCTTATCTCCTGGAATTGCATGGAAAGAACGGGTAATCATAAATGTAAGAATAGAGAATAGAAGGCATGGGAAGGAAACAGAAAGTGGTTATTTGCTTCACAAAAGCATTCATTAAAAATAATTTTTAAAAGTCTTACCTTATTTTCTTCTGAAAAGAATGGTTGGAATTAATCACAGAATTTTTTTAAACTAATAAAATGAGGGATGTTGGATTTGGAATTATAGTGTGTTTACAATCTGTCTGGTGTGCTTATTCAAGAAATATTTATTGAGTTAAATTATTTCTTATTTGATAAATATTTTTATTGCTTTATCTTTTATAAACACTTTTAAGCAAGTATGCTGTGCACTTAGTTGCTCAGTCCTGTCTGACTCTTTGTAACCCCCATGGACTGTAACCTTCCAGGCTACTCTGTCCATGGGGATTCTCCAAGCAGTAATACTGAATGGGTTGTCATACCTTCCTCCATGTGATCTTCCCAACCCAGGGATCAAACCCAGGTCTCCCACACTGCATACCATCTGAGCCACCAGGGAAGCCCAAGAATACTGGAGTGGGTAGCCATCCCTTCTCCAGGGTATCTTCCTGACCCAGGAATTGAATCAGGGTCTCCTGCATTGTAGGTGGATTCCTTACCACCTGAGCTATGGGAGAAGCCTTTAAGCAAATCTAGTTACTCTATTTGTGGAGGTATTGTTTAATACTAACCCTGGTGGCTCAGATGGTAAAGAATCTGCCTGCAATACAGGAAACTCAAATATAATCGCTGGGTCAGGAAGATCCCCTGAAGAAGGGAATGGCAACTCATTCCAGTATTCTTGCCTGGAGAATTCCATGGACAGAGGAGACAGGTGGGCTACAGTCCATGGGGTCCCAAAGAGTTGGACATGACTAACACTTTCACTTTCACTTTTCATATCACCATTACTGCAACCAGTTGTAGTGAGTTTTGCAGTAAGACTTGTTTCAAAATTGTTCCCGATATTTTCCTTGGGGCATAGGATTAAGCACTGAGCCAAGGGATGCTGAATTGATATTGTTTTTTTTTTAATATTATTATTCTATCCCACAGCCCAAGAAATTATCTAGGAAAGTAACATTGTCTAATATGTTCTGAGAAAATATTGCTTTATATTTTATTTTTGATTATTTTACTTTGGAGGAGTTAGAAAGAAAAAGTTGACAATGATCAGTTTGTGTAGGGATTTCTTATTCAAGTTTTCTCTCCTTTGGAAAATATAGAAAAGACTATATCAGTATTTAAATAATAAACATATTTTGACTCAAAATGTGTTCATGATCTGAAGGTAACTTTATGCTAGTTCAAAAGATCCCAGTCAAGGAATGTTCTCATTTATTAAATCTGTCTCTTGAAGTCACTGAAAGGTTTTGAACCAAGTCTTAGAAGGAAATACATGAAAGAGCAATAAGCACTTTATCTGCTGCTTCTGAGGTAGTGACATTAAATTGAGAGGCTGGTCAAGAAGTTAATTTTGCTTTTATATAGAGTCTTGAGAAGTTGTAATAGAAGTCAGCTACCTATGAACACTTTGTTGAAATTAGTTACTAAGTCGTTTTATAACAGCCAGATATTTTATAATGCAAAGTCAACTAAGACTTAGGGAAAAGTCAAATAAGAAATGTTTGTCCTTAACTAACCTAAATTCTGCAAAGGAAACAAAAAATGATGACCATGATGTCAAAGTACAAAATGTTATGACCCATCTATCCATCTATCTATTAGTCAATCATTTACCATCATCTATCTATCTATATCAACTTAGGTGAGGTGAAGTCGCTCAGTCGTGTCCGACTCTTTGTGACCCTGCGGACTGTAGCCCACCAGGCTCCTCAGTCCATGGGATTTTCCAGGCAAGAGTACTGGAGTGGGTTGCCATTTCCTTCTCTAGAGGATTTTCCCAACCCAGGGATCGAACCTGGGTCTCCCGCACGCAGGCAGACGCTTTAACCTCTGAGCCAATAGGGAAGCCTATCTATATCAACTTAGAACCATAGATAGAATCCTACTGAGTTGATTCTTAAAAGGCTTTGGGAAGAAAGGTACACTGGTGAGGGGATAAACATAATTAAGCTAAATTAGAACCATAGATAGAATCCTACTGAGTTGATTCTTAAAAGGCTTTGGGAAGAAAGGTACACTGGTGAGGGGATAAACATAATTAAGCTAAATTATTAAGTGAGGGGATAAACATAATTAAGCTAAATAAGTAAGAGGGAGAAGCATTGAGCCAATAGGGAAGCCTATCTATATCAACTTAGAACCATAGATAGAATCCTACTGAGTTGATTCTTAAAAGGCTTTGGGAAGAAAGGTACACTGGTGAGGGGATAAACATAATTAAGCTAAATTAGAACCATAGATAGAATCCTACTGAGTTGATTCTTAAAAGGCTTTGGGAAGAAAGGTACACTGGTGAGGGGATAAACATAATTAAGCTAAATTATTAAGTGAGGGGATAAACATAATTAAGCTAAATAAGTAAGAGGGAGAAGCATGAACTTTTCCAGAATACCATGAGAACATATGTTTGGGATCACGAACATTTGAAGCTACAAATATGTGACACAAGAGCTCTAAGAAAGTATGAGAGAGTGTTAGGCACTGAAACTGAGAGAGGTAGACAGAAGATGAGATTCTGGAGGAGTATTGGCTATAGATCCAATAGATCCAATCCAATGACAGACTTTATTTTTGGGGGCTCCAAAATCATGGCAAATGGTGACTACAGCCATGAAATTAAGATGCTTGCTCCTTGGAAGCAAAGTTATGACCAACCTAGACAACATATGAAAGCAGAGACATTACTTTACCAACAAAGGTCCATCTGGTCAAAGCTTTGGTTTTTCCAGTAGTCATGTATGGATGTGAGAGTTGGACTATAAAGAAAGTTGAGTGCTGAAGAATTAATGCTTTTCAACTGTGGTGTTGGAAAAGACTCTTGAGAGTCCCTTGGACTGCAAAGAGATCAAACCAGTCTATCCTAAAGGAAATCAGTCCTAAATATTCATTGGAAGGATGATGCTGAAGCTGAAACTCCAATATTTTGGCCATCTGATGTGAAGAACTGACTCCTTGGAAAAGACCCTGATGCTGGGAGAGATTGAAAGCAGGAAGAGAAGGGAATAATAGAGGATGAGATGGTTGCATGACATCACCAATTCAATGGACATGAGTTTGAGCAAGCTCTGGGAGTTGATGTTGGACAGGGAGGCCTGGTGTGCTGCAGTCCATGGGGTTGCAAAGAGGTGGACACAACTGAGCAACTGAACTGATTGTTTTCAGATAAAGATTTCAAACTTTATCCTTACATCTTTAGGAGGGGCTTCCCTGGTGGCTCAGTGGTAAAGAATCTGCCTGCCATGTAGGAGATGCAAATTTGATCCCTGGTTCAGGAAGATCCCTTGGAGTAGGAAATGGCTAACCATTCCAATATTCTTGCCTGGAAAATTCCATGGAAAGAGGAGCTGGTGGGCTACAGTCCATGGGGTATTCATGAATATTTTCTACATACTTTTATCTGATTAAGCTGTGTCATTGAGTTGCTTATTATTGATATACCTAGTTTATTTGGTTGAAAATAACAAAATAGCACTTCAGAAGCAAGTGCTGTATATTATAATAAATTTAAATACACCCATGGCTGATTCGTGTCAATGTATGGAAAAAACCACCACAATATTGTAAAGTAATTAGCCCCGCATCTGAGATCAGGGCGGCTGGGAGAAGTCATCTCATGCCCGAGGCCAGGGGCGGTGACCTTGAGGAGCCACCTGGAGCCCGAGGCCAGGGGCGGCAGCTGGGAGGAGCCACCCAGGCCTGAGGCCAGGGCCAGCAGCCGAGAGGAGCAAGCTGAGGAGTGGTGGCTGGGCAGGCACAGGAGGGCCTAGAGGAGGTATCCCATGTTGAAGGTCAGGAACGGTGGCGGTAAGGAGATAACCCTCATCCAAGGTAAGGAGCAGGGGCTATGCTTTGCTGGTCCAGCCATGAAGAGATACCT
>SJXQ01007700.1:58335-146021 GCA_006408695.1 Aepyceros melampus | reverse complement strand
GCAGGAGACCCGAGTTCAGTCCCTGGGTTGGGAAGGTCGCTGGAGGAGGAAATGGCAGCTCACTCCAGTATTCTTGCCTGGAAAATCCCATGGACGGCGGAGCCTGGTAGGCTACCATCCCTGGGGTCACAAAGAGTCAGACACGACTGAGCGACTTGACTTTCACTTTCCTGTGTCTTAACCCAAGTCTCACAGCCCCCTGAGGTCTGGATCAGCACTTCCCAAAGTGTGTTCCAGGAGACTGGAACCCCAGTTTCATGTCTTGTTAATGGCCATTCAGCACAAAAAAAAAAAAAAAAAACAGGAAATACCAGATTGGGGGACAATGTTTCCCAACCACTGGATTAAATAAAGCTCAAAAGTTTTCTCTACTGTAGGACTTCTCAGAGCCTTTAGGGTGCTAATTAGTATACATCAAGAGGCCCAGAGAATGGACTACAGGATGAGTTCAGTTCAGTCACTCAGTCGTGTCCAACTCTTTCCCATGGACTGCAACACGCCAGGCTTCCCTGTCCATCACCAACTCCGAGAGCTTGCTCAAACTCATGTCCATCGAGTCGGTGATGCCATCCAACAATTTCATCCTCTGGCATCCCCTTTTCCTTTTTTTTTTTTTTTTTCCAATTGAAGAATAGTTGCTTTACACTGTTTTGTTGGTTTCTGCCCCACAACATCGTGAATCAGCCATAAATATACATATGTCCCTCCCTCCTGCCATTCCCCTTTCTTAGAGCCTGGAAAGAAATTAGTAATAGTTGGGGCCCCACCCACATGAGACTGAACCTTGTGTCTTGATTATCACTAACGTTCTGGAGGGCACCTCTCATCAGTCATTTGCTCACAGTGGTTACTGTTCAAGGGCCAGGACAGTTCCAGAAGACCTGGTGCTTTCGTCCATGTGCCAGGCCCTGGAATCATCAGCAGGTCTGATATAACTGTGCAGAAAAAACAGGCTTCTAAGAGACCTCAGAAAGAGGCCAGCTACTCTCAGGTGCTTGCCACATCTTGCCTCAGAAGCCAGGAGACACTAAGGGACAGGCCACCTATTTAGGATGAATAATTTCAAAAAAGCCATCAACATGAATTCTAGAAGATATTTGACTAGAACACGGGCAATTAACTTCATAACACTGTGCCATGATAATAAGCAAAATAAACCATACTCTGTGTCACTTTTCTGTACACCTGAAAACTAACACAACGTTGTAAACCAACTATCAGTTCAGTTCAGTTCAGTCGCTCAGTCATGTTCGACTCTTTGCAACCCCATGAATCGTAGCACGCCAGGCCTCCCTGTCCATCACCATCTCCCAGAGTTCACTCAGACTCATGTCCATTGAGTCCATGATGGCATCCAGCCATCTCATCCTCGGTTGTCCCCTTCTCCTCCTGCCCCCAATCCCTCCCAGCATCAGGGTCTTTTCCAATGAGTCAACTCTTCACATGAGGTGGCCAAAGTACTGGAGCTTCAGCTTTAGCATCATTCCTTCCAAAGAAATCCCAGGGTTGATCTCCCTCAGAATGGACTGGTTGGATCTCCTTGCAGTCCAAGGGACTCTCAAGAGTCTTCTCCAACACCACAGTTCAAAAGCATCAATTCTTCAGCGCTCAGCCTTCTTCACATATAAAAATCAAAAAAATTTTTTTAAGTTAATATTATCAAAAGTGAAAATGAAAGAAACTAACACGAACACTTTGTTTTCTCCTGTATAAATATGCAAAATATATCAATATATCTTAAATAAAAATAAGAATAAAGACAAAATTCAACACTTAAAAGAGAGCAATATTCTGAAATCCTAAAATAATTTCTGAGGATTAAGTATAAGTCATGCAATGGCTAAAGTCTTTTCCAATTTATGTATTTATCCTATTTAAAATTATCTTCTAATTATATCCCTTATGAGAGGCTTGAATTAACTTGTCTGAACACATAAAGTAGCTCAAGACTTTTGTCAGTAAGTTAAGAAAATACTTTAATACAGTGTTTTATTCTCATTAAACATATTTATTCTATTTTATTCTAATATGTATTTCTATTATAGTTCTTCTTACACAATTGAATGCATATCTTTTCATTAGGAACAACGTGCTAACATTTTCATATTGCAATGGTTTTTATTTCAAAGCTTCGGAAGGACTTGACTCACTCAGAGCATCCAGAGGTGGCAAAATGCTCTTCGGGGGCAAGGATAAAGTTACCCACCCACAGCCTCTTGCACAACCATGTGTCCCAACTGATCTGATTCAAGTGCCAGTCGCGCCCCGGTCACCCAGGAGGGTGACAGCAGCGCCTGTCAGAGGCTCGCTCCCTTCTTTACCTGGTAGGGTAAGGTTGCATGACTGGTCTTGCCACAGATGCCTCGGGCCGAAGAATGGAGGAGCAATGGCCCTTTCCTCTAAAGAGACAGCCTGAGACTCCTAAGTGGTGCCTTTTGCATCAGCTCTGCAGGAGAGACAGGAAGAAGAAAAAGCAGGCGTTGGTTGAATGACAATGTTGGTTTTGATGACACAAGTATCTTACAGAAAATACATCATCTTGAACTGTGTGTGGTGTTGGAGAAGACTCTTGAGAGTCCCTTGGACTACAAGGAGATCCAACCAGTTCATCCTAAAGGAAACAAGCCCTGAATACTCTTTGGAAGGACTGATGTTGAAGCTGAAACTCCAATACTTTGGCCACCTGATGCAAAGAACTGACTCATTGGAAAAGACCCTGATGCTGGGAAAGATTGAAGGCGGGAGGAGAAGGGGACGACAGAGGATGAGATGGTTGGATGGCATCACCAACTCGATGGACATGAATTTGAGCAAGCTCTGGGAGTTGGTGATGGACAGGGAGGCCTGGCGTGCTGCAGTCCATGGGGTTGCAAAGAGTTGAACACGACTGAATGACTGAACTGAATGAACTGAGCTGAACTGATTTTTAAAGGTGGAAGGAGATGGAAAGAGAAATAGTAATTCAAGGGGGAAATAAACATAGTAACTTGATATTAGTGAATGAAATTGATGACAGTTTTTCTGAAATAGGAATTTAAAAGTTTAGATATTTAATAGCTGGTAATTTAGAATTCTGAACGGTAGTCATTTGGGAAAGAAATATATCTTATTATATGATCACATCAATAACCTATACCAAAATGTAATAATGGTAATAATAGCAATCAGTCCTACCTTCCTGAAGGAAATAGCAAGAGAAACAAAAGATGATCATATTTTATATTTGTAAATAATGTTACAAGTTTCCAAGGGATTTCACTTAAACGCTCTCATTTAATCCTCAGACTAGTTTAAAAAATAGGCTGCACAATTTTTTTTCCTTCATTTTACAGGCAGAAGATTGAAGCTTAGACCAGCTTGATGCTTTGCCCTGGGTTAAAATCTGGGAAATAACAATACTAGGACTAGAACTCTGGGCTTTTGCTTCCCAGTTGTTGTTGTTTTTGTTTTTAATCCTGAAGGAGTGATCATTCCTGACTCCACAATCTCTGTCACTGAAAACAGCCATTAATTTCCAGAGTTGAGTAAAGCTTCTCCATGCTTGGGTATCATCCACGGTACTTATCCCTAGTGAATGGATAGTGTGTGTGGTTGTCCCTTTCCGTGTACTGTTAACATAACGTGGGAATCAACCTAAACAATTCAGCTCACAGCTTTTCTTTGGGTTTGTCAAGGGCCTCAGTTCTCAGTCATGGTTTAGCTGGCAGATGACTGAACCATCTGTACCAACCGAAAAGCATCACTTCCACCTACTCCACCCTTTGACCCAGTTTCTACCAACAGCTGGCACCACAGCAGGCAATTGCATGTACTGCAGAATTTTTTGAGTTTGCTTTCAACCTGTCACCAACCCCCAGTCTCTCATACCCACATATACATCCCTTACCACACACAGATGTACACACACACACACACACACACACACACACAAGCATTCTAGGGGGAAGATTTTGTATTGCTTTTATTACTCTGTTTAAATAAATAAATTAAATGAACCACAGTAAAAGTTTGTTATGGGGGTAAGCCTGGCTTTCCAGGTGGCACTAGTGGCAAAGAACCTGCCTGCCAATACAGGAGATATAAGAGACCTGGGTTCAGTTGCTGGGCTGGGAATATCCTCTGGAGGAGGGCATGGCAACCCACTCCAGTAATCTTGCCTGGAGAATCCCTTGGACAGAGGAACCTGGCGAGCTACAGTCCATAGAGTTGCAAAGAGTTGGACAAGCTTCAGTCCATAGAGTTGCAAAGAGTTGGACACAACTGAAGCAACTTAGTATACATGCATGGGGATAACACAGAATGCCCAGATTATAGGAAATTCACAAACTTTTGATAATACAGTTGTTAACTCAGTATCTGGGTCACACGTTATTCACCACCGAAACAGAAACATGGGATTCTAGAGAACTTCTTTGGTGGTCCTGTGGCTAAGACTCAGAGCTCCCAATGCAGGGGGCTTGGGTCCAGCTTCTGGTCAGGAAACTAGATCCCACATGCCTCAACTGAAAGATCCTGTAGAAAGAAAGAAAGAAAGAAAGAAAGAGAAGTCGTTCAGTCATGTCCGACTCTTTGTGACCCCGTGGACTGTAGCCTACCAGGCTCCTCCATCCATGGTATTCTCCAGGCAAGAATACTGGAGTGGGTTGCCATTTCCTTCTCTAGGGGATCTTCCTGACCCAGGGATCAAACCCAGGTTACTCGTATTGCAGGCAGACTCTTTACCCTCTGAGCCACCAGGGAAGCCCGTATGATCAACTAAAATATCCTGCATGCTGCAACTAAGATCTGGTACAGCCAAATAAATAAATATTAAAAAAAAAAGAAAGAAACATGTGATTCCAGGTTGAGGAGAAATCAGAGCTAACCAAGGTTTTTGCTTTTATGACAATCATTTCCTTTAACTCTTTCTTCAGTGGTCCTTTTCTTGGTACTGCCTTTCTCGAGCATTGTATTTTAAATGGGTCATCAAGTACTCAAGCCTCATCTCAACTCCTGACTGCTTATTTGCCAGCCCTGCTTCTTTTTCTCCACAGTATCACTACCTGAAATACTATAGATTCTACTTGTTTAATTTTTCACATCTGCCTCTAAAATTCTTCACAACAATAGGAATAATTGCCCAATTTGTTCACTACTATATTCCTAGAACCTAGAACAGGGCCTAATGTAACAGTAGCTACTGAATATTTATCAAATGAACAAATGAAGCTTATTGTTTGAGCACTAGGTAGAAGTCATCCTTCATTGTTTTCATCTAAAATTGAAACCCTAAACTCCTGTGAAAATAGCATAAAGCTCTGAAATACTCAGGAACACAAAAAAAGAAGATAGCAGACTGGTAAAATGGAAAGACTGTATTAGACCAGTGATTAGAAAATTTAGCTTTCTTCTTATTTAAGCCACTGAAGTGAAATCACTCAGTCGTGTTGGACTCTGTGACCCCTTGGACAGTGGCCTGAACCAGGCTCCTTCATCCATGGGATTTTCTAGGCAAGAGTACTGGAGTGGGTTGCCATTTCCTTTTCCAGGGAATATTCCCAACCCAGGGATCGAACCCAGGTCTCCCATATTGATAGACAAATGCTTTCCTGTCTGAGCCAGCCACTACCCAACTGCAACTTTGGGTAAGTCAGTTTACTTCTCTAATATTTGACCTCAGCCTGTTCTCTAAGAGAATGTCTTTTAAGAAAACCAAAAGCAAAGTATCAATATATGATATTTTATGAAGTTGATATTTTCCAAACCTGCAGAAAGATATTGTCTGTATTTATAGTGGCAGAATATTTGAACTGTGGTGTTGGAGAAGACTCTTGAGAGTCCCTTGGACTGCAAGGAGATCCAACCAGTCCATTCTGAAGGAGATCAGCCCTGGGATTTCTTTCGAAGGAATGATGCTAAAGCTGAAGCTCCAGTACTTTGGCCACCTCGTGTGAAGAGTTGACTCATCGGAAAAGACCCTGATGCTGGGAGGGATTGGGGGCAGGAGGAGAAGGGGACGACAGAGGATGAGATGGCTGGATGGTATCACGGACTCAACGGACGGAGTCTGAGTGAACTCCGGGAGATGGTGATGGACAGGGAGGCCTGGCATGCTGCGATTCATGGAGTCGCAAAGAGTCAGACACGACTGAGTGACTGAACTGAACTGAATATATATATATGTTTTATCTAACCAAAATAATGTTTGCAGATATTGTCTGTTTCCATTTTGTAAAATCTATCAGAAACTGTAAATCTAGAAAATCTGAAAGAAATTAATTTTAAGTTAAAAAAGAAAGAACATGTATGGTCATCTTCACATATCTCTTTTTTAGGTTCCAGCTTTCATTCTCTGGGTTCTTATTCTATTAAAATACCCTGCAATTTGAAAATTACTTTTATCATGAATCATCACTTTTTAGCTCCTTGTTTAAAAAAAATCTTGGTAGTAAGAGACTACATTTTGACTTTAGGATTATTCATTTATTTTATCCTTACTCTCCACACTCTCTGGGCATTCAAACAATTTTAATACATATAATCATGCTTATATTTTAGAATACAGAAGCCAGCAATGTTTTGTTTAATATAAATATCCTAATTTATAGGTTTGTTCCATGTAAGTTTATTAAGAATGCTTTAATTTGCAGGTTTGTTTCATATGTATAACTTAGTTAACTTACAAATGAGAGAGAACAAGGAGATAGAAGAAATAGTTTGGTTTCTGGATTCACACATGCAGTCTGGGAGTCCACAGGACTCAGAGGCTGAGATGGCTGGCTTCTCTTTACATGTGGTCTTTCACCTTAAAGGAAACGAAATGGGACCCTTCAAGTGACCATAGCAGCACTCTATGAATGCTGAGTGGCAAGGCCAGGTCTAAGAGCATGAACACCTGGGTATGGTTGGTCAACTATGTTAACTCGGAACACACATACTCCATTAAGTTTTGCTAAACTTCTAATTTTCCTTATAGCCAAACATCCAGATACAAAGATGTGAGTTCTCTTAGTGATTATTATCATTATCCTGACTTGGCAGTTAGAGATATCTGTGGCATTTCAAGGTAATTGGGCTATTTGGTGTCAAAAGCCTCAATATACAAACACTTATATAAGCATCTGTTTCTGTCTTCTTCACTGATGTCCCCATGAGCCAGTGCTGACACATGGCCAGATCCAGAGGGGATTTCAAAGGGGAGCCACAAGGATCCCCAAGGGATTCATGGGGGCATTAATATGGCAATCTACCACAAGATCATAGAAAATGTATTATTCTCTTAAATAGTTACTAAAATGGGAGCATATTTTGTCAATTAAAGATGTCATCAATCTCAGTGCATGGATTTCATTTTACATATTTAGTATTTGTATTTATTTATTTCCTTTAAGTATTTTTTTCAAAGCTTAAACTTCTTATTTTGTATTGGGGTATAGCCAATCAACAATGTTTCAGGAGAACAAGAAAGGAACTCAGCCACATATAAACATGTATCCATTATCCCCAAACTCCACTCCCATCCAAGCTGACGCATAACATTGAGTAGAGTTCCATGCAAGTATTTTCTTTTACCATCAATGTCATTTTATGTTTCATTGAGTTCATAGATTTTTTTAAAACAGCATTGCTCTTTATTTTCTCACATTATTCTGCTCTGGATTTCATTGAATAATCAATTAACAATATAGTAACAAATATGGAGAATCAAATGTGTCAGTGCTTTTAAATTTTTTGTTTGGTAAAGAAAGTTAAGCATGTCAGTAGATCAAGGAAGGTTAATATTTTTAAAGTATTTTTACGGATGAAGTCCTAATTGTAAAACACTGTAACATACAAACAAACAACTTCATGTGCCACACAAAACACATGTATAGGTTGAATTGGGTCCAAGAGGTCAGTTTGTGAACCTTGCTCAAACTAAAAACAACTGTTAAAATTAATAGTTTAGCATCAGTTCAGTTCAGTCGCTCAGTTGGGTCCAACTCTTTGCCACCCCATGAATCGCAGCACGCCAGGCCTCCCTGTCCATCACCAACTCCCAGAGTTCACCCAAACTCATGTGCATTGAGTCGATGATGCCATCCAGCCACCTCATCCTCGGTCGTCCCTTCTCTTCCTGCCCCTAATCCCTCCTAGCATCAGAGTCTTTTCCAATGAGTCAACTCTTTGCAGGAGGTGGCCAAAGGACTGGAGCTTCAGCTTTAGCATCATTCCTTCGAAAGAAATCCCAGGGCTGATCTCCTTCAGAATGGACTGGTTGGATCTCCTTGCAGTCCAAGGGACTCTCAAGAGTCTTCTCCAACACCACAGTTCAAAAGCATCAATTCTTCGGCGCTCAACCTTCCTCACAGTCCAACTCTCACATCCATACATGACCACAGGAAAAACCATAGTCTTGACTAGACGGACCTTTGTTGGCAAAGTAATGTCTCTGCTTTTTAATATGCTATCTATGTTTCCCAATCTATTTTCCATGAAGTGATGGGACCAGATGGCATGCTCTTAGTTTTCTGAATGTTGAGCTTTAAGCCAACTTTTTCACTCTCCTCTTTCATTTTCATCAAGAGGCTCTTTAGTTCCTCTTCACTTTCTGCCATAAGGGTGGTATCATCTGCATATCTGAGGTTATTGATATTTCTTGAGCTATTTCAAATCCTGAAAGATGATGCTGTGAAAATGCTGCACTCAATATGCCAGCAAATTTGGAAAACTCAGCAGTGGCCACAGGATTGGAAAAGGTCAATTTCCATTCCAATATCAAAGAAAGGCAATGCCAAAGAATGTTCAGACTACTGCACAATTGCACTCATCTCACACACTAGTAAAGTAATGCTCAAAATTCTCCAAGCCAGGCTTCAGCAATATGTGAACCATGAACTTCCTGATGTTCAAGCTGGTTTTAGAAAAGGCAGAAGATCCAGAGATCAAATTGCCAACATCTGCTGGATCATGGAAAAAGCAAGAGAGTTCCAGAAAAACATCTATTTCTGCTTTATTGACTATGCCAAAGACTTTGATTATGTGGATCACAATAAACTGTGGAAAATTCTGAAAGAGATGGGAATACCAGACCACCTGACCTGCCTCTTGAGAAACCTGTATGCAGGTTAGGAATCAACAATTAGAACTGACATGGAACAACAGACTGGTTCCAAATAGGAAAAGGAGTATGTCAAGGCTGTATATTGTCACCCTGCTTATTTAATTTATATGCAGAGTACATCATGAGAAATGCTGGGCTGTTAGAAGCACAAACTAGAATCAAGATTGCCGGGAGAAATATCAATAGTTTAGCATAACAAGCCCAAAATTTGCTCCATGCTAAGTGGTGCAGATAGCTCTTAAGAGAATTTAGAATGTTAATGTTTTCCACTATCTGCCATTTTCAAGATGAAGTCCCCAAACTAATTTGGAGAAAAAAATCAACCATATAGTAGACTATTACAGAATTATATACATATTTGTTAGTGATTAAAAATCAGTTTGATTTATACAATTGAAGCAAGAAAACTTGAATGCAAGTCTTTTAGTCAGAACAATTATAATTTCATAGCAACTGATAGAATTGGTTAAGTCAGGCCTGTTTCACCAGTAATCACTAGTAATCACTTTGTGAAGGCGGAAATGAGATGGGTGGTACCCTCAGAAGTGTGGTCTGCCAACCAACATCCGCATTACTTAGGAATTTGTTAGAAATGCAAAATGTTGAATACCATGCCAGACATACTGAATCAAAATCTATAATTTAACAAGACTCCCCCAGGGACCTGTGTGCATATTAAAGCTTAAGAGGCATCAGGCCAGGATACATTTCTTGGTTAAATGATATCATGTTCAGAGTCGATGGCAAGGACCTTATCAGTGAGCTTTTGATGGGAGATGTGAGCATTTGGGGGGATGTGTGTGGCTTCCCAGGTGGCACTAGTGGTAAAGAACACACCTGCCGACGCAGGAGACATAGGAGACGCAGTTTTGATCCCTGGGTCGGCAAGATCCCCTAGAGGAGGACCACCCACTCCAGCATTGTTGCCTGGAGAATCCCATGGACAGAGGAGTCTGGTGGGCTACAGTCTACAGGGTCACAACAAGTTGGACATGACTGAGTGACTTAGCATGCATGTGGGCACTTGGATCAGGGTACTGGCTCTCGTATCCTGCTACAGAGATATGTGAGTTGGCCCCAGAGCCCACGGAAATTTTTGCTGTGAGGGTCATGCAAAAAGGTTATGCTACCGCTCCTCAAGCAGCTGAGGAGTGTTTCCAGATGAACGTCAGCTTTCTGAGGGCACACACAATTTCCTGAGATACTTGCTGTTAATACATTTTGCTCAGACTGACTCCTACAACTTACTGTCACATTTCATGACTCAGTCTAATAGCTCCCCCTGAGAACCTTGTGAAGAGGAGTTGTGGACCCCTCGCCCTTCCAGAGACATGGGGCCAGGTGGTGTTACATACTCGGTGGTCTTTCTGTGCTTCCTGTCAGAAGGCACATGGCATCAGTCAGTCCCAAGGTTGGGCATCACTTGTTAAGATATTATCTGCAATGTTCCATTGTAAAACTTACTTTTCTGCTTTGCAATTAATCTGATTGTGTTACTGGTGAAGTGATATTTCAGATTATGTGACTAACCTGTTCCTTAACAGTTCTTCTGCACTTCTTTTGTTTTTTTTGGCCATGTTGCATAGTATGTGGGATCCTAGTTCTTAAACACTAGACTGTCAGTTCAGTAGTTCTTCAACTAATAATTTTAATATCCATGGATAACAGGTTAGAATCAATTATTACTAGGGCAGTTGGAAAATCTTGATTTTTCTACTCCTCTCATCCCTTCTACATTCATTGGTGAGCATTTATGTCAAAAAGTACAAAATTGTCACTTACGTTGTATTTAAAAAAATATTTACTTATTTATTTATGGCTGCCTCAGGTCTTTCTTGCGTCATGATCATCTGCTGTGTCTTATAGACACATGAATTCGTTAGCTGTGTGGTGCTTAGCTCCCCAAGCAGGGATCAAACCCAAGTCCTCCGCATCGCAAGGCGGATTCTTAACCACTGGACCACCAGAAAGTCCCTTATCTACATTACTTTCATGAAAGTTGTAGGAACTTTATTTTGCTACCTCTGATGTAAGCTGTGTGTGCATGCTTAGTCGTGTCCGACTCTGTACGCTCCGTGGACTGTAGCCCGTCATGCTCTTTTGTCCATAGAATTTTCCAGGCAAGAATACTAGAGTGGGTTGCCATTTCCTACTCCACTGATGTAAGCTACTTCCATTCATATCTTATATGTAATAACTTAATTAAAGCCTATAAAATAGGAAGCGCCAATTAGGAATATCAAAATAGTGGGTGTGTGAGCATTAGCATCTCTCTTTTTTTTCTTTTTACTACTCAACTGCAGTTTATAGGATATCTCTTATTTCTGCTGATATTGTAACACTCATATCCAGTCAGGGCATATAAAGGATATTTCAGAATTTACACATTTCAAGCAATCGTTTTGTTGTCATAATTTTTTCCTTCTCACTCTTACTGACTTTATTTCTATTCAGCTTTACTCTTTAGTCCCCTTTATGTTGGCCAAATGATCATCAGGAGAGTGGAGACTGGCAGAGGTAATTAGATAAGAGATGGAGAGGTGTTCACATGTTCAAGTGCCTAGCTGTTATTCCTGCTTCATCTTCAATCCTGCCTAATTAACAGGTCTGAAAGAGATTGTGATACTTTATTTTAGTTTATATTTTCTAAGTAAATCTATTATATCTACTATCCATCTATCCATACATCAATCCATTCATCCACTCATCCATTCAATATTTGCTATCTATAGCAAACACCTCCTCGTTGTCAGGCACTGTCCATGCTACCAGACATACAAGAATAGGATATATACAAGATGAATAGGATACGGTCCCTACCCTTAAATCAATGGTCTCCAATCGTTTTGGCATCAGGGACCTGTTGTGTGGAAGACAGTTTTTCCACAGACTGGGTGTGGGCTTGGTTTTGGGATGATTCAAGCATATTGCACTCATCGTGCACTTTATTTCTATTATAATTACATCAGCTCCACCTCAGATCATCAGGCATTAGATCCCAGAGGCTGGGGACCCCTGCCTTAAAAACCTGTTACCAAATAGGAATCAATCCTCCTCCAAAGCCGTCTCTCTTTTCTTTCCCAGTTATTTCCCTAAAATATGAGCATTTCCTTGTGTTTTTAACCCCTCAATGAAACTAAAGATCAAGTCTCCTTTTTTCTCCCCAGTGTTACTTTTAATAGATTTGTTATATTCATTCTGGGACCAGTAACAGCATTCTTTGATTGTCGCTCTCTTTAAGACAATGTATTGGAAATATGTAAATTAAGCAACTGCTTCTTATGCTATGCATATGCTATCCATATGAACAGTCCTGGTTGGCATGTTCACCCAGAGATTCCCTTACACAGGTTGCCAGTCCATCAGTTCCGATCAAGACTTCTTTTGAGGACAGTTACTCACATCTACCCATTCACGATCACAGCCTTGGAGAGTGAAAGGGCTTGTGTAACCCAGTGAAGCTGTGCAGGGCCACCCAAGACAGACAGTGAAGAGTTCTGAGAACATGTGGTCCACTGGAGGAGGAAATGGTAACCCACTCCAGTATTCTTGTCTTGAAAATTTCATGGAGAGTATGAAAAAGCAGCAAGATATGACACCAGAAGATGAGCACTCCCAGACTGGAAAGTGTCCAATATACTACTGGGGAAGAGCAGAAGGCAATTACTAATAGCTCCAGAAAGAAAGAAGCAGCTGGGTCAAAGCAGGAACAAAGTTCAGTTGTGGATGTGTCTGGTAGTAAAAATAAAGCCAAATGTTGTAAAGAACAATACTGCATAGAAACTAAAATGTTAAGTCCATGAATCAAGGTAAATTGGACATAGTCAAGCAGGAGATAGCAAGATTGAACATTGACGTTTTAACAATCAGTGAACTAAAATGGATGGGAATGGGCAAATTTAATTCAGATGGCCATTATATCTACTACTGTGGGCAAGAATCCCTTAGAAGAAATGGAGTAACTCTCATAGTCAACAAAAGAGTCCAAAATGCAGTACTTGACTGCTGTCTTACAAATGAAAGGATGATCTCAGTTTATTTCCAAGGCAAACCATTCAATATCACAGTAATGCAAGTTTATGCCCCAACCACTGGTGCCGAAGAAGCTGAAGTTACCAGTTCTATGAAGACCTACAATACCTTCTAGAACGAACACCAAAAAAAAAACCAAAAACAACAAACACCAAGATGTTCTTTTCATCACAGGAGACTGGAATGAGGAAGCCAAATGAAGAAGTATCTCTTTCCCTTTGAGGGAAATGAGGAAGTCAAGAGATACCTGGAATAACAGGAAAGTTTGGCCTTGGAGTTCAAAATGAAGCAGGACAAAGGTTAATAGAGTCTTGTCAAAAGAACAGGCTGATCATAACAAACACCCTTTTTCAACAGCACAAGAGATGACTGTACACATAGACATCACCAGATGGTCAATACCACTATGTTCTTATAGCCAAAGATGGAGAAGCTCTAGACAGTCAGTAAAAACAAGACCTGGAGCTGACTGTGTCTTGGATCATGAACTCCTATTGCAAAATTCAAGCTTAAATTGAAGAAAGTAGGGAAAACCACTAAGCCATCCAGGTAGGACCTAAATCAAATCCCTTATGATTATCCATAGAGATGATGGTTGGATTCAAACATAAGATCTGATAGAGAGCCTGAAGAACTATGGACAGAGGCTCATTACACTGTACAGGAGGCAGTGACCAAAACCATCCCAAAGAAAAAGAAATGCAAGAAGGCAAAGTGCTTGTCTGAGGAGGCCTTACAAATAGCTGAGAAAATAAGAGACGCAAAAGGCAATGGGAAAAGGGAAAGTTATACCCAACTGAATGCAGAGTTTCAGAGAATAGCAAGGAGAGATAAGAAAGCCTTCATACGAAAACAATGCAAAAAAATAGAGGAAAATAATAGAATGGGAAAGACTAGAGATCTCTCAAAGAAAATTAGAGATACCAATGGAACATGTAATGCAAAGATGTGCACAATAAAGGACAGAATTGGTAAGGACCTAACAGAAGCAGGAGACATTAAGAAGTGGCAAAAGATCGTACAAAGACAATCTTAATGACCCAGTTAACCGTGATTGTGTAGTTACTCACCTAGAGCCAGACATCCTGGAGTGTGAAGTCAAGGTGTGATAGGAAACATTACTGGAACAAACCTAGATGGAATTCCAGCTGAGCTATTTAAAATCAGAAAAGATGATGCTGTTAAAGTGCTGCACTCAATGTGCTAGCAAATTTGGAAAGCTCAGCAGTGGCCACAGGACTGGAAAAGATCAGTGTTCAATCCAATCCCAAAGAAGGACAATGCCAAAGAAGGTTCAAACATACAATTGCACTCATTTTACACGTTAGGAAGGTAATGCTCAAAATCCTTCAAGCTAGACTTCAGCAGTATGTGAACCAAGAACTTCCAGAAGTACAAGCTGGGAATAAAAAAGGCAGAAGAATCAGAGATCAAATTGCCAACATTCATTGGATAAAGCAAGGGAATTCCAGAAAAACATCTGCTTCATTGATTACATTAAAGCCTTTGACTGTAGTGTGGATCACAACAAACTGGAAAATTCAGAAATGGGAGTACCAGACCACCTTACCTGTTTCCTGAGAAAATTGTATGTGGGTCAAGAAGCGACAGTTAGAACCAGACATGAAATGACTGACTGGTTCAAAACTGGGGAAACAGTATGACAAGACTGCATATTGTCACTCTACTTATTTAACTTATATGCAGACTACATCATGGGAAATGCTGGGCTGGTGAATCACAAGCTGGAATCAAGATTGTCAAGAGAAATATCAACAACCTCAGATATGCAGATAATGGCAGTCTAATGGCAGAAAGTAAAGAGGAACTAAAGAGCCTCTTGATGAAGGTAAAAGAAGAGAGTGAAAAAGCTGGCTTAAAACTCAACATTCAAAAGATGAAGATCATGGCATCCAGTCCCATCATTTCACAGCAAATATAAGGGGGAAAAGTGGAAATTGAGACAGATTTAATTTTCTTAGGTTCCAAAATCACTGCAGCCATGAAATTAAAAGATGTTTGCTCCTTAGAAGCAAAGTGTGACAAACCTACACAGTATGTTAAAAAGCAGAGACATCACTTTGTCTAAAAAGTCTAGTCAAAGCTGTGATTTTTTCAGTAGTCATTATGGATGTGACAGTTGGACCATAAATAAGACCAAGTGTTGAAGAAGTGATGCTTTTGAAATGGTTCTGAAGACAACTCTTTTTTTTTTTTTTTTCCCTAGGTTGAAGACAACTCTTGAGAGTCCCTTGGACTGCAAGGAGATCAAACCAGTCAATCCTAAAGGAAATCAGGCTACCAGGTCCTAAGATGGTGGAGGAATAGGACAAGGAGACCACTTTCTCCCCCACAAATTCATTGAAAGAACATTTGAACGCTGAGCAAATTCTACAAAACAACTTCTGAATGTTGGCAGAGGACATCAGGCACCCAGAAAGGCAGCCCATTGTCTTCGAAAGGAGGTAGGACCCAATCAAAAAATGGGCCAGATAACTAAACAGACATTTCTCCAAAGAAGACATACAGATGGCTAACAAACACATGAAAAGATGCTCAACATCACTCATTATTAGAGAAATGCAAATCAAAACCACAATGAGGTACCATTTCACACCAGTCAGAATGGCTGTGATCCAAAAGTCAACAAGCAATAAATGTTGGAGAGGGTGTGGAGAAAAGGGAACCCTCTTACACTGTTGATGGGAATGCAAACTAGTACAGCCACTATGGAGAACAGTGTGGAGATTCCCTAAAAAACTGGAAATAGAACTGCCATATGACCCAGCAATCCCACTGCTGGGCATACACACTGAGGAAATCAGAATTGAAAGAGACATGTGTACCCCAATGTTCATCACAGCACTGTTTATAATAGCCAGGACATGGAAGCAACCTAGATGTTCTTCAGCAGACAAATGGATAAGAAAGCTGTGGTACATATACACAATGGAGTATTACTCAGCCATTAAAAAGAATATACTTGAATCAGTTTTAATGAGGTGGATGAAACTGAAGCCTATTATACAGAGTAAACTAAGCCAGAAAGAAAAATATCAATACAGTATACTAATGCATCTTTGTCACCCTGCTTATTTAACTTATATGCAGAGTACATCATGAGAAACACTGGACTGGAAGAAACACATGAGGAAACCAGAATTGAAAGAGACACGTGTACCCCAGTGTTCATCGCAGCACTGTTTACAATAGCCAGGACATGGAAGCAACCTAGATGTCCATCAGCAGACAAATGGATAAGAAAGCTGTGGTACATATACACAATGGAGTATTACTTAGCCATTAAAAAGAATACATTTGAATCAGTTCTAATGAGGTGGATGAAACTGGAGCTGATTATACAGAGTGAAGTAAGCCAGAAAGAAAAACACCAATACAGTATACTAACACATATATATGGAATTTAGAAAGATGGTAATGATAACCCTGTATGCGAGACAGCCAAAGAGACACAGATGTATAGAACAGACTTTTGGACTCCGTGGGAGAGGGAGAGGGTGGGATGATTTGGGAGAATGGCATTGAAACATGTATATTATCATATGTGAAATGGATCGCCAGTCCAGGTTTGATACATGATACAGGATGCTTGGGGCTGGTGCACTGGGATGACCCAGAGGGATGGAATGGGAAGGGAGGTGGGAGGGGGGTTTAGGATGGGGAACACGTGTATACCCGTGGTGGATTCATGTTGATGTATGGCAAAACCAATACAATATTGTAAAGTAATTAGCCTCCAATTAAAATAAATAAATTTATATTTAAAAAAAGGAAAAACAGCTAAAGGTTATTTTAAAATATACTTACAGAGTTTTTCATTACCCTTTTCTGTTTCATAACTAAAACATTAAAAACAGTAGCATCTATATCAGTTTACCTGTTGGTAACAATTTAATGCACCTTCTCTAAGTTAAATGAACATCCCTCTCAAGTCTTTATTTTGTAATTTAGGGGAAACCTGTTTTGTATTAATATTTGAAATAAGTATCAAATAAAAGCAGCTTCTAACTTGCAGAGCAAGGTATCAATGTAATAGAAGGCATTCAAGAAATATATCAGTTCATACTCTTGACTCAATTTCATACTGATCTACTGAACTATGTATTTGGCCTTTAGTATTTAGGATAGCTTTCCTTTAAGGGAAAATGTTCTAAAATCCTTAAGCATGATTGTGTACATACTTTTATTTTTAGAATAAAGAGAAATTTTATTGAATTTTTTCCTTCTCTAATGAAATAATCACAAATGTACAATATATGCAGTAGCTACTTTGTATTTTTAAGTTAGGTTCTTGTATGGTTATATTTTAAAATTGTTGATATATGTAAATGTTAAATTATTAGATACTATAGTTGAAATGATTCACATGCAACACACAATATGCAGTTGTCTCCATAGATTTTATTCATTTATTTTCATTTTAATTGTCATTTAGTATTTCTAGTCTCCTACTTTCAAGACCTGTACTTTTGAGTTTTTATAGAGCTCAATATCAAGGTATTTTATTAAATGGTGTGTGTGTGTGAGTTGCTCAGTTGTGTCCTACTCTTTGCAAACCCATGGACTATTCGGCCAGACTCCTCTGTCTGTGGAATTCTGTAGGCAAGAATATTGGAGTGGGTAGCCATGCCCTTCTCCAGGGAATATTCCTGACCCAGGGATCGAACCGAGGTCTCCTGCATTGCAGATGGATTCTTTAACATCTGAGCCACTAGGGAAACCCAATTAAATGGGAACCTAGAATAAATTCAGAAGATAGGGTTAAAAAAAAGAAAAACACTAGGCTTTGAAAATGAATCTTGTCATTTTTGGTGTTCAAAAATGTTAAAATGTTATAACAAATGTATACACAAATGTTTAAAAAAAAAAACCAACAGAAGAAACTGGCAAAATGAAAGAATGATCTCAACTCTTCATTCTAATATGTGATGAATTTCTATAATGAAGAAATGATTACCAGGGAAACTAGGTACTGTTTTCTTAGGTATTATTTAGCAGTCAAATTCAACTTAATGCCTAATCCAGAGGCACACCATAAATGTGCAAGTCCTATTTTTGTCTGTGTCAGAAGACAGTTGTGTGTGCTATTTTTTTTTCCTTTCAGTTGCTTAATCAATTTTGCAGATAATTTAGAAAAACTTTACCAGACCAAAGGACCCCATGTTCCTTGCAAGGGTTCCAAGTGGATCCTCTTACTGAATTAGTTTCTAAAGGAAGATGAAAAGGCAAAGAGAGAGTACTTAAAATACTTTTGCTAAATAAATGACATATTAAAAACTGAAAAGGAAATTTGTCAGTATGTTCAGTTCAGGTCAGTCACACAGTCGTGTCCAACTCTTTGTGACCTCATGGACTGCAGCACCCCAGGCTTCCCTGTCCATCACCGACTCCCAGAGCTTCTAAAACTCATGGTATCGAGTCAGTGATGCCATCCAACCTCTGTGTCCCCTTCTCCTGCCTTCAGTCTTTCCCAGCATCAGAGTCTTTTCCAATAAGTCAGTTCTTCACATCAGGTGGCCAAAATATTGGAGTTTCAGCTTCAGCATCAGTCCTTCCAATGAACATTCAGGACTGTTTTCCTTTAGAATGGACTGGTTGGATTTCCTTGCAGCCCAAGGGACTCTCAAGAGTCTTCTCCAACACCACGGTTCAAAAGCATTAATTCATTTTCACTTTTCATTTTCTTGGGCACAGTAGTAGCATGTGGTAATGTAGGAAAACATCCTTATTCTCAGAAGACACATGCTGATGTATTTAGATGTGAAGTGCCATGCTGTTCTGTATGTACTTTACAGTGGCTCAAAACAGAGTGTGTGTGTGTGTGTGTGTGTGTAGAAAGTAAGGTAAGGAGATACAGTAAACTGCTAACAGTTATTGAAGCAAAGCAGAGATTATATATGTGTGTTCATTATACTACCATATTTTAACTTTTCTATGGCTATTTGCAATTTTTTATCATAAAGAATTAGAAAAAAGATATATACTCCCTTTCTGTAATTATGCTGGTTTTTTTGTTAAGGTATGTAGCATTTTAAAATATTTGACCCAAGGCAGCATATATAATATATTTCTATAGCTGCTTTTATTAGTATTTGCTTCTACCTTTACCTTTTATAATTCTTATATTTGTGTTTATTTTTTTTTGCACCAAACATTATATGTATGATTTTAAGAAAAGTTATACACATGCCCAGATACTCATCTAGGTTAAGCAATATAAATTATAATTTTTAAAAGCCCCTTATGTTTCCCGAACTCTTTCTATACCAGTATCCACTATTCTTACTTTTGTGGTAATTATTAATATTACGGTTCTTTTCTTTGGAGTTATACCAACCAGGTGTATGTTATTTTCTCTTTTTTCATTTATATTTATCTGTTGATTTTTTAAAAATAAATTGTTGAAGTATACTTGATTTATAATACTATATTGGTTTCTGATGTACAACAGTGATTTGATATTTTTATAATTATTCTCCATTTAAAGTTATCACAGAATAATGCATTTCCCTTTGCTGTCAGTATATCCTTGTTGCTTATTTATATTATACACAGTAGTTTGTATCTCTTAATTCCATGCTCCAGTCTTGCCCCTCCTTCTTTCCTCTCCCCACTGGTAATCACCAGTTTATTCTCTGTATCTCGAGTCTTATTTCTGTTTTGTTATATACATTTATTTATTTTTTCGACTCCACATATAATTGATAACATAGAGTATATGTCTGTCTCTGTCTGACTTACTTTACTGAGCATAATACCCTCTAGGTCCATCTACTTTGTATACAACCTTGTTAGGAATATAAATTGGTGTAGCCACTATGGAAAACAGTATGGAGGTTCCTCAAAAAAGTAAAAATAGAACTAACATAGGATTCAGCAATTTCACTGCTGGGTATATGTCTGAAGAAAATGAAGATATTAGTGTGAAAAGATACATGCACCCCAGTGTTCATAACAACTTTATTTACTATAGCCAAGACATGGAAACAACCTAAGTGGTTATCAGCAGATGAATATAAAGAAGATGTGAATAGGTGGTATATTATGTACAATGAAATATTACTTGACGATAAACCGGTATTTATTCTTAAGCAGTGTGTTATTTGGACTTGCTGGATTTGAACTTTATACGAATGGAATTATATTTTGTGTATGCTTTTGTGATTTGACTCTTTGGGCCTAGGGTATACCCAAAAGTCTAGTGAGAGCCATCGGTCCTGTCCGACTCTTTGCAGCCCCATTGCCTGTGCAGACCATGGGATTCTCCAGGCCAGAATACTGGAGTGGGTAGCCGTTCCCTTCTCTAGAGGATCTTCTCAACCCAGGGCTTGAACCCAGGTCTCCTGCACTGCAGATGGATTCTTTACCAGCTGAGCCAGGAGAGACTGACTGAGGGGAAAACTGGGTCTTGTTCTGATGGGCGGGGCCATGCTTAGTAAATCTTAATTCAATTTTCTGTTGATGGGTAGAGCTGTGTTCCCTCCCTGCTCTTTACCTGGGGCCAAACTATGGTGGGGTAATGAAGATAATGGCGACCTCCTTCCAAAGGTCCCATGCATGCACTGTTGCACTCACTGCCTCCAGCCCTGCAGCAGGCCACCACCGACCCACGGCTCTGCTGGAGAGTCCTGGACACTCACGGGCAAGTCTGGGGCAGTCTCCTGTGGGGTCGCTGCTCCTTTCTCTTGGGTCCTGGTGCACACAACATTCTGTTTGTGCTCTCCAAGAGTCTATTTCCCAGTCCTGTATAAGTTCTCATGGCTCTATGGTGAGGTTAATGGTGACCTCCGCCAAGAGGGCTTATGCCATACCCAGGTCTGCTGCACCCAGGCTCCTGCCCCTGTTGCAGTCCACTGCTGACCAGTACCTCCACAGGAGATGCTCAAACACATTTCTGTCTCAGTCTCTGTGGGGTCCCTGGGTCCTGGTGCACACAAGGTTGGTTTGAGCCCTCTGAGTGTCTCTGGCGAGAATGAGATTTGATTCTAAAAGCAAATTCTCCCCTCTTACCATCTTGCTGGGGCTTCTCATTTGCCGTTGGGCATGGGGTATCTCCTCACAGCTGCCCCAGCGCTGTGCAGCCACCGCTTCGGCACTGCACAGAGTTTTATTAAAGTATGAAAAGGGACACAGAAAGCTTCTGACATAGACATCAGAAGGGGGACAGAGAACGCCCAGATAATCTTCACGACCCAAGATAATCACCATGATATGATCACTCACCTAGAGCCAGACATCCTGCAATGTGAAGTCAAGTGGGCCTTAGGAAGCATTACTATGAACAAAGCTAGTAGAGGTGATGGAATTCCAGTTGAGCTATTTCAATTCCGAAAAGATGATGCTGTGAAAGTGCTGCACTCAGTATGCAAATTTGGAAAACTCAGCAGTTGCCACAAGACTGGAAAAGATTCAGTTTTCATTCCAGTCCCAAAGAAAGGCAATGCCAAAGAATGCTCAAACTACCAACAGTTGCACTCATCTCACACACTAGTAAAGTAATGCTCAAAATTCTCCAAGCTAACCTTCAATAGTATGTGAACTGTGAACTTCCGAATGTTCAAAGTGGTTTTAGAAAAGGCAGAGGAACCAGAAATCAAATTGCCAACATCTGTTGGATTATCAAAAAAGCAAGAGAGTTCCAGAGAAACATCTATTTCTGCCTTATTGACTATGCCAAAGCTTTTGACAGTGTGGATCACCACAAACTGTGGAAAATTCTTAAAGAAATGGGAATCCCAGACACTTGACCTGTCTCCTGAGAAATCTGTATGCAGGTTAGGAAGCAACAGTTAGAACTGGACATGGAACAACAGACTGGTTCCAAATAGGAAAAGGAGTACATCAAGGCTGTATATTGTCACCCTGCTTATTTAACTTCTGTGCAGATTACATCATGAGAAACGCTGGGCTGGATGAAGCACAAACTGGAATCAAGATTGCCAGGAGAAATATCAATAACCTCAGATATGCACATGACACCATCCTTACGGCAGAAAGTGAAGAAGAACTAAAGAGCATCTTGATGAAAGTGAAAGAGGAGAGTGAAAAAGTTGGCTTAAAGCTCAACATTCAGAAAACGAAGATCATGGCATCCAGTCCCATCGCTTCATGGGAAATAGATGGGGAAACAGTGGAAACAGTGTCAGACTTTATTTTGGGGGGCTCCAAAATCACTGAAGATGGTGACTGCAGCCATGAAATTAAAAGACACTTACTCCTTGAAAGAAAAGTTATGACCAACCTAGACGGCATGTTAAAAAGCAGAGGCATTACTTTGCCAACAAAGGTCCATCTAGTCAAAGCTATGGTTTTTCCAGTGGTCATGTATGGATGTGAGAGTTGAACCACAAAGAAAGCTGAGCACCGAAGAACTAATGCTTTTGAACTGTAGTGTTGGAGAAGACTCTTAAGAGTCCCTTGGACTGCAAGGAGATCCAACCAGTCCATCCTAAAGGAGATCAGTCCTAAATATTCATTGGAAGGACTGTGTTGAAGCTGAAACTTCAATACGTTGGCTACCTAATGTGAAGAGCTGACTCATTTGAAAAGACCCTGATGCTGGGAAAGATTGAGGGCAGGAAGAGAAGGTGGTGACAGAGGATGAGATGGTTGGATGGCATCACTGACTCAATGGACATGAGTTTGAGTGAACTCTGGGAGTTGGTGATGGACAGGGAGGCCTGGCGTGCTGCAGTCCATGGGGTCACAAAGAGTTGGACGTGACTGAGCAACTGAACTGAACTGATACTCAAAAGTATACCCTAGATTCATGAAACTGTAGTTTTGATTCATGAAACTGTAGTTTATGTATTTTCACTGCTATATAGTCTTCCACTAAATGATTTTTTTCCCTCCATGTTTTGTACATTGCTGTCTTCTTGTATAATATTTTACTCATTTCTCACCTTTAGCTGTTGCAGACAGTGTTGCCATGAACATTTTTATATGTGCCTCCCAAAGAACAAGTGTAGGAATTTCATTATAGTATCTTCTGTGTTAGAAATTGCTGAATAGTAGAATATTTGCATCTTTAACTTTACTGATTGTACACAGTTATTTTGTAAAGTGGGCATACCAGTTTACACTAAGAGTACCCATTGCTCAGCATGCTCATTAATTTACTATTGCTAGGTTTTGTATTGTCACCAATGTGGTGGCTGTCAAAAGATATTTCATCATCATATTTCCCTTATCACGAATGGGACTGAATATAGTTTCATGTGATTCTCATGGATTTTGGGCATTCTTATTTCCTCTTCTGTAAAGTGCCTGTTCAAGTCTTTTTAGTCTTCTGTTAAGGTTATTTGTCTTTTCTTATTGCTTTATAGGAACTGTTTATATATTCTGGGTGTTTGTTTTGTTTTATTTCACTTAAATTGCTATGATATTTTTCTCCCATTTTGTCACTTGTTTTTTTCACTGTAATTTTTTTTTAATGATAGAAGTTCTCAATATAATTGGATTCATTATTCTCTGTTAAGATACACTTTCTGGGTCATATTTAAAAGGTATAAATATATCTTTGGAGAAGGAAATGGCAAGCCACTCCAGTATTCTTGCCTAGAGAATCCTGTGGACAGTGGTGGGCTGCTGTCAATAGGGTCACACAGAGTCAGACATGACTGAAGCAACTTAGCATGCATGCATGCATTGGAGAAGGAAATGGCAGCCCGCTCCAGTGTTCTTGCCTGGAGAATCCCAGGGACGGAGGAGCCTGGTGGGCTGCTCTCTATGGGGTCGTGCAGAGTTGGACACAACTGAAGCGACTTAGCAGCAGCAAATATATCTTATTTGTTGAATTCTAAAATTTTACAATTTTACCCTCCACATTGTTTTTAGTTAATAGACTTTATTTTTTAGAGAAGTTTTCGGTGTATAGAAAAGTCGAACAGAAAGTACAGAGTTTCCATATTTTCCCTCTCACTCCTCTATTCCCAAGATCCCCTTATCATTAACATCATCTGTTAGTGAGGTACATTTGTTATAATTGATAAACCAATAGTGATACATTATTATTGACTAAAGTCCATAGTTTCCATTAGGGTTTACTCTTTGTATTGCACAGTTCTATAGATTTTGACAAATGCATGTTGTGTGCCTGCCTCTATAGTTTCATACAGAATAGCTTAACTGCCCTAGAATCCCATGCTCCACCTATTCATCTCGCCCTCTGTTTCTTCAAATCCTGGCAATCATCATTCATTCTTGTCTCTGAAGTTTCTCTTTTCCAAAATATGATTGGAATCATATACACTATGTAGGCTTTTCAGACTGGCCTCTTTCACTTAGCAATATACAGTTATATTCCTCCATGTCTTTTCATGGCTTGATAGCTCTTTTTTGCTTCAGTTGCTGGACAATATTCCATCGTATGGATGCATCACAGTGTGTTTGTTTATGCGTTCATCTATTGCAGGGCATCTTAGTTGCCTTCAGCTTTTGGTGGTTATGAATGGAGCTGCTGTGAACGTTCATGTGCATGGTTTTGTGTGGGCATAAATCCGTCACTTTGGTTTTTGAGTTAGATAGGATCTGATTTTATAACTGATTGTCTGGCACCATATACTGAAAAATCCATTCTTTCTCCACTTTGTGAAATTCTCTCTCTCATAGATCAAATATCTGTATATGAAACATTCTATTTGGGAGGCTCTGTTCTATCCCTTTCGTCTATTTGTTTAATTCAAATGAAATATCAGGAGTTTTGTTTGTATATACAAGTTGGGAGTTTGGGAGAGACACGTAGGCTGCATTTGGGGAGACATCAGTATATAGATGGTATTCAAAACCATGAGGTTGAATAGGATCTTGAACGGACTCTCCCAATGAATGCATATGTACAGAAAAGAGATAGGAGTCTGTATTAGTTTCCTGTGACTATAGAAAAATATGATATCCAGTTACCACAAACATTGGCTTTAAAAAATAGAAATTTGTTTTTTCATTGTTCTGGAGGTCAGAAGTCTTAACTAAGTTTTAGAGGGCTAACTCACGCAATCAGCAGCACTGTGTTCCTTCCGGAGGCTTTAGCAGAGATTTCATCTTTGAGCATCTTAAGCAGCATTCCTTGAAGCCTTGATTCATAGCCCCTTCCTCCATCTTTAAAGCTGTTGGAGTAGCGTCTTATCTGTTACTGCTTCCTGTTTCTGTCATATGACCTTTTTCATCTGTGTGAATTTAAAAGTGTCCTTCTGAAAGAACACTTAGGATTTCATTTAAGGTCCACCTGGATATTGAAGGGTAATCTTTCATCTCAAGATTATTAAGTTAGTCACTTCTGCAAAGTCTTGTAAAGTCATAGGTTCCAGGTATTAGGACATGGACATCTCGGGATGCCTTTAATACAGCATACTGCAGTCTTCCCTGTGGTCCCCAAGGATTCATGTCTGTCCTCGTGCAAAATATATCACCTCAACCCAACATCTGCAAAAGTCTCGGCCCATTACAGCATTCACTCAGAGCCCCTCCTCTGGAGGATCACAAGTCCCCAGAATATCATCATCAAAATCAGGTATAGTTATACTGTAGGCATGATCCATTCTGGAACAAAATTCTATCCGTCATGGATATTGAACTAGGAAACAAATAATCTATTTAGATCATCAGCCCCCAAAATACAATAGTGGCACAGAGGCATAAGATAACAGTTACAAGTATTTCAAAAAGGATTCAGTGGAAGGAAGAAAGGACTCACTGGTCCCAAGCAATTTTGAAATTCACTGTTGAAAATCTTACTAGGTTTCAAGACCAGAGAGTAATCTTTTGTGACTTGAGGCTCTGCCCTCTGGGTCATTTACTCTACCCTCTGAGTCACCCTTCCTTTTTCTTGAAGAGTAAATTTTTTTTAGCTTAGCTTCCCTAGTGGCTTAAGTAAGTAAAGTCACTCAGTCGTGTCCGACTCTTTGTGACCCCATGGACTGTAGTTACAAGTATTTCAAAAAGGATTCAGTGGAAGGAAGAAAGGACTCACTGGTCCCAAGCAATTTTGAAATTCACTGTTGAAAATCTTACTAGGTTTCAAGACCAGAGAGTAATCTTTTGTGACTTGAGGCTCTGCCCTCTGGGTCATTTACTCTACCCTCTGAGTCACCCTTCCTTTTTCTTGAAGAGTAAATTTTTTTTAGCTTAGCTTCCCTAGTGGCTTAAGTAAGTAAAGTCACTCAGTCGTGTCCGACTCTTTGTGACCCCATGGACTGCAGCCCACCAGGCTCCTCAGTCCATGAGATTCTCCAAGCAAGAATACTGGAGTGGGTTGCCATTTCCTTCTCCAGGGAATCTTCCCGACCCAGGGATCGAACCCGGGTCTCCCACATTAGAGGCAGACGCTTTAACTTCTGAGCCACCAGGGAAGTCCCCCTAGTGGCTTAGTGGTAAACAATATACCTGCCAATGCAGGAGAGGTGGGTTTGATTTCCCTTGGAGAAGCAAGTGGCAACCCACCCCAGTATTCTTGTCTGGGAAATTCTGTGGACAGAGGAGCCCAGCAGGCCACAGTCTATGGGGTTGCTAAGAGTCGGACACGACTTTGCTACTAAACAACAAGTTTTATTAGCCTGTTTCCTGCTTGTAGAATTTTGGAAGTTGAACAGTCTTCCTTCATTTCATCCTATTCTTGTCCTTTTTTAAAAAATTATTTTTTAATTGGAGGGAAATTGCTTTATGATGTTGTGTTGGTTTCTGCTGTACAACAGTGCAAGTCAGCCGTAGTCATACATACAGCCATCCCTCTTGAGCCTCCCTCCTCTCCCCGCACCCACCCACTCAGTCATCACAGAGCGCCAGGTCGGGCTCCCTGTGCGCTATAGCACCTGCTCACCAACCATCTGTTGCACTCATGATACTGTACGTGTGTCTGTGCCGCTTTCCTTGCCCCACTCTTTTCCTCTCCCACTGTATCCACAAGTTCATTCTCTACATCTGTGTCAAATTTGAGTCATCCTAGTGAGGTGAATGAACCTAGAGCCTGTTTTACAGAGTGAAGTAAGTCAGAGAAAAATAAATACTGTATATTAACACGTATCTACGGAATCTAGAAAAATGGTATTGATGAACCTATTTGCAGGAAAAGAATGGAGACACAGGTGTATCCTTGTTCTTTTCAAGCCAAGCAGATAGTGTTTCTGCTGGTATAACATTCTCAATTTATTTGTTTATGGTTCTGGAGGTAGAAATACAAACTGTTTTATGGGACTAAATCAAGACTTCAGCAGGGCCAAACATCTCCCCCCAGCGACATTAAGAGAGAATCTGTTTCCTTGCCTTTTTCAACATCTAATTACTTCTTCCATCCCTTCTTCTGTGTGAAATCTCCTTGTTGCTTCCTCCTGTGGGAACACTTGTGACTACATTCAGGGTTCATCCAGATAATTCAGAATGAGTTCCCCGTCTTTAGGATTTTAAATTAAGACCCTCAGCTTAATCACATTTCAAAGTTTTTGCCATATAAGGTAGCATTTACAGGTTCCAGGAATTAGGACATGGTATCTTAAGGGATTATTCTTCAGCCTACCACAGAGTTAAGGGCTGGTCCCCAGAGCATAGCAATGTTAAAAGTTTAAGGAGAAGAGAAGGAACCAGCAAAAGAGTATGAGAAGGAACAATCAAGGAGGTAGGAAGAGAGCCAAGGGAGTGTGGTATCCTGAAGGTTAAGTGAGAAGTGTCCTAAAATGAAGGAGTGATCAGCTAAACTCAAGATGAGCACTGATCCTTTACTGTTGAATAGTTAGCAACAAGGGAGGGTATTACCGATCCTGACAGTTTAAGTTCATAATAAACTCTTGAAGTGAAAAAGATCCTAAATCTCAAAAAAAAAACCAGATAAAAATTATTATAGTAACATGAAACAATTACTTATTTTATGAAGGGCAAGGCCATGTTGCACTTTATATAGTTTGTACCACAGTGAGGGTTTTCACCTCTTTTCGGGGAAACAATTTAGGTGTGAAGACATCTCTTCAGTCATTGGAAACCTTATACAGTTGAACCTTGAACGACAGTTTGAGTCCACTTACATGTAGATTTTTCTCAGTAGTAAATACTACAGCACTACACAGTCTGCAGTTAGTTGAACTCACAGATGTGAAACAGCATTTATAGAGGAATCTTGGATGCAGGAGGTCTGCTCTGAGTTGTACACGGGTTTTCACTGCATGGAGGGTCGGCCCCCTACCTCCTGTGTTGTTCAAGGGCAGCTGTACTTTCACGTAATCATATGTTTCTTCTCTAGAAATGTAGTTTGGTCATTTAATATTCTAAGTTATTTGTGTGTGTAAGTAATGTTTTTAAGTTTCAGCCATGTTATGCTGTATATCAGCACTTAATTCCTATTTGTAAACAAATAATATTCCATTGTTTGAACGTATGGTATTTGGTTATCCATTTATCAACTGATGGTTGTTTAGATTATTTCCACCTTTTAGTTATTATGAATAATGCTGCTCTGAAAAATTTTGTGCAGATTTTTCTGTGGATATATATTTTCATTTCTCTTGGGCATGGAATTGCTGAATCCTGTGACAATGCTAGGTTTAAGCTTTTGAGGAACTATCAGACTATATTCCAAAGCAGCTGCACTGTTGTACATGCCCATCGGCAGTATTAAGGGTTCCAGTTTCTCCACATCCTCATCTGTACTTGCTATTATCTATATTTTTGATTGGCTGCCCTAGGGGGTGTGAAGTGGAATCTCATTGTGGTTTTGTTTTCATTGGGTTTTTTATTGGTATTTCCCTTACAGCTAATGCTGTTAGTATCTTTTCATATGCTTATTTTCTATTTACATATATCCTTTGAAGAAATGTCTATTCAATTCCTTTGCCTATGTTTTAATTACGTGGTTAGTATTTTTATTGAGTTGTAAAAGTTTTTTAATATATTCTATATCAAGTTGCTTATCAGGTCTATGATTTTCAGGATTTTCTCCCATTCTGTGGGTTGTCTTTTCACTTTTTTATCAGGTCCTTTGAAGCACAAAAATTTTTGATTTTCATGAAGTCCTTTTTGTTCATTTGTTTGATTGCTTGTGTAGAAACTATTGCCTAAACTAAGGTCATGAAGATTTGCACTTATGTTTTCTTCTAAGAGTTTTATAGTTTTGACTCTTGCCTTCAGGTCTTTGATCCATTTCAAGTTAATTGTTACATATGATGTGAGATAGAAATTCAACTTCATGCTGTTGCTTGTCAGTATCTGCTTGTCCTAGCATCATTTGTGAAAAGAATATTCTTTCCCTTACTAAGTGGTCTTGTCACTCTTCTAGAATACTCAGTTCAGTTCAGTCGCTCAGTCACATCCGACTCTCTGCGACCCTGTGAATCGCAGCACGCCAGGCCTCCCTGCCCATCACCAACTCCCGGAGTTCACTCAGACTCGCATCCATCGAGTCAGAGATGCCATCCAGCCATCTCATCCTTGGTTGTCCCCTTCTCCTCCTGCCCCCAATTCCTCCCGGCATCAGAGTCTTTTCCAGTGAATCAACTCTTTGCATGAGGTGGCCAAAGTACTAGAGTTTCAGCTTTAGCATCATTCCTTCCAAAGAAATCCCAGGGTTGGTCTCCTTCAGAATGGACTGGTTGGATCTCCTTGCAGTCCAAGGGATGCTCGAGTCTTCTCCAACACCACTGTTCAAAAGCATCAATTCTTCGGTGCTCAGCCTTCTTCACAGTCCCAACTCTCACATCCATACATGACCACAGGAAAAACCATAGCCTTGAGTAGACGGACCTTAGCAAAGTATGTCTCTGCTTTTGAATATGCTATCTAGGCTGCTCATAACTTTTCTTCCAAGGAGTAAGCGTCTTTTAATTTCATGGCTGCAGTCACCATCTGCAGTGATTTTGGAGCCCCCCAAAATAAAGTCTGACACTGTTTCCAATGTTTGTCCATCCATTTCCCATGGAGTGACGGGACCAGATGCCATGATCTTCATTTTCTGAATGTTGAGCTTTAAGCCAACTTTTTCACTCTCCTCTTTCACTTTCATCAAGAGGCTTTTTAGTTCCTCTTCACTTTCTGCCATAAGGGTGGTGTCATCTGCATATCTGAGGTTATTGATATTTCTCCCAGCAATCTTGATTCCAGCTTGTGTTTCTTCCAGTCCAGCATTTCTCATGATGTACTCTGCATATAAGTTAAATAAGCAGGGTGACAATATGCAGCCTTGATGTACTCCTTTTCCTATTTGGATCCAGTCTGTTGTTCCATGTTCAGTTCTAACTGTTGCTTCCTGGCCTGCATACAGGTTTCTCAAGAGGCAGGTCAGGTGGTCTGGTATTCCCATCTCTTTCGGAATTTTCCACAGTTTATTGTGATCCACACAGTCAAAGGTTTTGGCATAGTCAATAAAGCAGAAATAGATGTGTTTTTCTGGTACTCTCTTCCTTTTTCAATGATCCAGAGGATTTTGGCAATTTGATCTCTGGTTCCTCTGCCTTTTCTAAAATCAGCTTGAACATCAGAAAGTTCACAGTTCACGTATTGCTGAAGCCTGGCTTGGAGAATTTTGAGCATTACTTCACTAGCATGTGAGATGAGTGCAATTGTGCGGTAGTTTGAGCATTCTTTGGCATTGCCTTTCTTTGGGATTGGAATAAAAACTGACCTTTTCCAGTCCTGTGGCCACTGTTGAGTTTTCCAAATTTGCCGGCATATTGAGTGCAGCACTTTCACAGCATCATCTTTCAGGATTTGAAACAGCTCAACTGGAATTCCATCACCTCCACTAGCTTTGTTCGTAGTGATGCTTTCTAAGGCCCACTTGACTTCACATTCCAGTATGTCTGGCTCTAGACACATCACCTGCAGATAATTTGTTTATTTTAAGCCTTTTAGCATATTATATATTTCTTTCTGTTACAGTATCTAGGAGCTTATTAAATATAAATGAAGTTAATGGGTGTCATTCTGTTTAAGCTGCTCTAATCGAACATAAAAAATCTGGATGGCTATGTGTTAAGTCACTTAAGTTGTATCCAACTCTTTGCGACCCCATGGGCTGTAGCCCATCAGGCTCTTCTGCTCATGAGGATTCTCAAGACAGATGGCTTATAAACAAATTATTTCTCACGGTTATGAAGACCAGAAGTCTAAGATTAAGGTACCAACATGATAAGTATCTGGTGCAGGCTCTCTCCTGGGTACAGATTGCCAACTTCTCACCGAGTACTGTCATGATTGAAAGGGGCAGGGTACTAAACTGATTCACAGATGCTTCACCTGCATGATCTGAATCACTTCCCAAAAGCTTCATCTCCAAATACCATCACTTTGAGCATTATGTTTTCAACATAGGAATTTTGGAGGGATACAAACATTCAGACCATTAGCAGTGGGCTTCCTTGTTCCTGACTTAAAAAAAAAATATTTTAAACATTTACCATCACGTAATATCCTTTCCATACATTTTTAAAACTTTTTTCATTTACAGTTATCTTTTTTTTTTCAGTTTAAGAGGTGTTTTCTTTTTGTTTTTTAACTTAAATGTTTCTCCTATATCTATTGAACTTATCTATATAATTTTTCCTTTGAACTTTTACTTAATGCTGTAAATTATATTATGGACTTAATGTTGAATCAGACTGAAAGTCATGGAATAAACCTATCTTGGTCACTGCGTATTATCTATGTTTATACATTTCATACATTGTTGTGTTTGGTGTTAGTATTCACTTGTTAGATTAATCATGTTAATTGTGTTTTTTCAATTTTCTTTATCCTTAACTGATTTTTTCTTTTGTGATCTATCAATTATTGAGTTATGTTAAAATTTTCTGATGTGATATTGAATTTGTCAATTCTTTATTGTAGTTCTGTCAATTTTGCCTTATATATGTGTGAGGCTGTTGTTAGATATGTATAAGTACATCTTCTCGGACTTACTTATTTTGTTGATTTCATGGGTATATACTTATCCTTAAACTCATCAAGTTGTTTATATTAAATATGTAAGGTCAATCATAATTCAATAAAGTAGTTTAAAATAAGACAGCTACTTGCAGTGTTACAAAAAAGAATTGTTACATCTTGATGAGTTGAACATTTTATTGGTATTTAATGACTATGTTTATATTTATAATGCTTTTATGCATTGCAGCCTAGCAGGTATAGCAAAATATGCATAACATAAAATTTACCACTTTAGCCATTTTTAAGAGTACAGTGTTCTGTGGCATTAAGTATATTCACATGATTCTGCAACCATTACCACTGTCCATCTCCAAAACTATTTTTTTTTAGAACTGTTTGTTGTTTTTAATTGGAGAGCATAGTCCAATTACACTTGGACTGCTTGTGTGGGTAGTGAATGAGATGGTGTGTTGGAAGGTCGGTGAGAAGGTAGGGAAGTACCAGATCATATAGGGAACTGTAGGCTGCATAGGGGTTTATATTTTATTCTTGTGCCAGGGGAAGCCATTGGAAAGTTTTATATAGGATAGTGAAATAATTTATATTTTTTAAAAGATCACTTGCTGTGAAAAGTATAGGACAAGGTGAGAGTCAAAGTCTCCAGGCTCCTTGGAAAACTACTGAAATAATACAGGTGAGAAACGAAGATGGTCAAAGCAGTGCACTTGTGAAAAGACAGGATCTGCTGGTGGATTACCTGTTGTGGGAACGAGCAAGAGAGCCATTAAGAATTTGCTAGGGTTTTAGTCTGTAGCTAGGTAGAGGATGCTGTCATTTTCTGAGATTTGGAGTGCAGGGTTAGGCAGGGTGAATGAGACTTGCACACTGGAAATATTAAGTGTGAAATACCTATTAGGTACCTAGGTAAAGATGTGAAGTTGACAGTTGTCTGGATATACGAATGCAAACCACAAAAATAGCAGGAGCTCTGCATTTGGTAGTTGTTCCAATATAAATGGATGTATGTAGGGAAGAAAAGGCCTGGGGCACTCCTGGAAGTGAGATTAGGCAGAAGAGGAGGCCCCAGCCAAGAAAACGAAGAAAGAATGGTTAATAAAATAGAAAAAAACAAACAAACAAACAAACAAAAAAAAAACGGGGTAAAGTGGGGACATGTAAGCCAAGGGAGGCGGATGTTTTGGAAAGTAGGGAGTAAGCCACTGTGACCCATGTGACTGAGTAACATAAGAACCAGGAAGTGAAGTGGCCTTTGGATATGGCAACCTTCCAGGCTGTAGCAACCTTATTAAAGCAGCTTCACTGGCCTGGGATGAGGGCGGTGGGCTGGAGAAACAGCACAGGTACTGGAATTGGAGTTTATCAGGTATAGGTAGTTACGTTTGATGGCGATTGCCTTTTTGTAGTGTTTTCCCCACTCAACAGATATTCCTCTCTCCACCTCAGGAGCTTCCTGACTCCTAATTTTAAGCCCATCCTTCATTGCCCAAACCCCCTTCTCTCCTTTAAAAGCTGAATTCTTTCCTCTCCTGTAAGAGTGGAGCTTGATTGCCCCCAAGAGCCATCCTGGACACTTGAATACAAGAGACTTATTTACTTCTCCAGTGGTGGGAGAAATGGGATGGCAGGGTCAATAATTTAGGTGTCTGCCTGGCTATTGGTCAGTGACTCAAGATGCAAAGAGGTTAATAGTTTTTTTTTTAATTATGATAATAAGCTTTATTTTTTAAGAGCAGCGTTAGGATCAAGCAACATGGATCAGAAAGTCCAGAGAGCTCCCATGTGCCTCATCTCCACACATATCTCCCTCACTTTGTGTCTGACACTACAGTGGTTTTTCGTTCCAATCCATGAACCTATACTGACACATCATCAATCACCTGAAGTCCATAGTTTACATTAAGATTCACTCTTGGTGTTGTACTTTCTATGGATTTTGACAATTCTATAATGACACATATACATCTTATCACACAGAATAGTTCCATTGCCCTGAAAAAGTCCTCTCTGCTCTTCCTATTCATCCTTGACATCTATACTGTCTCTATTTTGCTGTTGTTGTTCAGTTGCTAAGTTGTGTCCTACTCTTTGTGACCCCATGGACTGCAGCAAGCCAGGCTCCTCTGTCCTTCACAACCTCCTGGAGTTTGTTCAGATTCATACCCATTGAATTGATGATGCCATTCAACCGTCTCATCCTCTGTCGCCCCCCTTCTCCTTTTGTCTTCAATCTTTCCCAACATCAGGGTCTTTCCCAATGAGTCAGTTCTCATCAGGTGGCCAAAGTATTAGAGCTTCAGCTTCAGCAAGGGTCCTTCCAATGAACATTCAGGGTTGATTTCCTTTAGGATTGACTGGTTTGATCTCCTTGCTGTCCAAGGGACTCTCAAGTGTCTTCTTCAGCATCACAATTAGAAACCGTGAGTTCTTCGGTGTTCAGCCTTCTTTGATGGCTCAACGGGTAAAGAATCCACCTGCAATGCAGGAGACACAGGAGACATGAGTTTGATTTCTGGGTCAGGAAGATCCTCTGGAGAAGGAAATGGCAACCCACTCCAGTATTCTTGCCTGGGAAATCCATGGTCAGAGAAGCCTGGTAAGCTACGGTTCTAAATTGTTAATTTTTTATTGTTAATATGGCTTTGGTCAGTTTAATTTCTAGGGTCCCAGGCACAGAACCTAGACAGGTAGAGGAAAAAGAGATTCTATTCTTCCCCAATAGTTTATTTTGGATAACAGTCCTTTGTCAGATATGTTTTTCATAACTATTTTCTCCCAGCCCACATCTTGTATTCTAATTTTTTAAACAGTATCTCTCACAGAGCATAAGTTTTTAATTTAACAAAGTATGGTTTGTTGATTTTTTTCATTCATTGTGAAAGGATACTCTAAGGATTGTGTCCTTAAAGTTGTATCTAGAAAGTCATCACCATACACAAGTTCTTCTAGATTTTCTCCCATGTTATCTTCTAGAAGTTTTACATTTTATGTTTAAGTCTGTAATTCATTTTGAGTTAAATTTTTGTGAAAGGTGTAAGGCCTGTGTACAGATTTATTTTTTCTTGATATGGATATCTTAGCTTAGGGCTTCCCAGATGGCTCAGTGGTAAAGAATCTGGCTGCCAATACAGAAGACACAGGAGACCCAGGTTTGATCCCTGGGTAGGAAAGATCCCCTGGAGTAGGAAATGGCAACCCACTCGAGTATTCTTGCCTGGTGGGCTACAGTCCATGGGGTTGCAAAGAGTCAGCAAGACTGAGTGGCTTAGCACACACACACATCTTAGCTTAACATTTGAAGGTTGTTTTTCTTGCTTATAAAGCATATGTGCATTGCAGAAATTTCCTAAAAAGCAAATATAAAGAAGACAATTAAAATCATGACTGTTAACACTCTAATAAATTACTGATTAGTCCTTTTCAACATTCATTTCAACATTTTTCACTATACTTCTTTATTTTAGACACTATAATGTGACCACTTTCCTTAGGTAATGAAAAACTCTTTGTAAGAATCATTTTAATGGATGTGTTTTTTCTGAGTAGATCAGGTATTATCATTTAATTTTCCTATTGTTGGCATTTTTATTTCTAACGTTATCATAATGCTGTGATGAACATCTTTGTGTGGAAAGCTTTTCTTCCCCTCTGTGTTTCAAGTTATGTCCTTAGGATAGAGACCTATCAGTACATTTATGGAATCAGAGGGCAAAAAATAATAATAATAATAATTAGAACTCAATGCATAGTTTCAAACTGCTTTCTAGGAGGAGTGTACCATTTTACCATTTCATTAGTGTCAATCTCTCTCAGTTCTTATCACTATTAAATCCTGTCTTTTAAAAGCTTCCTTAATTTGATAGGTGAAAAATCACATCCCATTGCTGTAACTGACATTTCCTCAATTACTAATGAAATTGAATAAATGTTATTCAAATATTCATTTGTTAACCATTTGTGGTATTTTTTATTTATAAATTATATGTTTATGAACTTGCTAATTTAAACCACTGTTTTATCCAAATTGCTTGATATTTGTTGGTTTGTTTTTAGGAAAACTGGAACAGCTTACATAAGAAAGGTATTTCACCATAACACTCCTGAAGGATTTTTGTCCTCAGTTATTGCAGAACTGATAGACCCTTTTGGAATGGAGGAAGTAAATGAGAGCTCTTGTTTGTCTAGTTCCCTTTCCATTAGTGAAGCTGGAAATCACTCCTATAAACTTAGTCTTCAGTTACAAAGTAAGTGTAATAATAATTCCAATGGCTGGGAAAAATGAAGAATTATCTTTTGGGATGAGTGTTCATGCTCTTTTATAGAAAAATAGATTTCAAAATTTAAACCAACTGATAATCTACAGAAGTCCACATATACTTAAATTCCTAGAGGAATTCTTTATTTTTAATATAATAAAACCTGATTTCTCCACTGGGATGAATAACAGGCATTTTACATTTAATATGTTCTCTCACTTGATTACTGCAATCGTCTCTCTCTCTCTCTTTTTTTTTTTCAGTCAGGTTTATTAAGGTATAACTTACATACAGTAAAATTCACTCTTTTCAGTGTATGTCTATGGATTTTGATAAATCCATTCATTCAATGATGGAGCCACCATGTGATCAGTCCCACAAAACTCTCTCCTAATTCTTTGCTCTCCCAACCCTGGCCCCTGGCAACCAATGATCTGTTTTCTGTTCCCCCAATTCTCTTTTTTCCAGAATGTTACATAAATGGAATCATATAATAGACAGAATTTTGACTCTACCTTAAGTATTTGTGTACAGGTTTTTGTGTATACATATGTTTTCACTTCTCTGGAATAAATGCCCAGGAGTGCAACTGCTGGGCTAAATAGTAATTGCATATTTATTGAGTTGGCCAAAAGTCCGTTTGGGTTTTTCATAACATCTTACAGGAGAACCTGAACAAACTTTTTGGCCAACTCGATAGTTTTTAAGGAAACTGATTTCTCTGCTTTCCTTCTTACCCTTTCTCTGTCACATGCCCAGTCTATTCTCAACAGAGCAGCTTAAGTGATCTTACTAAAACATAAGTTCAATCATGCCCCTTGTTGATTTTCTGTCTGTATGACCTATGCATTGATGAAAGTAGGATATTAAAATCCTCTACTATTTTTGTGTTGCTATCTATTTCTCCTCAAAGTCTATGTATATTTGCTTTATTATTTAGGTGCTCATTTGTTAAGTGCATAAATATTTACAAATGTGATATCTTTTTGTTTGACTCTTATTATATAAAGCCTTCTTTAGCCTTTGTCTTAAGGTCTACTTTCTCTGATATGAGTATTGGTATCCCAGACTTCTTTTGATTTCCACTTGCATAGAATATCTTTTTTCATCCCTTCACTTTCAGTCTGCATGTCTCCTTACATCTAAAGTGAGTCCCTTGTAGGCACCATATAGCATATCTTGTTTTTGTTTCTAAATCAACTCAACCACTTTATATCTTTTGATTGAAGAATTTAAGTCATTTACATTTAAGTAGTTGTGGATAGATAACGCATTGATCACCACTTTGTTGTTGTTGTTGTTGTTGTTTGGTGTTTTATACCAAAAAAATACCAAAATACCGAATCATGTTGTATACCTGAAACTAACATTATGTATCAATTATATCCAAAAAGTCAAAAGGCGGAAAGGTGGGAAGCCCAGTGGTCAGCATATATGATAGTTAATGCTGCTAGAATAGATGAGACCACTGGGAAAGCAGGTATAGATAAAGAAAGGAAAAAGTTTGAGACCCAGTCTCCAGTATTCCAACATTTAGTGGTCAGAGAGATGGGGAAGACTGGATGGTCTACTAGGAGAAGAGAGTATGTCTCAGAAACCAAGTGAAGAAGTTACTTCAAGAAGGAAGGAGTGATGTTCTGCTACATGCTGCCAAGAGGTGGGTTTAGAAAAGAGGTTGGGAGAGAAAACTGCCCAGTAGATCTGTGTCAAAGTTACTGGTAAAGTTGACAAAAGCTGTTGTTGGGTGGAATCATGTAGACAAAAATGACATGTTGTTGGGTTAGGGTCAAAAAATTACAAGAGGCAGGGAATTGAAGACAGTGAATAAGGCAATCCTTTTGGGGAATCTCACAGTGAAGGGAAAAGAGAAATGAGATGGTAGTTGAAGGGAATGTAAAAAAAGGGTTTTTTGTTGGTTTGTTGAAATGGGAAAAATTAGAACATGTGTGCATAATAAAGGAATTATGAGGTTCTCTTCAGAGTACTTCTATTTATTTTTTTCGGAACAAGGTGAGTATCATTGTTGATGTGTTTCAAAGACATTTTAAAATAATGACTTCCTCTCCTTCAAACAACCATCTTTTGACTTCTCTCATATCCACTCTAATGGATTTTCTCCAATTTCTAGGTTATTAAGGCTCTTACTAGTTCTATAGAAAAGAAATCAACTTTCTTATAATTACTTAACCCTTTGTGGGTTGTCTTTTGCTGAGAATTTTATAGAACTAGTTTCATAGTAGATGTTGTGATTGGCATATTTGTGATACATTTTCAACAAAATAATTTGAATTATGACCAGAAATCTGACAAATATGTTCTCTAGTTAAGACCATAGTTTAAAAATTCAAATAATGTATTCCTCAGTTGTGTCCACCAGTATTGCTTGGAGAACATTGGCTGTTCTATTTTTACCAAATCATTCTTGTTTTAGCTCCAGGTGTTATCTCCTCATTTCAAGATTCTGATATAGAAAAGACTGTGGTGATTCCCGGTTATAGCAGCTTCCTGATCACAACAATATTAGACAATGAGAATGCTTTAGCTGTTGCTACCATGCCTGAAATAGTCCCCCATAACATGACCTTTCAAAAAGACTCCTGGTTCTTATACAACTTTGGAAAAAGGAATGGACAAACATGGAACATATATGCAAAACCATGTAATTACTGGTTTCAACAACATGATGATTCACTATCCCTCAGTGTCCTAAAATACATTGATCTGGGGAAATCTCACACTTTAAAAATGAAGGTCATACCTAATACAAAAGGTAAGTTTATTTTTATTGGGAAATAACAAGAGGAGATATTATTGCTTTTCTTGCATGTAAAATACACTGAGATATTTCCTTTATCTTTGGTTTCATTAGTAGGTGGCATTCTATCACTAATGATATAAGCTTCTAATTATTGAGCACTTATGCAAAATTCTGTATTAAATGTTTTTATACATTTAAAATTTATGGTTTATGACTGTCCTAATGGGCTAGATTATAATCCTTATTTTATAAATGAGAAAAATGAGGTTATAGTATCAGCCCAAATTTACAGAGGATTTTAGTTTAAACTTTAGCTGCCCTCTGAAAAGAAAACCTTTTAATTACCTTGTTATTTTTATAACCATTTCAAGTATTTATTTTAAGAAAAAAAAAGAAAACCTTTTAAATAGAATTCTATACTTTGCTCCATTTTCCAAGTATTTATTTATTTAAAAATATAAAACTTACTAAAGATGATGGTAAAATAGCATGCTGGAAAAAAGTAAAACAAAAAACTTTAGTAAATAACTTAGCTAGAAAGTGAGGAAAGAAAGATGAAAGACAGGAGAGAGAAAAAGGAAAATCTTGTCATTAGAAATGAAGACGTTAACAAAGTATTGCTCAAAATTCTCCAAGCTAGGCTTCAGCAGTATGTGAACTGAGAACTTTCAGAATTCAAGCTGGATTTGGAAAACGTAGAGGAATCAGATATCCACTGGATCATAGAAAAAGCAAGAGAATTCCAGAAAAACATCTGCTTCATTCACTACACTAAAGCCTTTGATGTGTGGATCACAACAAATTGTAGAAAATTCTTAAAGAGACAGGAATACCAGACCACCTTCCTTGCATCCTGAGAAACCTGTATGCAGGTAAAAAAGCAACAGTTAGAACTGAACATGGAACAATGGACTGGTTCCAAGTTGGAAAAGGAGTACGTCAAGGCTATGTATTGCCACCCTGCTTATTTAACTTATATGCAGAGTACATCATGCAAAATGCCAGGCTGGATGAAGCACAAGCTGAAATCAAGATTTCCAGGAGAAATATCAATAACCTCAGACATGCACTTTTGCCTGGAAAATCCCATGGACAGAGGAGCCTGGTAGGCTGCGGTCCCTGAGGTCGCTAGAGTCAGGCACGACTGAGCAACTTCACTTTCACTTTTTACTTTCATGCATTGGAGAAGGAACTGGCAACCCACTCCAGTGTTCTTGCCTGGAGAATCCCAGGGACAGGGGAGCCTGGTGGGCTGCCGTCTATGGGGTCGCACAGAGTTGGACATGACTAAAGCGACTTAGGAGCAGCACCAGCAGACATGCAGATGACACCACCCTTATGGCAGAAAGTGAAGAGGAACTAAAGAGCTTCTTGATGAAAGTGAAAGAGGACAGTGAAAAAGCTGGCTTAAAACTCAACTTTCAACAAAACGAAGATCGTGGCATCCAGTCCCATCATTTCATGGCAAATAGATGGGAAAACAATGGAAACAGTGACAGACTTCATTTTATTGGACTCCAAAATCACTTCAGATGTCAACTGCAGCCATGAAATTAAAAGATGCTTGCTCCTTGGATGAAAAGCTATGACAAACCTGGATAGCTTATTAAGAAGCAGAGACATAATTTTGCCAACAAAGGTCCATCTGGTCAAAGATAAGTTTTTTCCAATAGTCAGGTATGGATGTGAGCATTGACCAAAAAGAAGGCTGAGTGCCAAAGAATTGATGCTTTTGAACTGTGATGTTGGAGAAGACCTTGAGAGTCCCTTGGACTGCAAGGAGATCAAACCAGTCAATCCTAAAGGAAATCAATCCTGAATATTCTTTCAGAAGGGACAACAGAGGACAATATGTTTGGATGGCATCACGGACTCATTGGACATGAGTTTGAGCAAACTCTGAGAGCAAACTCTTTCACCAGAAAGACAGGGAAGCCTGGTATGCTGTAGTCCATGGGGTCGCAAAGAGTCAGACACCACTTTGCAACTGAGCAACAAGAAATGAAGAAGGAATTCAAAGTCAAAAGAGTTAGCTAATGTGTAGCTCCTACAAGGTTATGAGGCTCAGATGTAGATCACTTAGACAGTGGAATGTGTTTTAATGCCCAGCCATTGGTTTGAAGATGTAGACCTTTAGACATTTCTACCTTGTGGTATGAAGTTGGAACTGAGAACATTAAGTAAAGCTGGAACCATCAGATAGTGGAGAGGTGAAGAGGCAATAAGAACAATGCTCCCCAACAACCCAAAGAAGGAGATGGGGGACTATGATCTCCATGGGACTCACAAAGAATTTCTTATAAAAAACCCAAACTTCTAGACTGTGTAACACCCAGAGACTACACACCAGAAACAAGAATACCAAACTGAGAAATCATTACAACCCCTAGGCCCCAGCTTAAGGAAGCACAAAACCACCTGTTGAATGAATACTTTCATAAACCAGGTAACACGGACTTGCACACACACAAAGTCAATCTTTCTGACTTACTTCACTCTGTGCATGTGTTTGGAATCTAGAATGATGGTACTAATGAACCTATTTGCAGGGCAGCAATGAAGACACAGACATAGAGAAAAGACGCGTGAACACAGTGGGAGAAGGAGAGGGTGGGACAAATTGAAAGAATAGCATGGAAACATACACATTACCATATGTAAAATAGGTAGCAAGTGGGAATTTTCTGTGTGACACAGGGAGCTCAACCCAGTGTTCTTGAACCTAGATGGGTGTGATAGGGTGGGAGATGGGAGGAGGGTTCATAAGAGAAGGGATATATGTGTACACATGGCTAATTCATGCTGATGAATGACAGAGGCCAACACGATATTGTAAAGCAATATCCTCCAATTAAAAAAATACTATCTACATTGACCATGTATTAAGAAAAATAATTTTAAAACCATGTAAAGAAATGACCCAACATAAGAAAAAGTCAACAGGCATAGGAAACAAAATTTCAATCTTGAGTTGATGGAAAAACCAGAAAGACATTATAAAAATAATTGTATAATATATATATATATATATATATAATATATATAAAATAGAGGAAAACAATAGAATAGGAAAGACTAGACATCTCTTCAAGAAAATTAGAGATACCAAGGGAACATTTGATGCAAAGATGGACTCGATAAAGGACAGAAATGGTATGACCTAACAGAAGCAGAAGATATTAAGAAGAGGTGGCAAGAATACACAGAAGAACTGTACAAAAAAGATGTTCACAACCCAGATAATCATGAAGGTGTGATCACTCCCATTCACCTAGAGCCAGACATCCTAGAATGTGAAGTCAAGTGGGCTTTAGGAAGCATCACTACAAACAAAGCTAGTGAAGGTAATAGAATTCCAGTTGAGCTATTTCAAATCCTGAAAGATGATGCTGTGAAAGTGCTGCACTCAATATGCCAGCAAATTTGGAAAATTCAGCAGTGGCCACAAGACTGGAAAAGGTCAGTTTTCATTCCAATCCCAAAGAAAGGCAATACCAAAGAATGCTCAAACTACCACACAATTGCACTCATTTTACATGCTAGTAAAGTAATGCTCAAAAATTCTCCAAGCCAGGCTTCAGCAACATGTGAAAAGGCAGAGGAACCAGAGATCAAATTGCCAACATCCGCTGGATCATGGATAAGGCAAGAGAGTTCCAGAAAAACATCTATTTCTGCTTTATTGACTATGCCAAAGCCTTTGACTGTGTGGATCACAATAAACTGTGGAAAATTCTGAGAGAGATGGGAATACCAGACCACCTGACCTGCCTCTTGAGAAATCTGTATGCAGGTCAGGAAGCAACAGTTAGAACTGAACATGAAACAACAGACTGGATCCAAATAGGAAAAGGAATGCGTCAAGGCTGGATATTGTCACCCTGCTTATTTAACTTCTATGCAGGATACATCATGAAAAAAACTGGGCTGGAGGAAGCACAAGCTGGAATCAAGATTGCCGGGAGAAATATCAATAACCTCAGACATGCAGATGACACCACCCTTATGGCAGAACTTGAAGAGGAATTAAAAAGCCTCTTGATGAAAGTGTAAGAGGAGAGCGAAAAACTTGGCTTAAAGCTCAACATTCAGAAAATGAAGATCATGGCATCTGGTCCCATAACTTCATGGGAAATAGATGGGGAAACAGTGGAAACAGTGTCAGACTTTATTTTGGGGGGCTCCAAAAATCACTGCAGATGGTGATTGCAGCCATGAAATTAAAAGACGCTTACTCCTTGGAAGAAAAGTTATGACCAAGCTAGATAGCATATTAAAAAGCAGAGACATTACTTTGCCAACAAAGGTCCATCTAGTCAAGGCTATGGTTTTTCCAGTGGTCATGTATGGATGTGAGAGTTGGACTGTGAAGAAAGCTGAGTGCTGAAGAATTGATGCTTTTGAACTGTGGTGTTGGAGAAGGCTCTTGAGAGTCCCTTGGACTGCAAGGAGATCCAACCAGTCCATTCTGAGGGAGATCAACCCTGGGATTTCTTTGGAAGGAATGATGCTAAAACTGAAGCTCCAGTACTTTGGCCACCTTATGCGAAGAGTTGACTCATTGGAAAAGACCCTGATGCTGGGAGGGATTGGGGGCAGGAGGAGAAAGGGACGACCGAGGATGAGATGGCTGGATGGCATCANCTATAACTAGATGGACTGATGCTAAAGCTGAAACTCCAATACTTGGCCACCTCATGCAAAGAGCTGACTCATTGGAAAAGACCCTGACACTGGGGGGGATTGGGGGCAGGAGGAGAAGGGGACGACAGAGGATGAGATGGCTGGATGGCATCACTGACTCGATGGACATGAGTTTGAATGAACTCCGGGCGGTGTTAATGGATAGGGAGGCCTGGCGTGCTGCGATTCATGGAGTCACAAAGCATCAGACATGACTGAGCAACTGAACTGAACTGAACACATATATATGGAATTTAGAAAGATTGTAATGATAACCCTATATGCAAGACAGCAAAAGAGACAGAGATGTATAGAATAGTCTTTTGGACTCTGAGGGAGAAGGCGAGGGTGGGATGATCTGAGAGAATAGCATTGAAACATATATATTATCATATGTGAAACAGATCGCCAGTCCAAGTTGAATGCATGAGACATGGTGCTCAGGGCTGGTATACTGGGATGACCCTGAGGGATGGGATGGAGAGGGAGGTGAGGGGGCGTGGTTCAGGATGGGGAACACATGTACACTCATGGCTGATTCATGTCAATGTATGGCAAAAACCACTACAATATTGTAAAGTAATTAGCCTCCAATTAAAATAAATAAATTTTTAAAAATAAAAAAATAAAATTTTTTCAAAGAGGTATTAAAGTTCCCTAGCTATATTTGTGGCCATTATGCAGCCTTCATAATAGATTCTGTAGATGTTCTAGAATTCTGATTGACCAATCATTATGAAACTGCTTAAAATTTTCTTAATTTTGTTAACTCTTGGTTTTGTTTCCATAGTTCTTAGAACGCTTAAAATTCCACTACTGCAAGTAATCGTTGGAAATCCAAATTTGTTGGAAGTTAAAGTTGAAGGCTATTTTGATGAAACTGATAGTTATATAATGGAAGTTTCTACAGCTAGCAAAACTTTACACCAAGTAAATTTTCCTTTAATTATTTTTTAAAATCTATTGATTATAGAAAATTTAGGGTATAAACCAAGAAAAGGAAGGAAAAATTATGCATAATCCTACTATCAAGGATGATGAAACACTTTTAACATCTTGGGCATTACAAAAAGGCTGTATGTGATAGACATTAAAAAATTGAGCTCCAGAAAAGACTGGTACTGCTGCTACTGTTTTTGTGGGCTTCCCAGATGGCACTAGTGGTAAAGAACCCACCTGCCAATGCAGAAGACTCAAGAGAGATGGGTTTGATTCCTGGGTCAGAAGATCCCCTGGAGGAGGGCTCAGCAACCAACTCCAGTATTCTTGCCTGGAGAATCCCATGGACATAGGAGCCTGGCGGGTTACAATCTGTAGGGTCCCAAAGAGTTTGACATGACTAAATCGACTTAGCACACATGCAGGCAGTGTTTTTGTGAGCTTGAGAAACATACTTTGACCAAATTTCCTCATCTATAAAATGGAAGTGATAATAATAACACTTCATAGGATTGTTTTGAGCGTTAAATGTGATCATTCATGTAGGCCATTTCAATAACTGTCTGGCACATAGAAAATGGTCAACAAGAAAATAAACACTGAGTATTCATTGGAAGGATGAGTGATGTGAAGAACTGACTCATTGGAAAAGACCCTGATGCTGGGAAGGACTGAAGGCAAGAGGTGAAGGGGGAGACAGAGGATGAGATGGTTGGATGGCATCACTGACTCAATGGACATGAATTTGAGCAAGCTCCAGGAGGCAGTGAAAGACAGGGAAGCCTGGTGTGCTGCAGTTCATGGGATCTCAGAGTCAGAAACAACTTAGTGACTGAACAACAATGAATTTTCCATTTTTTCCTTTTTCCCTGAAACTAGGAGAGCATTATATATATATACACTTTTAAAAATTTGCTCCTTCTGAGAGGTTGATAATGGTCTGAGGCCCTCAAGGAGAAAGAGATAATTTTTTTTTTCTACATTCCTTCATCTTAGTCACATAAGATGTTTTTTCCTTAAGCTCTGAATTGTTATTGCAACAATCTATTTCTTCTAAGACTAACTTTCTTTAATCCCAGAGCTAATGATTACACAACAAAGCAACTCATTGCTCAAGGGTATGTTTTTCCTTAAACTTTATACTAATGATTATATAACAGCAATATATCCTGCTTAAGGCCATGTTTCTCCTTAAGAGCCTTCTGACTAATCCTGTTATCTTAAAGTGTATGTTGTGGGAGTGGGTCTGGTAAAATCTTTCTATTGTTAGTAACCAACTGAAAAAGTATATAAAGTGAAGTTGCTCAGTTGTGTCAGATTCTTTGCGACCCCATGCACTGTAGCCCACCAGACTCCTCTGTCCATGGGATTTTCCAGGCAAGAGTACTCGAGTAGGTTGCCATTTCTTTCTCCAGAGGATCTTCCCAAACCAGGGATTGAACCCAGGTCTCCTGCATGGTAGGCAGACGCTTTACTGTCTGAACCACGAGGGAAGTCATCAGTGAAAAAGTATATAAGGCCTTGATAAGACTATCAAGACTATCAAGAGTGGGACACTTTTCCCCCTTCTGATGTCTATTTCAGAAGCTTTCTGTGTCTTTTTCACTGTAATAAAACTTCTGCCACATGAAGCTGTGACTGCCTGGAGCCTCTTCTCTGGTCCTGAAGCTAAATTCTCTTCTTTGGAAATCACAAATCTGACACCATTCACTGTAAGCTATTACTTCCACTTAATTTTATGGTATAATCCTTTTGTATCAATAAATATTTTTGTATATTCTAAAATTTGTCTATCATGAAAATGTTCAGATCTAGACAAAAGATGAATTTCCATATACCTATTTCTCAAATTAAACAGTCAGGGTTTTGACACTTGTTTTATCATTCTAATTTTTTTTTTTTGGTTTATATTCTGACCAATGATATTCAGAATTCATTTATACTGTTATAATACAATATATTATATTCTGTTAAATGAATGGCAACTTCATGTCACTTCATTCCTATATGCTTCCATGTTGTTGTTCAGTGGCTAAGTCATGTCCAGCTCTTTGCAACTCCATGGACTATAGCATGCCAGGCTCCTCTGTCCTCCACTGTCTCCAGGAGTTTTCTCAAATTCATACATATAGCCATCATACACATCTTCAAAAATATGTGTATAATCTCTCACATAATAAGAATGCCATCTTCACCTTTGAAATTTTTAAGCTAAATTTGTTTTGATATTCTATAAAGCCTAATCCATAAGCAAATTTCCCCAATTTTCTCCAAAAAATTGTTCATGGTTGGTTTGAATTGTGATCCAAACAAGAGTCACATAGCCTGTGGTTATTTACTCATCTCTTTTCATCAAAAGTAGGTGTTGCTCCGTTATCTTCCCCTGCCATTGAACTGCTGCTGTTGAGTCAGTTATGGTGCAAAGTCCCCAGTATTCTGGATGTTTCTGTTTGCTTACTTATTTCTTATTGAACTTGGGCGTCCCCCCTCCTCACATCCCAAATTTCCTTTAATAGTAGAACTCTGCTTAGATTCTGATTTGATGTGTTTTGGCAGAAATTCATTAAAAATTGTTATTTTTAATGGAATACAGAGTATGGGGATAGGGACAAAACTATCAGAGTTACTATATCTCTACAATTATTAGCATCTCTACATTTTTTAATTTCTAGAAATACTTGAGAATCTCAAACAGAATTTATCAAATTTTGTTGAATGTTTAATGTTGTGCAAGGTGAAAATATGTTTTCTGTACACAAATTTCTACTAAAAACATATCTTTGTGAAATACAGTGATTGCTAAGTGAATATCTTCTTTTCAGAATGTATACCAATGAAAGTTATTTTATTCATATTATCAAAGCAAATGTCCACAGGCTCATCAGTGAAAGAGAAAGGCTTTGCTATTCTAAGTTGGTTTTATATCCAGCTACATCCAATTATAGTGTTTATTTGATAATAAACACTTGATCCTTGTTCATTTTCAAATGTTACCCACAGCCAATTAGACTGGGATGTATTTCTTCCTGGAAAAGAATATGCCTTCTGTTAAAATTTATTCTAAAACAGATCATTATGGTCAAATTTATGACTCTATTTTCGTCTTCTATTATATTATCATTCTTTTTTATTTCTTTTCATTTTCTATATTCTTAGTTGATTACTGTCCTAGTTTGCCAGGGCTGCCATAACAAAATACAATGGACTGAGTGGCTTAAGCAACAGAAATTTATTTTCTCACTGTTCTGGAGGCTAAAAGCCAAGAGCAAGGCATTGGCAGGGTTGGTTTCTTCTAAGGTCTCTGTCCTTGGTTTTGCAGATGGCTGACTTCTCCCTGTGTCTTCACTTGGTCCTCCCTCTGTGCATTGTCTGTGTTCAAATTTCCTATTGTTATGTGATGCCCATCATATTGGATTAGAGCCCACACTAATTATCTCATCTTAATTTAATTACCTCTTTTAAGGCCTTAAATTTATTACCTCCTTTAAGGCCTTTGAACAAAGAATGTTCAAATTAATGCACAATTGCACTCATTTCACACACTTTTTTTTGAGCAAAGTAATGCTCAAAATTCTCCAAGCTAGGCCTCAAGAGTATGTGAACTGAGAACTCCCAGATGTTCAAGCTGGATTTAGAAAAGGCAGAGGAACCAGAGATCAAATTGCCAACATCCACTGCATCATAGAAAAAGCAAGAGAATTCCAAAAAAACATCTACTTCTGCTTCATTGACTACACTAAAGCCTTTGATTGTGTGGATTACAACAAACTGGAAAATTCTTAAAGAGATGGGAATACTAGACCACCTTACCTGCCTCCTGTGAAATGTATGCAGGTCAAGAAGCAACAGTTAGAACCGGACATGGAACAATGGACTGGTTCCAAGTTGGAAAAGGAGTAAGTCAAAGTATATTGTCACCCTGCGTATTTAACTTACATACAGAGTACATCATGCAAAATGCCAGGCTGGATAAAGCACAAGCTGGAATCAAGTTTGCTTGGAGAAATACCAATAACCTCAGATATGCAGATGACACCATCCTTATGGCAGAAAGAGAAGAGGAACTAAAGAGCCTCTTGATGAAGAGACATTAATTTGTCAACAAAAGTCCGTCTAGTCAAGGTTATGGTTTTTCCAGTGCTCATGTATGGATGTGAGAGTAGGACTATAAAGAAACTGAGTGCCAAAGAATTGATGCTTTTGAACTCTGATGTTGGAGAAGACTCTTGAGAGTCCCCTGGACTACAAGGAGATCCAAACAGTCCATCCTAAAGGAGATCAGTCCTGGGTGTTAATTGGAAGGACTAATGTTGAAGCTGAAACTCCAGTACTTTGGCCACCTGATGCAAAGAGCTGACTCATTTGAATAGACCCTGATGCTGGGAAAGATTAAGGGCAGGAGGAGAAGGGGACGACAGGGGATAAGATGGTTGAATGGCATCACCAACTCAATGGACATGGGTTTGGGTGGACTCAGGGAGTTGGTGATGGACAGGGAGGCCTGGTGTGCTGCAGTTCATGGGGTCACAAAGAGTTAGAGATGACTGAGTGACTGAACTGAACTGAATTGATGAAGGTGAAAGAGGAAAAAGTTGGCTTAACACTAAACTTTCAAAAAAACGAAGGTCGTGGCATCCAGTCCCATCATTTCATGGCAAATAGATGGGGAAACAATGGAAACAGTGACAGGTTTTATTTTCTTGGGCTCCAAAATCACTTCAGATGGCAACTCCAGCCATGAAATTAAAAGATGCTTGCTCCTTGGAAGAAAAGCTATGACCAACCTAGACAGCATATTAAGAAGCAGAGACATTACTTTCCCAACAAAGGTCCATCTGATCAAAGCTAAGGTTTTTCCAGTAGTCATGTATGTTTGTGAGTATTGGACCATAAAGAGGGCTGAGCGCCAAAGAATTGATGCTTTTGAACTGTGGTGCTGGAGAAGACTCTTGAGAGTCCCTTGGACTGCAAGGAGATCAAACCAGTCAATCCTAAAGAAATACATCCTGAATATTCATTGGAAGGGCTGACGCTGAAGCTGAAGCTCCAATACTTTGGCCACCTGATACAAAGAGCTGACTCATTAGAAAAGACCCAGATACTGGGAAAGATTAAAGGCAGGAGGAGAAGGGGACAACAAAGGATGAGATGGTTGGATGGCATCACCAACTCAATGGACATGAGTTTGAGCAAGTTCGGGAGTTTGTGATGGACAGGGAAGCCTGGTGTGCTGCAGTCCATGGGGTCTCCAAAGAGTCGGACACAACTGATTGTATGAACAATGACAATAAAAGGCCTTATCGCCAAATATAGTCCCATTCTGAGATACTGGAGGTCGGGACTTCAACATACGGTATAGGCATAGTTCAGTAGATAACAGTTACTTTAATTAACCTTCATTTATTTGGATATTTCCAGGGTTCAACTTCACTGGAGTTTATTGTCTGGGGAGCATCGACTGAGTGCTATGTTACAACATTCGTGCCAATGTTGAAAACCAGCTGTAGTTATCTCAAGTCTATGCATCACATTCCTAGTGAAATTATCCCCTTGGAAAACTGGATGAGTGGAGTTTACGTGAACAGTCAGGGTTTTAATATGATCAAAGTTTTGCCGGTAAGAAACCCAAGCAGTTCCAGTGATATGTTACTTTTGTGTGATTGGTTGGCCATTTGGTCTTAGCATTTCTTTCCTGAATTACTCAAAACACTTCAGTTATTTCTCAACCCTCGTGTCATTTTGAGGATATGATAACTAAAATGTGAAAATGTTCTGAACTAATGGTTTTTCTTAGTGTAATAGTCTCATCATTATTTTCTGCTATATTATGGTGGCATAATCTTGGGCTTTCACAGTATATACAGTTATTTGCCCTTAAGCTGACTCATACTTGTCTTGAGCTGATATATCTTACTGGTCCCATTTCAATGTAGTAACAATTTTAATTTTTGCCTCATCAGAACACGTGACTCTTTTTAAAATATAAATTAGTGCTCTTTGTTAACTGATTATTTATAATTTTCTTTGTAACAAAAAACCCCAAATTATTACCCAAACCTTCAATTATTTAGTAAATAATTGAATTATTTATTAAATATGTCACTAAGACTCTTAATAAGATTTTTAAACTTTGTTACATGACTTCATGACAGCTACCTTAGTCTCTAAAATTTTTTCACTTATTTACAAGGTCCAAGTTGGTGGCTCAGAGGTTAAAGCTCTGCCTCCAATGCGGGAGACCTGGGTTCGATCCCTGGGTCGGGAAGATCCCCTGGAGAAGGAAATGGCAACCCACTCCAGTATTCTTGCTTGGAGAATCTCATGGACTGAGGAGCCTGGTGGGCTGCAGGGAGAATCTCATGGACTGAGGAGCCTGGTGGGCTGCAGGCCATGGGGTCACAAAGAGTCGGACACGACTGAGTGATTTACTTACTTACTTAAGTTGCATTAGTATGGTTGAGGGAGTGCTGGGGGAAGAGAAATTTACTTAAATACGTAGAGCTAAACGTGAAATATCTGTTTTGAATGCTTTTCTGGAAAATCAAGATTTTTAAATTAAAGACTTGGTAAATAACAATGAAATTTATAGTATCTTTGTTTGATCATTTTCAGATAAACTACAGGCCTCCATCTAATATGGGAATTGCTATTCCACTTACAGATAATTTTTATCATGCAGATCCTAGCAAACCCATACCAAGAAATCTATTTTACAAGTCGAAGGTAAATATTTTTCCTGCAGATAAACTAGTATTTATCTTAATTCAAGAAACCATTCAGTAAAATTACAGATGAACAGACCTAGCGGCAGAGATTAAATGAGAAGGTGCATCAAGCACAATATGCCCTATACAGCAGTGCTTCTTCTCCTTCCCCTCCCCCTCCTCTCCTCCTCCCTTACTACTACCACTGCTGCTGCTGCTGCTGCTAGGTCGCTTCAGTCGTGTCCGACTCTGTGCGATCCCATAGATGGTAGCCCACCAGGCTCCGCCGTCCCTGGGATTCTCCAGACAAGAACACTGGAGTGGGTTGCCATTTCCTTCTCCAATGCATGAAAGTGAAAAGTGCAAGTAAAGTCACTGAGTCATGTCCAACTCTCAGTGACCCCATGGACTGCAGCCCACCAGGCTCCTCCATCCATGGGATTTCCCAGGCAAGAGTACTGGAGTGGGGTGCCACCTACTGCTATTACTACTGCTATCCCTGTTCTTCCTGCTACTATTTTAACCCTTTCTTCTCTTCTGCTATTCCTGGATTTGGTTTTGGAACCAGAGTCTAAATGGACTCTTTCCCCTTGACCTCTCTCAAACTCCCCTTGAATTTCAAAGAGCATAACGAGGATGAGAGCATTGTTTTTTGTTTGTTTGTTTGTTTAATGAAAGAGCCCTAAAGCATCTCGTAGTTGGAGCCCTGTAAAAAGAATGATGTCCCAAAGGAGAGAAGAGTGTTTGCTCCAACATAGACTCATTTCCTGCCTAGAAAATAACCAAACCCCAGCAGCACTCTGCCCCTCTTGAGTTTGAATGAGCAAAGTAGAGAGAACAGAGAGAAGCCACTAGGTTCAAAAGGAAAGTGCATCATGGGGTGGCTGCCCAAGGGAACCTCATAGATACCTGTGAAATCTCCCTCCAGAAAAACACACCTGCTTATATATATGGACACGCAGACACTCATCCATTCTTGAACATGCATGCACACACAAAGACAGAAAATGGTTGTTCCTTTTGTTCAAAACTCTTCATCTCCCTGTCTCATTCAGAATAAAAGCTTTATTCTTACAATGGTTCATAAGGTCCTGCATTGTTTAGCCTTGGATTTGCATCTGACCTGACTCCCCCCAGGTCAGTCTGTTCTGGCCATGTTGGCCTCCTTGCTATTCTTCAAATATACTAAATGTATTTTCACCTCAGGATCTTTCAGCTTCAAAAATGTCCTCTGTCTGGAATGCACTTCTGCCAGATATCACATGGCACATCTCATCAGCATCTTCAGGTTTTTGCTTAAATGTTGTGATCATTGTGAGGCCTTTCTTGACCACTCTATTTAAAACTGTACCATCCACCTCCACTGATACCAATCTTGCCCCTCTTCCCTGCCTTATTTTTCTTCATTGCACTTTTTACAATTTTACATATTTTACCCATTTATTTATTAGATTTCATTAAAAGGTAAGCTACATAAGACAGGGTTACTATTGAGGATTTTTAATCAGTTTTATTCTCTCTGCTATCTTTAGTGTCCCTTGAAGGTGGCTCAGTGGTAAGAACCTGCCTGCAAATGCAGGAGATGTAAGAGACATGGGTTCAATCCCTGCATTGGGAAGATTCCCTGGAGGAGGGCATGGCAACCCACTCCAGTATTTTTGCCTAGAGAATCCCCATGGACAGAGGAGCCTGGCAGGCTACAGTCCATAGGGTCTCAGAGTAGGACATGACTGAAGCGACTTGGCACGCATGCATCTTTAGTACTCAGAAAAGTGCCAGACATAGGAAGCGCTTAAAAATTGTTCAACAAACTAATAATACACATTTATACACATCCTATTACACACACTCACACACACATACACACATATACATGCACAACATGAGACTGACTTGTTTAACCTTAGATTTCAGGGTAAAAAACTCTGTTCCAGGCAATGAGCAACTCAAATTCTGAATTCTTCAATTCTAGTCTCTTCCAAAGATGAACTCTGTTATGTCACTAGAATCAAGCCTTCTCTATTGAAATATGAGTTTAATATATTTACATGGAAATCCTTAGTTTGGGTTTTCTTTTTTTTTTCTTCTGGATTTTCTTGGGAGTTGAATAGGAAATTATCTAATTTACATATAAGTAAATAACAGATTTTGATGGACCTTTTCTATATTCAACAAATGGTAATTTCACACTCCAGCATTTCCAGAGTTATCCGACACTGTACAGCTATTTTCTAGAGAGACAACAGTGAACTAGATAAACATGACATCTTTAAGGATCTTTAATGGGGGAGAATAAGTTTTGAAAACTATACAGTCCATGGGGCCACAAAGAATGGCACATGACTAAGTGGCAAACACTTTCACTAACACTTTCACTTTCAAGTTTTGAAAGCCATACAAATTAAATAGCATCACCTAGTGGAGCAGACTAAAAATGTATGTAATTCTGCCTCTGATCACCTCAAAATATACCACCTGGGAGAAAAGTGCATCTGGACCAATGCTGTAACTTCTCATTACACTGACATCATCCCCTTACTAGGCAATCATGTGTAACATCATTCCAGACACACAGTTTGCATTAGACTCTCCAAGGATAAGCAGACAAATGCTTTCAAACTGTGGTGTTGGAGACTCTTGAGAGTCCCTTGGACAGCAAGGAGATCAAACCAGTCAATCCTAAAGGAAATCAACCCTGTATATTCATTGGAAGGACTGATGCTGAAGCTAAAACTCCAATACTTTGGCCACCTGATGGGAAGAACTGACTCATTGGAAAAGACCCTGATGCTGGGAAAGATGGAGGGCAGGAGGAGAAGGGAACCATAGAGGATGAGGTGGTTGTATGCCATCATCGACTCAATGGACATGACTTTGAGCAAACTCCAGGAGATGGTGAAGGACAGGGAAGCCTGGCATGCTGCAGTCCGTGGGGTCACAAAGAGTTGGACACGACTGAGTGACTGAACAATGATGATCAACAACAAATATTTTGAAAAAAACTTCCACAATAAGAAAGAAGCATAATCTCAACAACTTATAAAACTCTGCCTCAGAAAACAGTATCATAAATACAAGCAAACTTTAGAATAAGCATAGTAATTCTTTCAGAACAATTCAAGGAACTATTGTAATGATAAAAAAATGGAGTCAGATATCACACACATACACACAAAAAAATTTCAAAAATTGAAAATATGATTGTGAAACCAAGAGTTCAAAAGATTCAAAGAGCTTAATGAACCCAACTAAGCAGCAAATTAGTTCTGAAATGAAATAGTGGTAATGATTGAACAACATTTTGAATGTACTAAAGCCCACTGCATTACACTTGAAAATGATAAATTTTATCTCAATAGAAAGAAGAAAAAAAGAAGCAATGAGGACAAGAATGGTAATCTTATAAAAAGAAGGAAGAATAACTTTTTTTAGAAATAGAGTTGATTATCAAAATCAAAAGCCAGTTCTTTGCCAAAATGAATAAACTAACCTCTAGCAAGTGTGATCAATGAAAAAATGAATAACACGTGGATGGCTACAGTGGGGATTTTAACAGCATTAGTGACTGCAATGAGGAGAGACAAGTACAAAATAATACATTTGAGACTATCCATTGTCTGCAGTACAGCATGTCATGTCTATTCCTTTAGGTCTCAGCTTCCATTCCAGTGATGGGAGCAGCCAAGGACAGGGAGGTGAGCATCCTAATTACTGCATTCAAAATGACACAGGCTGGACTTCCCTGGTGGTACGGTGGATAGGAATCTGCCTGCCAATGCAAGGGACACAGGATCAGCCCCTGGTCTGGGAGTATCCCACATGCCACGGAGCAGCTAAGCCTGTGTGCCTCAACTACGGAGCCCATGCTCTAGAGCCCAGGAGCCACAACTACTGAAGCCTCTGTACCCTACAGTCCGTGCTCCATGACAAGAGAAACCACCACAGTGAGAAGCCCGGGCACCTCAACAAAGAGGAGCCCCCATTCACCACAACTAGAGGAAACCTGTGCACAGCAAGGAAGACTCAGCACACCAAATATAAAATAATTTTTTTTAAATGATGAAAGCTTTCTGGTCCTCTGCCTGTCGACTCTAGGGTAACCCTGAAGTAAGCAACTGAGTGATACTTGGATTCCTTACTAAGCAAGGAGACAAAATTTAGAAATACTGTGCTTTTACCTTATTATTAATGGATTTTTCCCCTTTGACTGTCTCAAAGTTTTATTCATTCAGGGAACAAATATTTATTTCATATTTACTCAGTCTGCAGAAATTCTGCCACCAAAACCAGCACATCGACCTATTTTAATTCTATTTGCAGAGATCTGGTAAATTCAAACAGTGTGCAAATGCAACTACTCGGAAGGAGTGTAATTGTACAAATGATCAGAAGTTTTCATATGCTGTTGCTTTCTCAGATTGTCGAGAAAAGGTAAGATAAGCTTTAATTTCCTGAAGACAGGGTGCTTTCATATTAATAAGATTTTGAAATATATATTTTGGTTAAACATGAAACCTAAGAAATAGAAATAATGTCTTATTGCGACATAGAATTAAAGATGACATCAAGCTAAAAAGATTGTAATTTAAATGTTCCCAGAAAGTAATTCTCTCACAAAGAGTCACCACAATTGAGCGATTAAACTGAACTGAACTGAGACACAGTAGTTAACCTCATCTGTAAAAGAGAATAAAACCTGCATTGCCCTATTCGTTTCACAGGTTCTTATAAAGATACACACATGCATATATCTATATGATAGCAATTTATAACCTGTCAAAAACTATACTAGATTGTGGTAAATACTGATTTATTCAAAAAAGTATTGAGTATATAATATGTATCAGGCTCTGGAATATCAAACTTGAAGCTCAAGGTAGTAGTGGCAAACTAGAAGACACTGTAATAGTCTGGTTAAGAGTGGGTTCTATGTCAAATCGTTCCTCCTGTTAGTCTCCAAGCATTCAGACATACATCAGGTTGATGTTGGTGTCTGCATTAGCTGACTCAACCTATGCACTTGGTATAACTTTTAAGTAGATCTGTTTCAAAGTCCTTGTCAGACTACACATGACGTTATTTTAAGTGATTTCATTGTTTTGTTTTTATATAAAAATGAAATCATGCACCATAATATTGGGCATAGAGTCAGCAGTCAATAAATTACAAAGATTGCTATTACATACCACCACAACTCCACGCTTGCTGAATTCCACTGTTTCTTGAGCATTTACTTCTACCATATACTGCTCTAAGGCTTCTCCGTGACTTGTCTCGTCTCACTAGAGGCACACAGAAGCCTGGTAATTTGCTAAAGGTCACATCACTAATATGTGATGGAGCTAGATTTCAACTCTAGAGCCTGAGTTTAATGAGTATGATGGAAAGATCATGACTGGCAGGGAGAGGGCTTTAGGAAGACCCAGTTCATACAGCTTTCCTTATAGTCCAGCTCTCACATCCATGCATGACTACTGGAAAAACCATAGCCTTGACTAGATGGACCTTTGTTGGCAAAGTAATGTCTCTGCTTTTTAGTATGCTTTCTAGGTTGGTCATAACTTTTCTTCCAAGGAGTAAGCATCTTTTAATTTCATGGCTGCAGTCATCATCTACAGAGATTTTGGAGCCCCCAAAAATAAAGTCTCCACTGTTTCTACTATTTCTCCACCTATTTGCCATGAAGTGATGGAACCAGATGCCATGGTCTTTGTTTTCTGAATGTTTAGCTTTAAGCCAACTTTTTCACTCTCCTCATACAGCACCTTACAGTTCATACAGTACCTTAGTCAAAAAATCATCATAGCAAATTCATATGGGAAAAAAAAGGTCAATAGAAAGATACGAGTTTTGCTACCACAGTGTTTGCATATTACTGTTGAAATTCACACTGATTCTGCTGTAAGACAGATTTTTTTTTCACGACCTGAGAAGACAGAAATTCTCTCAGAAGCACACTTAATTTAGAATAGCCAAATTCTATTCATCCTTTTCCAGGAAATGAAATTAGTATTGAATTTTCCAAATTTATACTCATTCTTGGCATTTGCATTTTAGGTTCCTCGTTTTAAGTTTCCAGTTATACAATATCCAGTTTCTTTGCAAGTTTACAGTGAAGATGGAAATTTCCCAGTGGAAACTCCATACCTGGTTACTGTGACTGAAGTGAATAACAGGGAAAACTGGAACCTAAGTAGGATTTGCTTTCTTCTACAATTGTTGCAGCTATAAGTACTGGGGTTATTGGGCTTCCCAGGTTGCATAGTGGTAAAGAATCCATCTGCCAATGCAGGAGATGCAAGAGATGTGGGTTCAAGCCCCAGGTCAGGAAGATCCCTGGAACAGGAAATGGCAACCCACTCTAGTGTTCTTGCCTAGAAAATCCCATGGACAGAAGAGCCTGGTGGGGTACAGTCCATGGGGCTGCAAAGAGTCAGATACAACTGAGCACAGCACACACATTGTTGTTATTACCTAAAGAAGTGGTTTACAAAACGTTTTTACCCAAAAGATAATCAAGAGGTCTTTGGAAAAGAAGTTGAATCAGTTATCATATCACTGTTCATGCTACTTCTATCATCTCAGACTTATTTTTTTAATACAGTACGATTCAGTTGTACATATATTTATATATTTTTTCAAATTCTTTACCCTTTATAAATTATTACAAATATTGAGTAGATTTCCCTGTGCTATACAATAGATCTTTGATTATCTATTTTGTAAATAGTGCTATATATATGTTAATCCCCACCTCCTAGTTTATCCCTTCTTCCCCTTTCCCCTTTGTTAACCATAAGTTTGTTTTCTTTGTCTGTGTCTCACACTTATTTCATCATTACTTCAGTGACCTGGATTCAGAGCCATTATCTAGATTAGCAGCAAAAATGACTGACTGAGTTTGTGCCACACGTTGGTCTGACATCTCCTTTCATTGCTTGTATGGAGTAAGATATAGAAGGTGTTGCCAGATTATCCATAGGATCTATCTTCTAATTATATAAGAAAAGTTTATTAAATAGCTTATGATAAAATAACTGAAATAATGCATAAGTATTTCTAAATAAGTAAAATGAAATCTACCAAAATTCAACTTTACCTCAAATACATAATTTTTTGTTGCACATTTGTGTTTGTTCATGAATGTGTACTTTTAAGGAGATTGATGGGTAGATAGATTGATAGATCAATAAATGGAATTAAATGAAATTTCTAAATGTGACCAAATATCCAGACATTTCATATTCTGTGAGTCGTACTCTGACCCACATATGAATTTTTTAAATGAAAAATTGAGCAAAGAGAATTAGTAAACATTTTGCTTTAACTAACATCCTCATTTTCTGTGGTTTGCTAAAACCTGTTCTCTTTGAGCCCCAACTGTTAAATATTCAAGTATTTTGCATACTGGTTGTTACACACTAGTTGCTTAAAGTTAGTCATGAAGAGGATATTCACACCCTGTATGGAAAAAAGGGAACCCTCCTATGCTGTTGGTAGGAATGTAAATTGGTACAATTACTATGGAGAACAGTGTAGAGGTTTCTTAAAAAAAACTAAAGAGAGAACTGTCACATGACCCAGCAATCCCACTCCTGGGCATCTATCCCCAAAGAACTATAATTGAAAAAGATACATGCACCCCTCTGTTCATAGCAGCACTATTTGCAATAGCCAAGACATGGAAGCAATTAAGTGCCCGCGGACAGATGAATGGATAAAGATGTGAGATAACATATGCAAGTGAAAGTGAAAGTGAAGTCGCTCAGTTGTGTCCGACGCTTTGTGACCTGTGGACTGTAGCCCACCAAGCTCCTCCGTCCATGGGATTTTCCAGGCAAGAATACTGGAGTGGGTTGCCATTTCCTTCTCCAGGGGATCTTCCCAACTGAGGGATTGAACCCAGGTCTCCCACATTGCAGGCAGACGCTTTAACCTCTGCACCACCCGGGAAGCCCGAGATACATAAATATATATATATATAGACAGAGAGAGAGAGACATATACATAGATGGACTATTGCTCAGCCATAAAATGAATGAAATAATGCCATCTGCAGCAACATAAATGGACCTAGTGATTATCACACTAGGCAAAGTAAGGAAGAAAAAGATAAATATCATATGATATCACTTATATGTGGAATCTGAAATATGTTACAAATGAGCTTATTTTCAAAACAGAAGAAAACTCATTGACATAGTAAACAAATTTATGGTTATCAAAGGGGAAAGGGATGGGAGAAGGAGAAATTAAGGGTTTGGGATTAGCAGATACAAACTACTATATATAAACTAAATAACTAAACAAGTCTTATTGTATAGCACAAAAAACTATATTCAATATCCTGTTATACCCTATAATAGAAAAGAATGTGAAAAAGTATATATATATATATATATATGCTGAATCACTTTGCTATATACTAGGAACTAACATTTTTTTCTAACATAATATTTTAAATCAACTACACTTCAACTTAATTTTTTTTTAATTTAGAAAAGAATATTCACATCCTGAAAATTGGCAGATGCTGCAATCAGAGGTTTTTGTCCCCCTTTAGATCCCCTGTACCGTTACACCACTGCAATCTCTAACCCCTACACTACATATATAGTTTTAGAAAGAATTATAAGAAAACAGGAGTAACTGATCATTTCCTTTGGAAAAGATTTTAGTGATCTTATTGTGGAACTTCTCTGCTACCTTACTGAAATCATTTACCAACTGCTAAGGTAGTCCTGAAATTATTTCATTGCCAAATATCCAAAATATAGGCTGATCAGGACTAGTCAAGAGCATAGGGCAGGAAAGAAAGGTCAGTCTGGATTAAGGTGGTCAGAGATCTTGTCCTTCTTGATGATGCCCCTGAGAGGATACACTGTCATATGCTAGGGCTAATTTCCCATAAATATATTCTCCATCAAGTCAAAAAGAACTAAAACTCTGAAAGAATTTAGCCATGTTATAGAGTGGAATCTTTCATTGTACCTTAATGTACTTAAGAAACTTTATGCAGAATGAAAAAATAGCATACATGTGCTTAAAATACACTTGGTGTGATTTTAGGACATACTGTGCCAGAAAACGTTAAAAAAATGAAGGCCTACTTAGAATCGATTCTTTCTGCTCCAGTGTATAATCCTTTAGGCCTCAACTTAAGTATAAAAGTAAGTTGACATTTGTATTTTCCCTATTTTGAGTTTAGATAAGACCTTTATGTCTTTGTTTTTAAAGTTTAGTTATCTATGAATGGTGGAAATAGCAACTGAGAAGTGTGTGGAGGCTTTCCTCCATTTCCCTTGATGCTATTATTTCTATAGATACCTTAATGTTGAATTTAACATTAACTTACCATTTTTTGAGCTGAAGTACAAGACTAATGGATTATTAAGGTGGAACAGATAAGGTGTTTTCCAAAGTTATTGGAAACGGATTCACTGTTCTTCACTTTGACATACACAGATACATGTCTTCTGGGTCCAGCTGCCTGTAAGAGCACAGCAGGTTGACATAATCTAGGTAATTGTTGTGAAAGCCAATAAAAGTTAGGAGACATATTAAAACCATATATATAGACTAGCCCGAAGTACTCCTCAAGGCCTTGTTAGACTTTATGTGTCTGTGAACCTGCTGTATAGCACAGGGAGCTCAGCTAGGTGGTCTGTGATGACCTTGATGGGTGGGATGGGTAGGGGGGCAGAGAGAGAAGTACAAGAGGGAGGGGATATATATTAGCTGATTCACTGTACAGCAGAGACTAACACAACATTGAAAAGAAATTATACTCCAATTTTAGAAAAACCTACCCCAAAACCCCAGCACATGTATACCTTAAATGTATATAATTTTTATTTGCCAATAATACCTCAGTAGAGCTGTAGGGAAAATAAATGAAATAGAATGAATATCTTTTCTTCAAAAAAAGTAGAAAGAAAAAGAAAAAAGTATCAGCTATCGAGTCCCTCTGTTTCAAACTCTTGTCCTTTTCCTTCCATTTTTATTTTGTTATATGAAGTATATGCTCAAGAAGCTTAGAAAAGAGATGGGAATTTTTCTATGCAGCATCAGTAGGGAAAGTAACCCCAGTGTATATTTGACTTCAAGGAACATGTCGATGTTGCTAATGCCTGGTGTATTTTTTCCACAGGGATCTGAGCTCTTTCACTTCAGAGTGTCTGTTGTTCCGGGGGTCTCTTTCTGTAACTTAGTTGAAGAATTTCAGGTACCGTGAAGGTGCAGGTATCCAGTGGGGTGACGGCTGGGGAAGTAACATGACAGGCATCCGTCCAGGACACACTGAAGAGAAAAAAATGACAATGTATATGATGGACAAGGCTCAGAGATGGGGGGTCCTGGAGACTGGAGGTGACATCACCAGCAAGGGTGAAGTCAGGGTCCTCGGTAGGTCTTAGGACCAGTTGATGCTGGGAAAGCTGTAATAATTGCCTGTGTTTGTTCTTGTTCCCTCTTCACTTTCCATATTTAGCTAGGTTTTCTGATCCCCCCGACTATCTCCCCACAGAGACCTCAGTCTGTAACAGTTTAGTTTCCAGCATTATCCTCCCTTTGGTTATTTGCATTGTGATAATAGAGTCTTATATGCTCCCAAAGCCATCAAGATCCAAAAGAATTGGAAACCAAAGTCAGTCTCCTCAAATCACCCTCTGATGTTCAATGACTCATTTTTGCTTACTCGAATAATGGTATCGGCAGATAGAGGAATGAAGATTTAATTAAATTAGTTAATGGCTCATCACTGTCAAATACCAATACAAGATTATCAAAAACAAAAGCTCTCAACTCTCTCTTTTTCCTTTTTCTGTCCTGGCCCTGCCTCAATAATGAGTCTGCACCAGATGGGTGGCCAAAGCAGCTGTGTAGATAAGATCCTGAGAGAAAATCCATCCCACTAGAAAGAGGATCTAGAAAAAGAAGTACCTGTCATATGAGGAGCCTAAGAGAAAATCCTCATTATTTTTCTCTTTTTTCTCACCTCTTTGTCCCATGGTCAGCCCCAGTTTCATGGAAGAGCACAATAATATGGGGGGATAAAACTCTAATGAATTAGATTCATGAATCCACAGAAGCAAGAAGAAACATCCTTAATGTACTGAGGACAGTCATAGTGTAGGGAGGAAGGGCTGTCCACCCAGAATTCTATATCTAGTGAAAATATCCTTCAGGAATGAGAGGGAAATAAAGGTATTTTCAGGTGAGGGAAGAATAAAGTAATCTACTATAGGCAGAACTTCTCTAAAAAAAAAAATGCATAAGGAAGTTCTTCAGGCTAAGAAGACGAGTCAGCAGAGACACAAAGTTTCAGGAATGAAGGAAGAATTATAAAAATGAATGAAAGAAAAATAGGAAGTGATTGCACAGTTAATAAAGGAAGAGAATCATTAAGAAACAATACAAAAAGATAAAGTTTCTTAAATAATGCTTTTGAAAGTATCCTGAAACAATGGAATGCAAAACAAAATCTTGGCTTTTTTTCTCACCATAAAGGACATTGTTGAAATCACTGACAAAATTTGAGTAGGATCTGTAGATTAGAAAGTAGCAGTCTCAGAGTTAATATTTTGGTTTTGATAATTGCACTTTAATATGAGTGAATCCTTTCAATTTGTGTTAAAGAAGCACAAACTGAAGTATTTTGATGATAAAAAGATATTGTGTCTAGAACATACTTTTCTGTGATTCTGGTGTTCAACCTTTTTTAAAAACATGTCATGGAATACTTAGATAATCATAGAAGATTGGAAGGGAAACATTTAAAAAAAATTGTTTTCAAGAACTTTAGAGACAGAAATTTAACTGGAGAATACATGATTTCAGGGGCGATAGAGTTTCCACTCTCAGAAATGTGTGAAAGTGAAAGTCATTCAGTGGTGTCCAATTCTTTGCAACCCCATGGACTATACAATCCATGGAATTCTCTAGGCTGGAATACTGGAGTGGGTAGCCTTTCCCTTCTCCAGGGGATCTTCCCAACCCAGGGGTTGAACCCAGGTCTCTCGCATTGCAGGCAGATTCTTTACCAGCTGAGCCACAAGGGAAGCCCTAGAAATGTATTAGATGGCTTAATTGAAGAAATGAAATTTTCATATTGTCCAGTTGGTAAAGTCACTAAAATCTTGTTTTAGGTAGAAATGGGTAAGGAAGGCATTCTGGGTGGAAAGAATGACAGCCGCAAAGACACATATACAGAGAGGCACTAAGCAATCATTTCAATAGCAGATCCATTTGGCTGGAATGGAAAGTTATATATATATGAAAGTGGGTAGGTTAGGGTCCCATTGTGGGAGACCTCAAATGTTTGAACGAGAACTTTGGAAAATTCCTATCAGCAATGAGGAGCTATTAAATATTTTTGAAAAGGAGTGTTTAGGGATGAGCAAATTGATCTACAATTTGTGATCTACAATTGTGCGATCCCAGTGCTTTTGCTCAAAGTGCTGAGATGTGAACTTGCTCTTTCTTAATGACATTGAACAAGGAAACTTGCAGCCTCAGGAGCTACTATCAAGCCGTAGGACTGTTAGGACTTTGGAGGGAGTTATCTGACACTGAGGAAGCAGAACAGAGAGATAGAAGAAAAATAAAGATTATGATTACAATGGATTATTTCCTCTGGTCTGCCTAACTTTAGCATTTTCTTTAGAGAAAAGCAGACTCATTTTTTGCAATTACATGCAGCACACAATTGTCTTCCTCACAGATCACAAAAAGATTAGATCTTTAGATCTTACAAAGCTAATTATCCAACCTCCTCTGATGGGCCACCTTTAAAAGAAAGACTCTGTTGTCTTGGAGCACCATACCAAAAACCACAAGTAGTATATCACATTCAATAGGTAATATTTTTCTACAAAAGTGAAGTGAAGTCACTCAGTCGTGTCCAACTCTTCACAACACCATGGACTGTAGCCCACCAGGCTCCTCCATCCATGGGATTTTCCAAGCAAGGGTACTGGAGTGGGTTGCCATTTCCTTCAATCCCCAGTAAGTCCTGAAGCACTGGGTACATAGTCTGAGCCTCCAAGTACAACAGGACATGATTAAACCAGCTGGTCCATTACCACGAGGATAATTATCTTCTCACATTAGAAGCAGTTTCTCACTGCTTTCCACACCACTTGCCAGAGCCACCTTTTAAATTCTGTTGCTTTCAATACCTCATTTTTGGTACTACTTCTAAACAGTCAAGACTTCCTCATAGCTCAGTTGGTAAAGAATCCACCTGCAATGCAGGAGACCCCAGTTCAATTCTTGAGTTGGGAAGATCCACTGAAGAAGGGATAGGCTACCCACTCCAATATTCTGGCCTGGAGAATTTCACGGACTGTAGAATCCAAAGAGTCAGACATGACTGAGCGACTTTCACCTTCACCTAGACGGTCAAGGTTCTTCTGGTCGAAAATAGAGTGGTCTGTTGTTTTTTTTGTTTGTTTGTTTTTAAAAACAGTTGTTTTATAGACAGACCAATGTTTTACAAAGATCAGTCTGGCAATGTTATTATGCCAACATGAATTGACAGCATGGAAAGGAGGCTATTTATACAAAGTAAGGTAATAAAACTCTGAATAGCAATATCAAAAGTAGAACAGAAAGAACCTGAAAAAATTATTTTAAAAATTAATAGCTATAGGATTGCTTCTTAAAAACATATATATCCTTAGGTCACTGAAGGATGGTGATACCTTGAACTTGAGCTATACCCTAAAGCAGCTTTTTAATCCTTTATCTTGTCCTGGCATTTCCCCACATTCCCACATCCTGTTTCTATTCATCTCTACTTTCAGTTCAGTTCAGTCCAGTCGTCAGTCGTGTTCGACTCTTTGCAACCCCATGAATTGCAGCACGCCAGGCCTCCCTGTCAATCACCAACTCCCGGAGTTCACTCAGACTCACGTCCATTGAGTCTGTGATGCCATCCAGCCATCTCATCCTTGGTCGTCCCCTTCTCCTCCTGCCCCCAATCCCTCCCAGCATCAGGGTCTTTTCCAATGAGTCAACTCTTCGCATCAGGTGGCCAAAGTACTGGAGTTTCAGCTTTAGCATCATTCCTTCCCAAGAAATCCCAGGGCTAATCTCCTTCAGAATGGACTGGTTGGATCTCCTTGCAGTCCAAGGGACTCTCAAGAGTCTTCTCCAACACCACAGTTCAAAAGCATCAATTCTTCGGCGCTCAGCTTTCTTCACAGTCCAACTCTCACATCCATACATGACCACAGGAAAAACCATAACCTTGACTAGACGGACCTTAGTCGGCAAAGTAATGTCTCTGCTTTTCAATATGCTATCTAGGTTGGTCATCTTTTCTCCCAAGGAGTAAGCGTCTTTTAATTTCATGGCTACAGTCACCATCTTCAGTGATTTTGGAGCCCAAAAAAATAAAGTCTGACACTGTTTCTACTGTTTCCCCATCTATTTGCCATGAAGTGATGGGACCAGATGCCATGATCTTCGTTTTCTGAATGTTGAGCTTTAAGCCAACTTTTTCACTCTCCTCTTTCACTTTCATCAAGAGGCTTTTTAGCTTCTCTTCACTTTCTGCCATAAGGGTGGTGTCATCTGCATATCTGAGGTTATTGATATTTCTCCCAGCAATCTATTCCACCTCAAAAGATAGTGTTGCTTCTTACCTCACAGGGAAAACATAAGCTTGAACCATTTTACTCTCCATATGCCCCCATTTCTACCTGTAACCTACATGGCATCCATCCTTACCTCTAGTCTCAGAGGAAAAGATCCTTGCTTCTGTCAGTGCTCCTGTCTCCCCTCTAGGAACTTTTTATTAATTATCCTCTCAGGCAGAGGAAACATTTTGAATATACAGAAATTCCCAGTGTTGGCACTCATACTGAGAATTTTCTGAAGAGATGGTAGTCTGGAAGAGCACATGCTTATTTCTTCTACCTTGAATGTACCTTCTCCTCCTCCTCTTATTCTCTAAGATTCAGATTGGGAAGCACATTCCCTGGTTACTCTAAGCAGTCAGGCACTTCTCACCATGTTCCATGTTCCCTGATAGCTCAGTTGGTAAAGAATCAGCTTGCAATGCAGGAGACTCTGGTTCGATTCCTGGGTCAGGAAGATCAGCTGGAGAAGGGATAGGCTACCCATTTCAGTTTTCTTGGGCTTCCCTTGTGGCTCAACTGGTAAAGAATCTGCCTGCAATGGAGAGACCCAGTTCGATCCCTGGGTTGGGAAGATCCCCTGGAGAAGGGAAAGGCTACCCACTCCAGTATTCTGGCCTGGAGAATTCCATGGACTGTGTAGTGCATGGGGTCGCAAAGAGTCTGACATGACTGAGCCACTTTCACTCTCACCATGTTCCAATGGCACTTTGCCTGTTCCTCTGTGACTGAACACAGAATGTTTTCCTACTGTGTAAGTGTTCTGTCTGACCACCTCTGCCATTAAAGACAAATGATAGGGCTTTCCTGGTGGCTCAGTAGTAAAAGAATCTGCCTGCCAATGCAAGGTTCAGTCCCTGGTCTGGGAAGATCCTACATGCCACGGAGCAAGTAAGCCAAGCGTAGGAAAAAGATTAAGAAGAAAAAAGATGAAAGATAAAGATACAGGATATAAATCAAATTCTTATTCCCTATGTAACGTGTGCACACTGTTACCTGTCAGACTGCCAAGAGACTGTTGAGGCTGAATATCTATATTGGTCTGGACAGAATATTGCTATATGAGTAGTAGTGTTTCTACCATTGTGTGAATCATGTCAAGTTCAATGCTTTGAATTGCTGAGCTCAGAAAACTTAAAGATTTTTCTTTCTCTGTTGCAGATTTATGTTGACGAAGTCCCTCTGCCATTTCCAGGACACACACTTATTGCTGTTGCAGCAGCTGACTGCTAGGGGGGTTAATTTTTATAGCATTTATGTTCCAAATACGTAATATCCACCCATGGGATACATTCAAAAAACTGATTCGAAGAAACAATGTGAACCCCACAAATATCACTGCCAATTAGCTAGTTCATAGATGAGAATCTGAGTAGTGAACAAATGATAATCATAATTTTCTCTGTATTTCTTAGTGTCATTAGACAATCCCTAGGAAAAAATGTAGTTAAATGTTAATGTAAAAATTAGATAAAATACTAAACAATTAGCATTTTAACTCAACTGTCAACATGTTTACCAATCCATTCTCTTATTTTGGATACATAGAAAATGTCTTATGTTAACACTTAGAAGATTTCCCTTGAGATTTTTAAGAAAATGAAAAATGATAACCATCTCTAGGGGAACGGGTTTTCTGTATTTATTCCATAGCTTTTGTTGACTGGAGCCCATTCTGAGCCTTGTCCTTTTCAGATTAGAATGTGTAGAATGCAATCCTGCCAGGGAAAGATAGGTGATAAAGGAGGCTCATGTCCATGTGTGCGTTCAGAACCTCATGGGAATTACAGGTGAAGCCATTTGGGTTTTCTTGAGGCAACTTCAAAATCAGATTGTGACACCTAAAGAGGAGGAAATGTGACCCCATCATGGGGCTGAGTCTGGGGGAGGAACTGGTTTACAGAACTGCATGTGACATGTAGAATTCCAAAAGATGCACCTCTGTGTGCTCTCAGAGCACCTGTTCCCAGGTCGTGAGAAGATGGCCAGTACATTTGGAGATCAGAGAGTTACACCTCCTGGAAAAGCCCAGGAGGAGCCACAGCCTGCGCTTGACAACATGGGGCAAGGCTATGCATCCAGCCCAGGTGAGTCCAGTTCTGGGAACTGCAAACCATGGCCGTGCCTGTGTATCCTGAAAGTTCTTCTGAGAAGACAGTGGGCAGGGTAGACCCAGCGCTCAGACTCAGGAGCCAGACATTACAGGTTTGCCACTTGCTAGATGTATGACCTGAGAAAATCATTTAATTCTTTGTGCTTGAGTGTTTTCACCTGTAAAATGGGGATAATATTAATACCTACCTCATAGAGCTGTTGTGAAGGCCAAATGAATTAATACATACAAAGTAATTAGAACAGTGCCTGGCTTTGTGAATACTCTTGTTAGCTGTTGCTGTTCTGTTGCAGGTAATAGAAATCCATCCTGTCTAATTACAATGAAAGGGGAGTTTATTGGAAGGATACTACAGGAAGCTAGAAAATCAAAGCAAAATCTGGACAAGGAGTGCTTGTCTGTGGGGAGGAAGGAGACTCATTCTGGGGACCTAGGAGACAGGAGTTTGTCAGCTCTTCAGAGCATCACTTGGGCTAGGGCTCCAGAGATTAAACATGGCACAGGGATTAAAAGTATAAACTACAGAGTAGGACAACCTGTGTTTCTTCTTTTAATAAAAAATTTTTAATTACTTTAACATTACTGAAAAGTTATTACAGTGGTACAGAGGATTCTCATATAACCCACACTCGCCCCTGATATTAATTTTTTTTCCAGTTAAATAGATTAAAATGCCTTTATTTCTAACATGTGGCTTAACTACACCCATGGTGTGCTAAGCTTGTTTTGGAATCATCTTGCAGCTCCAAGTAAAATCAGGCCAGTGGAGGAACAGTTGGGGCTATTGGTTCCCGGCACCAAGGTGTCACTACTTCAGCAATTCAATCCACACAGTTATTCTCCAGATGTTTTTTTGTGACGTATGGAGAGTCGTTTTGGATTCCTCTGTATGACAGAGAGATCCGACCTTGAGGAAGATTGGTAGCCCACATCCTCTGCTTTGATAGGCTTAATGATATGGCCTGGCTTGGTGACAACCTTGGGCATGGTCAGCTTTTGGAAGGCCCTCTGGGTGTTCCATGTAGATCCTATGGGGGTCTGGATGGTCCTTTCAAATTGTTGATGGTGTGTGAATGGATGCGGAAGCCCCTGCACCTGATGAGCTGCTGCATGGATGTTCCGTTTCTCATTAACAACCACGTTTGGCAAATTCTTGCTTTCCTTGGAGGACCCTCAGGGGCTTTAATGAGAAACCGGCGTCTCTTCTTGGCACTGGGCTTCAGGCCCATACCACCCCACTCGCCCCAGCCAGGCAGAGTCAGGTCCAGGTCCTTTGGCTTACTCGCCTGCACAGCTTCCCTCTTCTCTTTCAAGAAGTCTCTGATGACATCATCCCCAGCAAAAGCTTCCTTTATCATATGCCTTTGATCTCTCTCTTCTTCATCTTCCAACTCCTGTACAGTCGTGGGAACTGCCAAGGACTTCACGGAAGGTGATTTTGTGGTTAGGAGGTTCTGGAGATCAATCATTTGCTCCTTCCTTTTCTTCTCCTTGGGGGCGCCAATATGATTACTTAGATTCTTCTCCAACTGCAGCCCTTCCACTGCAGTTCTGGAAAGCTCCTTGTTTTCAACACACCCTTCTCTGCCCAGCTCCTCCAGCTCATCCAGAGTCCGAGCTCTCAGCCTCTGCAGCAACATGGGCTCCTCTTCCTCCCTGGCAGGTTCCTCTCTCTGAGCTGTCCTCGATGAATTCAGTTCTTGCTTCCCTGACTGATGATTCTCTGTGATGAGTTTCTGAGACAGTGCCCTCAATTCAGACAGCACCTCCTGGCTGCTGGGATCCTTTGTTACACGTCTGTGCACTGGCTCCGCCATGTGGTTGAGCTCAGACTTCTGTCTAAGTGATCGTCTTTCCTCAAATTCTTTCAAGAGAGTTTCTTCCTCCACCACTGCTCTTTCTTCCTCACTTTCAGAAGTCTCCTGGGCTTCAGGCTCAGCAGGTTCCTCCAGGTCTTTCTGGACCTCAGCCTCTTTGGCATCAATGAAGTGATTCTGGAACATCCAGGGGTTCATTCCATTAGCCTTTATCTGCACCCCATTCACCATGTCAGGGACAAGAGTTTCTTCCTCTTCCTCCTGGCCTTCCTCCTCTTCCTCACTCTCAGAGGCCGCCCGGACCTTCTGCGTCAGCTCTTTGTTCCTGGCCAGCTGTTCCTGCATAGCCTGGCGAGCCTCCGGTCATATTTGGCCATAATTGCCTTTGATTTTGCCCATTTCCCACTGTTCTGGTGCTTAAGGCTCATTCGCTCCATCATTCTGGCCTTGTCAAGTTTTTCTAGTTCTTCCAGTGCTGCAGCAGGATTGACCTTCTGCAGCTTCTCAAAATCTTTTAAGGCTTGCTTGGCCTTTCCTTTCTTCAGAATTCTGTGATACTTTTTGCTTTTGATTCTCTTCTCTCTTCGAGCCCTGGCCTCATAGTAGGACTGCAGGGCCCGGGCCCTTTGAAGCTCTGCTCGGTGCATCTTTACCTCTTCCAGGCTCATAGCTTTGAGAGAGGCCTTTTCCACGGGAGTCAGTAAAGGGTCTGTCACAGGCTGCCTGTTCTCATGAAGAAGATTAAAAATCTCCTGCTCCAGGGGAGTTCCTGCCTTCCAGCCACTGACCACATGTTCAATGGGAGCAAAGGCTGATTGGGGCTTGCTCAGGGGAAAAGCCAGCTGCTCTGCTTGCCGGTTCTTCAGAACGACAGGATCCCATTTGGAGAGGATTTGGGAGCTTTTGTTGAATGCCACTTCTCTGTGGATCTGCTCAATCTCTTCTCTATGAAGTGGTAACTCCACAGTCTTCTTTGATTTCACTCGATTCAGCTGCTTTTTCACAGCAGCCAATGAGGATGAAGTTTTAACAGGCTCAAGCAGATCTGAAAGGACTAGCTTTTTTCCTGATCCTTCAGAACTTACACTGAACTCTGACACCTTCAGACTAGCCTCAGACCTCTCAGCCAATTTCTGCCTATCCTTTCTATTAAGTGAACTGATTGATTCCAGAAGCTTCTGATGCTTTCTTTCTCCATCATTGTCCCCTTCATCTTCACTGGTGCTCAAGGGGTAGTCTTTTGGCAAATCCTCTAGTTCCTTCTGTTGGTTCGAAACCAGAAGGTTGCTTTCCGCAGCCTGGTTCGCGCTCATCTCAGCAGCCTGTCTCTCACACGGACCAGGAGTGGAAGTCGAAAGGTGATATTAACATCTTATAGCCTGGTTTTATCTAGCTCCATCACCTACAAACTGTGTGACCTCAGGAAAGTTATTTAACCTAAGATTCTATCCTGTGGTCTACACTTTGACTGTTTGAGCTGTAGGATGCCATGTATGCATCTGTATTCCTGTGTGTTCAAAGATACCCCTGCTCAGCTAATTCATTCTTCATGTGACCACAAATTTATTCACCTCTTCCTTGACAACAGTCCATCCAAAGTCATAGCTAATGATGGGATTCCAGAGATAATATCATAGAGCCACTGTTCTTGGAGTCCGGAATCTCTAGGTGTTATCAATTTCTCTTAATTTCTTGTCAAAAAGGAAGAAAATGGTGATAATTAGTACAGGTTAGCAAAAGACAAAAAAAAAAAGTGACTCTTTTATGACTCAGTAACTAAGCCCCTAAAGCTGGCTTAGTTTATCTTAGGTTTATCTCTCCACCACACATTCCACATGCTGCCTTGCCTCTGAAGTGTACCTCATTTGATTAGGATCCTTTGCCCAAAACAATGAAATGTCTTCATTCATGAAGGATCTGAGGCTTTGGCAATCAGATACCTATCACTCTGTTAGTTAGTTTCCATTTTTTTTCCCCCAGTTTCTGTGGATTTTTATCTTGGGGTATCCTTGGTAGTAAGAGTGTGTGACCCAGAAGCCACCCAATTAATATTGGTCTTCACTGTGTTACGGGCTTCCCTTGTGGCTCAGCTGGTAAAGAATCTGCCTGCAGTGTGGGAAATCTGGGTGCAGTCCCTGGGTTGGGAAGATCCAGTGGAGAAGGGAAAGGCTATGCACTCCAGGATTCTGGCCTGGAGAATTCCATGGACTGTATAGTCCATGGTGTTGCAAAGAGTAGGACACAACTGAGAGACTTTCACTTTTCCCTGTGTTAGAGCATCTCTATTTTTTCTCAATAAGATTGATGATCCCCTCTTATGCCTGTTTTCCTAAAGCACAAAAATGGCTACACGGCAGTCTTGGTGGGATCACTGTTGTATTCACTGGTATTTTTACACTGGTTAGTAGGCTGCTTGATTAACAGCGCTCAAAAAGCATAACTGTTGGCAGTGGCTTATTAATTGAAATCTAAAAATAATCACATTCACTCTCCACCCCTTATTTCCCATTTTATTATGTTCCAACTATCGCAAGCATCCCTGTATACTGGGGATCTCCAACATGGAACATACATTTCATCCAGCGGGAGAAACCACAGTGCCCCCAGGACCACTGTGCATGAACGTTCGGTAGACTTCCTTATGTCATAAGACCATCCGCGTTTCTGGATGGCAGAGTAGCAATCATGCAATGGGGGCTTCCCTGGTGGTCCAGAAGTTAAGAGGGTGCAGCTTCAGTTCCTGGTTGGGAAACTAAGACCCCACATGCCTCATGGCCAAAAAACCAAAACATAAGACAGAAACAAAATTTCAAAAAAGACTTAAAAAAAAAAATAATGCTATGAATCCCCATCTACCCATTACCTCACTTCTTTTTGTGATGTGAATGAGGATAGGGCCATGTCTAAGGTTCCAGTGTGCTGAAAAGATTGTTGTGTCTCTCTATGGGTAATTAAAATTTAAGTGTTTGATTATAATACAACACTTAAATGTACGTGGAAATTAAATTAACTTCTTTCCAGATTTTTGATTGGAAAAATTCCAAATTCATCAGAGCCTTACTATTCTCATTTTTTATTACCTTATTCCCTGTGTTGGTACATAAAGTGGCAGAAATGCCGAGCGAATGGGTACACATGCCTACTGTAAATAGAGATAGTTCATCTTTTTATGGAGCAAAAGGCAGCATGCTTACTGCCCATGATAAAACACTCAGGTTCCCTAAGTTCAGGATTCCTATCTATCAGGTAATGCAACTCATCATGTGTGCACATATCATCTAGCCTGCTTTGTGTCATCCTAGGCAAATAGATGGGGAAACAGTGGAAACAGTGTCAGACTTTATTTTGGGGGGCTCCAAAAGCACTGCAGATGGTGATTGCAGCCATGAAATTAAAAGACGCTTACTCCTTGGAAGAAAAGTTATGACAACCTAGATAGCATATTATAAAGCATATTATTACTTTGCCAACAAAGGTCCATCTAGTCAAGGCTATGGTTTTTCCAGTGCTCGTTTATGGATGTGAGAGTTGGACTGTGAAGAAAGCTGAGTGCCTAAAAATTGATGCTTTTGAACTGTGGTGTTGGAGAAGACTCTTAAGAGTCCCTTGGACTGCAAGGAGATCCAACCAGTCCATTCTAAAGGAGATCAGTCCTGGGTGTTCATTGGAAGGACTGATGCTAAAGCTGAAACTCCAGTACTTTGGCCACCTCATGTGAAGAGTTGACTCACTGGAAAAGACCCTGATGCTCGGAGGGATTGGGGACAGGAGGAGAAGGGGACGACAGAGGATGAGATGGTTGGATGGCATCACCAACTCGATGGAAATGAATTGGGTAAACTCCGGGTGTTGGTGATGGACAGGGAGGCCTGGCGTGCTGCGATTCATGGGATCGTAAAGAGCTGGGCTGAACTGAACTGAACTGAGGGCTCAGGTGCAAAGTGTGGTAGAAAGATACTGATACTCTGGCTACTGTTGTTGTTGAAAGTAATGAGTTGTTTGTTTTGTCCTGGTGTCTTCTGTCCTCACCGGCATCACCAGAACTATGTTGTTACTTAGCAAGTAGGATATCTCAGATCCTTCACAGTTCTTGACAAACAAGGCTTAAATTTGTTCACAGGTCTACTGGGTCATGTGAGAAGAGTAACCAATGTGTACTGCAGCTGGAACTGGGCTAGATCCCACTCAAAACTGTCCATTTTTTTGAATCAAAATTATTAGAGCAGAGATTCTAAATGGTATGTGGCATGTTCACCCTCCCATTTCCAGGCATCATTTGTCTTGGCAGTAGGAAACATGCAGTTCTCTAGCCTGTTCTTTACTTTGGAATGGGACATCACTATGGGATCCAGAATACTGAATTCATCCAAACTTTGCTAAAGCATGTTCTTACTAACTTTGATTTTCTATTTCATCACTGAATCTTACCAAGATATCTTAGGAGATTGTTCTTTATGATCTTCAGGTCCTGTTACATCATGAGATGGTCGCCTTGCTCCCCACTAGACTGGGGCAGAGAGTCACAGTGGCAGAAGAGTTATGGAGTGCCACGAAATGGCCAGGGGAAGGCCCATACTTGGCATGGAAGCAGCATGCCAGGTGCCAGGGCCCTCTAGGCACCATGGCTACGGTGCCCACTTGGCTGTCATTATAAGGAGCACAGGGGATGTGGTCATATTTGGCACCTCTCGTTTCCATCAACATAAGGGATCCATGTCTAAGTGCAGCAGGACCTGCCTTCATCCAGTCCTACCAAGATGGCAGTCAAGAGCTTGGACTCCAGGGTAGATCATCTACTTTGGAATGTGTCATCTTGAGACAGTGACTTAACTTCTCTGTGTCTCAGTTTTATTGCCAATATAAAAATGACATTACTTACCTCATTCGATTCCTTGGGAATTGAAGGAGCTAATATATGTAAAGTGCTTAGAACAGAGCCTGGCATCTAGAAAGTGCTGTTAGAGGTGTTAGCTATTGTACAGGGAGTGTCAGGGAGCACATTTTAAAAGACTCAGATGCTTCCCTTATCAATCTGCTCTTAATGATGAAAAAAAGGAGAGAGACTTCTGGGTGTTATCAGTCTCTGAATTCTTCTCTCTCCACTGTATCAGGTGCTTTCTGGCCTTTTAGCATCACCTAACATAGTGCAGGCATTGGGCCCAATTTACATTAGTCAATCCAATCCCTTAGAACCCCAGCCAGCAGCCTTAGCTAGCATAACAAATACAGTATCACTATGACAATGAATTAAAAATAATCAAAATTATGTTCTTCAGTTTTTTTTTGAACCATTTCAAAATTCCTGGTCCATAAACATTTCCTCTGAGTTTTAACAATAAATGAGCATACTCTATATTTGCAATTCTATGGTATTACTCTTTTCTTTTCTGATAGTACTTAACACTCTCCTGTTTGAGTCAAATCCACCATTTGACAACGAATAGGGAAAAGGAGGGATTTTTAGATTTAGTTACAAAGGAAGCACAGCAGGAACTGGCATAGGTTTCATTGAAAGAGGAATTTAGATCTAAATAAGAATTTAGGTGATCTTTGCATCCATGGGATCCCAAAGAGTCAGACACAACTGGGCAAAAGAACAACAACAAAACCACCATCATTTTATTTTCTCAAGATGGTAGCCTGGGCTGGACTCAGCTGGGTGTTTCTGCTGGTCTTACCAGTGACCCCTCTTGTATACCCTCAGCTGGAGGATTGGCTGGAGACTCAGCTCAGCTGGGCACCTGATGTCTGAGCTTCTTTCTCACTCCATGTGGTAGTCTCTGGACCTATGTCTTTTCTACCTGGCCCCTCTATGTGGCTTCTTTACCAGGTTAGTTGGACCTCTTACATGACAGCTCAGGTCTCCTAAAAATGTGAAAGAGGAAACTGCCACGCTTGGGCCTAATACCAGCATAACACCATCTACATGCTATTGGCTAGAGCCAATCACCAGCCTAGCCCAGATTTAAGGGAGGAGGACTATGTACAATCATAAATATTGAGAGATGAGGTTCACTGAAGGCCACCAAATGCAGGAGACTTATCAGAAAGCACTGTCCTCCAAAGGAACAAGTTTAGGCTTCTCTGTGCGCCAGGGCTAGGATGCCCAAGATGTCTTCCTAACTCACACATCTGGCTCGTCAGCTGGGTTGACTGCAGCAGCTGGGTTCTGGCCAAGAGGCATCTGTCTCTCCATGTGGCATCTCCATGAAGCTATTAATAGCTTTGGCTTACTTACAGACTTGTAAGTTCAGTCGCGCAGTCGTGTCCGACTCTTTGCGACCCCATGAATCGCAGTACACCAGGCCTCCCTGTCCATCACCAACTCCCGGAGTTCACTCAGACTCACGTCCATTGAGTCTGTGATGCCATCCAGCCATCTCATCCTCGGTCGTCCCTTTCTCCTCCTGCCCCCAATCCCTCCCAGCATCAGGGTCTTTTCCAATGAGTCAACTCTTCGCATAAGGTGCCCAAAGTACTGGAGCTTCAGTTTTAGCATCATTCCTTCCAAAGAAATCCCAGGGTTGATCTCCTTCAGAATGGACTGGTTGGATCTCCTTGCAGTCCAAGGGACTCTCAAGAGTCTTCTCCAACACCACAGTTCAAAAGCATCAATTCTTCTGCGCTCAGCCTTCTTCACAGTCCAACTCTCACATCCATACATGACCACAGGAAAAACCATAGCCTTGACTAGACGGACCTTAGTCAGCAAAGTAATGTCTCTGCTTTTGAATATACTATCTAGGTTGGTCATAACTTTTCTTCCAAGGAGTAAGCGTCTTTTAATTTCATGGCTGCAGTCACCATCTGCAGTGATTTTGGAGCCCAAAAAACAAAGTCTGACAGACCTGTAGTGTTATAGTAATTGGACTTCTTACATGGCAGTTGGCTTCCCCCAGAACACTAAAGTGGGCACTGCCAGACTTTAACACTTGCGACTTCAAAGTCTCAGACTATCACTTCTGCTTCATTCTACTGGTCAAGGTGGTCCCAATGCCAGCCCAGTTCAAAGGCAGGAGAAACAGACTCCACCTCTTTTGAGTGGCAAGGTGACATGGCAGAAGAGCCTATATGGTTAGGAGGGATTATCTAGTCATTTGTGGAAGTATAAAGGGCTCCTCAGGTGGCATTAGTGGGAAAGAACCCACCTGCCAATGCAGGAGATCCCGGAGACAAGGATTCAATCCCTGGGTCGGGAAGATCTCCTCCCTGGATGAGGGCATGGCAGTCCACTCCGGTATTCTTGCCTGGAGAATCCCATGCAGAGGAGACTAGCAGGCTAAGTCCAGAGTCACAAAAAGTCAGACACAACTGAAGTACACACTTGGAAATATAATCTACCACTTTGATGTTCATTAATAGTATCTACCTGGGTTGTGAATTCAACTGGAAGTGTACTTCAGAATTCCTCAAAATCTGTTCTGAACTGGGTTTTCATCATCTCAGCTTTGGGCCACAGCCATAAGAGCTTCATTCAGAAGGGTCACAAGACCGTTCCAAGGAAGGCTTTTTTGCTAGGTCAGTAATACTGGGATTTGAGTCTCTCAGCACCATCAGAAGCAACCATTCTAAATTACAATATTCCTCTTTCAGTGTTCAACTAATATCCACCCCCTCTTCCTGCCCACCCCCATCTCATGTCACAGCCAGGCAGTCCATGATTATACAAGCAGCTCAGGCTACAGTGTCAGGAGTTCCTGAGCAACCTCACACTTTGCCATTGTGTAACTAAACTCCCTGCACATACACACAACTAGAACTTCCATTGTGGGGCTCCCAGTTCAGGTTAAAAGTCCTCAGCAGGAACCTGATTGGCTGAAAGATCAGATGGTTATTCCTAGATAACCAGGTATGGCCAGGGACAAAGTCAAGCAATGCAGACCTCACCCTTCTGTTCACTGGCACCATTTCCAGAAAAGGAAAAACTATTACTTGGCTTGGCAATCCTTCTAACTGGTGAAGAACAAAAACTTGATGCAGTCTATAGAGAGCAGAGATGAGGATTGAGCATGGTGAGTATCAATGACTGAGTGTCAATGGCTGATGGCTCTGGGCAAACCACAGTGCAATTCAGATGGAAGAGAAGGGGAAAGAGCTGGGATTGGTGTGTGACTGGACAAGACTGGGAAGGTCAGCAAACAGTCCTTCTACCTCCAAACAAGGATATGTGCTCCAAGCCCATCGACCCCCTCCATGCCTTTCTTGGTAGACGCCAGCCAGTGTCATTAGAATCTCTGCCTGCTTTGGAGTTGGGAGCCCTCCCTGCTGCCCTCAGCTTGCCCCACAGAGCCTCCCAGTCAGCCTCACTTCTCTCCCAGCCTTCTCCTCTCTGCCAGTCTCCTTCTTTCTTATCCATGATCATTTGACCCATCATTCAAGGTCCAGTTGAAATGTCTCCTCTACTGAGAAATTCTCTCCCACTTTCTTCGATGATGAGTTTTTCTTTCCTTTGAGTAGTGCAACATTGTGCACAGCTCTATACTATCACACCTCTTAGCCTGGTTCTGCTCTTTACACACTTGTCTCTCCTCTTCACTAGGTGTGGTGCTAATTTTCTATCACATTTCCTTTCAATGCCTGTCCAGGGTAGTGACTAACGCATGGCTGATGTTCAACACGTGAATGAGGAATAAAAATATTTTATATCAAATTTGGGGAAGAACAGGAGAACATAGATGTGATATGAGAGCCCCTTTCTATGAGAGATGTTCAGATGAGGCAGCACAATGTGTAACATCCCACAGGCACAGCAGGCTCGCCCCACAATTCACTGAGTAGGCACTCAGTAACTATGCTGAAATGAACAAGCAAATGAAGAAAAGGACTCAGAAGAGGAGGTTTTGAGGATCATTATGATATGTGTATAATTGTAAGTGTTTCTTTTTCATCTGTCTTTGATTTCTTAAGAGTAGTAGTGGGGGAATTTAGTAAACAAAAATATGAGGAAGAAAAATTAAAATCATACCACTTAAAATTTTGATCTTTTCTTAGTCTTCTGCGTTTTGTGTGTATATATCTGTGTGTGTGTGTGTCTGTGTATGTGCATGTATAAGCATACCTAATATAAAGCAGTCCTCTTAGAAAAATGGTTTTGGGTCCTACTGTGGTTTATCCTAACTTTCCTTTGGTCCCCAACCTAGATCAGTTTACAGGAGAATCTGCCATGTTAGATCCTGTCTCTGAATAAATTGGTTATATCTTGGGAACATTTCTCAGGATCAAATTTAAAAAAGAGATCACTTTCTGATTTGCCATTGTGCCATTCATAAATCTCAGAGATCCTGGTTGTGATAAAATTGATAATCATTATGGTCAATTTTTTCTTTAATCATATTTTTAAGAACATGTGGTTTTCCTTTGGGACTTAGAAGAAAAAATTAACCCTCTGATAACAAATTGATCTGTCTAAAATGAATTATTGCAAATTAACAGCAATCTTAGGAAAAAAATCAGTTTTGTTAATAAAGAATTATCACAGTCTCATTCCTGGGAATGTATTTTTTTGAAACAGGAGCTTAAAATAATTCTTTCTTTGTCAAGAATTTTTTATATTTCTTTTCCATCTTGTCTTTTCTTTCAGCAAATTGTTTCTTATACATAGTCATTACTAAGTATCTGTTGAATGAATGAAAAAAAGATACTTCAAATCTGTTTATCTCTAGCAGAATTAATCAGGGAAAGAGAATTAGATGTTCAAAATTGAAAACCAAAATAAAAAATACAAAGTTAAAGATTCTAAGTAATAGTAAGCATTTTCAATGTGTGTGTGTGTGTGTGTGTGTGTGTGTATGTGGGGCAGCCGGATGAGAGGGACCATTTGAACTTAAAAAAATTTGCTGTAAGGGAAAATGTTTGATCCATTGACCACTGTAAGAAGATGTAACTCATTTTGTGGTAGTAATTTAGGAAGAACGTCAGAAAAAACAAAGGTTGGTAATTTAGAAATGATTGTCAGTGGAGAAGTTCTGTTCAGCGAGTTGGTCGTGGATCATACAATCCCCCCTACAACTGGGGGAGTCTAGGCCTCATAACTTCCCTGAAGTTCCAGGACCCAGGTAACGAACTGTGGGAATTTATAGGTTTTCTTATAAATCTGAGAGCTAGTTTTAGGGTCCTGCTGTAGCTTCCAAGATGGAACCTGATATGCCTGAGAGAATGAATGAAGAAACGGGAGGGAACAGGAGCCCCAGAGCCTCCAGTGGAAGGAGAGAGGAAGAGGCAGGGTTGGGGGAGAGAAGACTCAGGCTGCATGCCATCCTAAAAAAGTCTCAGCCAGGGGTGAACCTAAGAACAGGACTGCCTTTAGAAGAGTTTCATGTCAAGCAGAAATGGCCAGTTCTAAGTCCCTCTAGCCTCCCTTGATTGAGAGCAGCTGAGGGAGGAGGGCATTTCCCCCAGGGAACACTGCAGGGAAACGAGGTGGGGAAACTGGAGGCTGTCTGATGACCCCATCCTCAGTTGCAGGTTCTCTGGAGCAGAGACCTGAGCCGATACCTCCGTGGCTACCATTCCCCATAGGGACCTGGAAATATGATTTCATGTTGGATTACTTGCATAAGACCCAACATATCTGTAATGGACGCTCCCTAGAAGCACAGCTATTGCCAGTCACTCATTAGACTGAAAGCAGATTAGAGAGGAGAGAAACCTCCCACACCCTACCACTCCTTCTGATGCAGACTGTGTGTAGGACGTTGTGTTGTCTGTATTCCTTCCTTTATGTCCATGGGATTCTCCAGGCAAGAATACTGCAGTGGGTTGCCATTTCCTCCTCCAGGGGATCTTCCTGACCCAAGAATCAAACCTGTATCTCCTGCATTGCGGTCAAATTCTTTACCATCTGAGCCACCAGGGAAGCCCTTTGGTGTCAGTTAAATAAGACTTCAAACATGTTTTCTGGAAGGAGGATGCAGAGGAGGAGGAGTCTAATGTTGGATAAATAAGACATAATTAGGTCCTTGGATACATGAATCTGAGAAGTTAGTAGTAGAAGGCAATGGCACCCCACTCCAGTACTCCTGCCTGGAAAATCCCATGAATGGAGGAGCCTGGTAGGCTGCAGTCCATGGGGTCGCTAAGAGTCGGACAGGACTGGGTGACTTCACTTTCACTTCTCACTTTCACGCATTGGAGAAGGAAATGGCAACCCACTCTGGTACTCTTGCCTGGAGAATCCCAGGGTTGGAGGAGCCTGGTGGGCTGCCGTCTATGGGGTCGCACAGAGTCGGACATGACTGAAGTGACTTAGCAGCAGCAGCAGCAGCAGGTAAGTTCTTAAAGCATGATGAAAGTAATATGTGAGATACCAACTTAACTAGTGAGAAGAGGACAATTTGAAAAGGCAAGAGCAGGGACTTCCCTGGTGGTACATGGCTAAGACTCTGCACTCCTAATACAGGAGCCCCAGGTTCAATCCCTGGTCAGGGAATTAGATCCCACATGCCGCAACTAAGACCTGGCACAGACAAATAAATAAATAAATAAATATTTAAAAAAGAAAAGACAAACTAGAAAAATAGTTGTTAGGATGCTATTGTAGCAATCCACAACTGAAGTAGTGAGGCCCCCACTTGAGGTGGTGAGAGTAGAATCTCAAGGAAAGGATGAATCAAAAACTATGACATTCACATGAAAATTGATTAAATGCAGGAGAAAAAAAAATTGGGGAGAAGAAAGAAGTCTGAGCTAATGTCAAGATTTTGAGTCTGGGAGAATAAGAAAATGAGAGAAGTGAAAGATGAGCTGGTTCCCTGGTGAATTACAGATCTGCTGTGCTCAGTGAAAATTTATATTTTGTGTATGAATTAACAGTTTTTAAACATTTAATTGGACTAAGTGGGATTTCTTTGGAAGGAATGATGCTAAAGCTGAAACTTTAGTACTTTGACCACCTCATGTGAAGAGTTGACTCATTGGAAAAGACCCTGATCCTAGGAGGGATTGGGGGCAGGAGGAGAAGGGGACGACAGAGGATGAGATGGCTGGATGGCATCACTGACTCGATGGACGTGAGTTTGAGTGAACTCCAGGCATTGGTGATGGACAAGGAGGCCTGGCGTGCTGCGATTCATGGGGTGGCAAAGAGTTGGACACGACTGAGCAACTGAACTGAACTGAAGTGGTAAAGAATCCGCCTGCCAATGCAGGAGATGTGGGTTCGATCCCTGGATTGGGAAGATCCTCTGGAGAAGGAAATGGCAACCCACTCCAGCATTCTCGCCTGGGAAATCCCATGGACAGAGAAGCCTGGCAGGCTACAGTCCACTGGGTCAGAAAAGGCTTAGATACTACTAGCAACTAAACAACAACAAAGATTTAATAGATTTAAATAATATCTCGGGCAAGATGGATTGCAGTATGAAAGTATATCATGATTCTTCTGTTTGAGTTGTATAATTTTTCCATTTGTTTGTTGTTATTAAAAAATGTATAACCAAAAACATGTGTTTTATATTATTTAGGAGAGAATAAGTTACACTGTTCCTGTTACTCTGATTTTAAAACTGTAAAAGAATAACATAGTCAAGTATTTTCTTACCTCCAGTAACGTGGTGAGTTACACATATGGGATATATTATGCATTGTCATTATAATATTTTTAATGCATGTGTGCCAAGTCACTTAAGTTGTGTCCAACTCTTTCTGACCCTATGGACTACTGAACTGAAGTGGTAAAGAATCCGCCTGCCAATGCAGGAGATGTGGGTTCGATCCCTGGATTGGGAAGATCCTCTGGAGAAGGAAATGGCAACCCACTCCAGCATTCTCGCCTGGGAAATCCCATGGACAGAGAAGCCTGGCAGGCTACAGTCCACTGGGTCAGAAAAGGCTTAGATACTACTAGCAACTAAACAACAACAAAGATTTAATAGATTTAAATAATATCTCGGGCAAGATGGATTGCAGTATGAAAGTATATCATGATTCTTCTGTTTGAGTTGTATAATTTTTCCATTTGTTTGTTGTTATTAAAAAATGTATAACCAAAAACATGTGTTTTATATTATTTAGGAGAGAATAAGTTACACTGTTCCTGTTACTCTGATTTTAAAACTGTAAAAGAATAACATAGTCAAGTATTTTCTTACCTCCAGTAACGTGGTGAGTTACACATATGGGATATATTATGCATTGTCATTATAATATTTTTAATGCATGTGTGCCAAGTCACTTAAGTTGTGTCAACTCTTTCTGACCCTATGGACTGTAGCCCACCAGGTCCTCTGTCCATGGGATTCTCCAGGTAAGAATACTGGAGTGGGTTACCATGTCCTTCTCCAGAGGATCTTCCCAACCCAGGGACTGAACCTGAGTTTCCTAAGGCTCCTGCACTGCAAACAGATGCTTCACTGCTGAGCCATGAGGGAAGCCCAATATTTTTAGTATTTATAATCAATAGAATATGCTCCTTTCACTTATTGTCTACTATTTTCAGGATAGTGTCTAAAATAAACAAAGACTCACCTTTCTCATACCCATGCTTTACATATTTTGTAGAGATTTAACTTTTCTTTTTAAAGGATTTCTCTTATCTATTCTCTACCAGAGTCTATATTATCTTCTTTATGATTTGGATGCTTTTTCCCTAAATAAATTTCACAATAGTTTATGAACACCTTTTGAAAATGTAACAGATCAGTTCAGTTCAGTTGCTCAGTCGTGTTCGACTCTTTGCCACCCATGAATCGCAGCACACCAGGCCTCTCTGTCCATCACCAACTCCCAGAGTTCACTCAAATTCATGTGCATCGAGTCAGTGATGCCATCCAGCCATCTCATCCTCTGTCATCCCTTTCTCCTCCTCCCTCCAAACCTCCCAGGATCAGGGTCTTTTCCAATGAGTCAACGCTTCGCATGAGGTGGCCAAAGTATTGGACTTTCAGCCTCAGCATCAGGCCTTCCAATGAACACTCAGGACTGATCTCCTTTAGGATGGACTGGATGGATCTCCTTGCAGTCCAAAGGACTCACAAGAGTCTTCTCCAACACCACAGTTCAAAAGTATCAATTTTTCCGCACTCAACTTTCTTCACAGTCCAACTCATATCCATACCTGAGCACTGGAAAAACCATAGCCTTGACTAGACGGACTTTTGTTGGCAAAGTAATACTTACTCTGCTTTTTAATATGCTATCTAGGTTGGACATAACTTTCCTTCCAAGGAGTAAGCATCTTTTAATTTCATGGCTGCAATCACCATCTGCAGTGATTTTGGAGCCCCCAAAAATAAAGTCTGACACTGTTTCCACTGTTTCTCCATCTATTTCCCATGAAGTGATGGGACCAGATGCCATGATCTTCGTTTTCTGATGTTGAGCTTTAAGCCAACTTTTTCACTCTCCTCTTTCACTTTCATCAAGAGGCTTTTTAGCTCCTCTTCACTTTCTGCCATAAGGGTGGTATCATCTGCATATCTGAGGTGACTGATATTTCTCCTNCTGTTTCCACTGTTTCCCCATCTATTTCCCATGAAGTGATGGGGCCAGATGCCATGATCTTCGTTTTCTGAATGTTGAGCTTTAAGCCAACTTTTTCACTCTCCTCTTTCACTTTCAACAAGAGGCTTTTTTTGCTCCTCTTCACTTTCTGCCATAAGGGTGGTGTCATCTGCATATCTGAGGTATTGATATTTCTCCCGGCAATCTTGATTCCAGCTTGTGTTTCTTCCATTCCAGCATTTCTCATGATGTACTCTGCATATAAGTTAAATAAGCAGGGTGACAATATACAGCCTTGACATACTCCTTTTCCTATTTGGAACCAGTCTGTTGTTCCATGTCCAGTTCTAACTGTTGCTTCCTGACCTGCATACAGATTTCTCAAGAGGCAGATCAGGTGGTCTGGTATTCCCATCTCTTTCAGAATTTTCCACAGTTTACTGTGATCCACACAGTCAAAGGCTTTGTCATAGTCAATAAAGCAGAAATAGATATTTTTCTGGAACTCTCTTGCTTTTTCCATGATCCAGCGGATGTTGGCAATTTGATCTCTGTTTCCTCTGCCTTTTCTAAAACCAGCTTGAACATCAAGGAGTTCACGGTTCACGTATTGCTGAAGTCTGGCTTGGAGAATTTTGAGCATTATAATCCTCAATTTGGCTCAAATAAAATTCTCCATTTCTTTCTTAAATTCACTGATTAATTTATCATTGACATTCTGAGGACTTTTTCCTAAGCTGTGAATTTCAGTTGGGATTTTGATCACAGTAACTGGGATTTTGCCCGTCATCAGAGGTAATGACCCTCTTGGAAGTCCCTGTCCTTTGGCCAAAATGTCTAAATGGACCATATCTACCCCCAGGAATTTTTTTTTTTGTGTGTGTGTGTATTTTGCCAGCCTTATTGAGAAACACTGTCTCTTATTCCTGTGGCTCCAAACCAAAGCTGAAAAAATGTCAACTAAGAGATTCTTGAGAGCCTCATGTCTTCCTGATTGATCAATTTGCCTGCAGTAGGAGATGGGAATCCAAGTGTAAAAATAAGAGAGACTATCAAATACAGATATAGAGATGGAGAAAGAAAAGGACTCCTGACAACACAGAAAATTATTTCTGACCATACAGCTTGAGCTGCTAAATTCAGTCAGTTTCACCTCTGGCTTTTTAGCTGATGCTCTTCTTTTTTCCCTCCTTAAATCATTTAAAATTAAGTCTCAGCAGCAACTACATAGATCTTTCCTACACTGTCTCCTTCTATGTAAGTCATTCTTCTGTGACCTCCCCTAAGTTTGTAGTCTTTCACTAATGATCTAATTCTGGTAGATGAATCAATTTCCTAACATTTCTAGAACAATCAGAATGTATGTCCAACAACTCAAAATCGTCTATTTTATTTTTTTATAAGCTTTAAAGAGTCTTGTGGGTTTTCTTTTTAATGTTAAGAAAAAAAAGGATGCTTTAAAAGACTTATTATCTAATGCCTTCATTAGCCACATGCTTTGATCCATTCAAATGTGTCAAAATCAGGTTTTTCTTAAGTAAATGCTGTATTTCTTAATCATTTAATGTGACTTATGTGTATATGAGAAGTTAAAATATTATGTTGTCTGTTTTTGATTTAGAGACAGAGACAGAGGATTTGAGATAGAGATTGATCGAAATTGAAGGAAGGTCTAAATTTCCAGGACAATGTCATTTCCTCCTGTTCATACACAACATGAATTCTAGTATTTTGGAAGCATGTAACTTGCCTGGTTTCACATGTTCACAGCTGAAGAGGGATTTTGCCTCGGGACGAATCATACCTCAAGTCTCGGCAATACCTGACATAGATGATATTAGAATGTTTTAGAGTTGATGCTGGGATTAGTTAAAGCTTTTAGGGCTATTGGGATGAGGTGGAGATCTTTTGAATGTGAGAAGGACATCATTTTGGGGAGACCAGAGGAAGGGTTGAATTATGTCCCCTTCAAAATATATAATATTTTGAACTCCTAATCCCCAGTACCTTAGAATGTGACCATGTTTGGAAATAGGCCTTTCCAGAATAATTAAATTAAAATAAGGTCCCTAAGGTGAGTCTTGCTCCTTATAACAAGAGGAAATTTGGACAGATACATTCAGAAGGAAGACATGATAGAGAACAATCAGTATTCACAAGGAATGGTGCAGACATGGTCCTGGTTTCAGAGAACATTCCATCTAGTCTGAAAAAAAAAAACAAATAAGCCTATTGAGTGATGAGACAGGGGAAATAAACAAGGTGATAGGAATAATACTGATGGAAGCCTAATTAGCTCTAGAAAAACATTACTGCTGATACTCAAGAGGAGTGTGATTTTATTAATCTGAAAAATTTATGCTTAAGTAGACACAGAAATGTTCACTATCTTCCTCCTAAGAGAAGACAAAATTTATCCACCCCCTTGAATTGTGGCTGGCTTTCTGGCTTGTTTTTACCAATGATTGGGGGAAATTGATGTTATGCTAGTTCCAAGCCAACGCCATGAAGCCTTTTGGCTTCAATTCTTGTTTCCCATTGTGATCAAACCTTGATGGGAATAACCAGTTAAAGGACCACAGACCACATGGAAACGAGCAGAAATGTTCCACCTGACAGCCAGCAAACCCCAGAAACTCTGTTCCCTTCAGACGCGAATTGAATCCAGGACTCATAAGTGAGCTCAACCCAAACAACAAAAAGACCTATGATGCTAAGTCCAGCCCAAACTACTGATCATGAGCTGAGAAAGCAGCTGTTTATTTTAGCCTCAAATTTGGGGGTATTCTGTCGCAAAAACTAACTCATAACGTTTCCCCAGCATAAAAGAGAATCCTTAAATAAATTGAATACACTGTGACTTTTCATCTTTTTAACTGAAATATATTTGACATATAGCATTTGTGTGCATTTAAAGTGTACATGTTGATCTGACACATTTATATAGTGTAACATGATTGCCATTGTAGTGAGCATTAGCACTTCTATAACATCAGATAATTATCATTTCTTTTTTGCAGTGGAGATAAACTCCAATATTTTATATATTTTTTTTTCTAATTCAAGACAGTATGGTACTGGCACAAAGACAGAAATATAGATCAATGGAACAAAATAGAAAGCCCAGAGATAAATCCACACACCTATGGACAGCTTATCTTCGACAAAGGAGGCAAGAATATACAGTGGATTAAAGACAATCTTTTTAACAAGTGGTGCTGGGAAAACTGGTCAACCACTTGTAAAAGAATGAAATTAGATCACTTTCTAACACCATACACAAAAATAAACTCAAAATGGATTAAAGATCTAAATGTAAGACAAGAAACTATAAAACTC
>SJXQ01007700.1:0-57224 GCA_006408695.1 Aepyceros melampus | reverse complement strand
GTGTGGGGGCGGGAGGGGGGAAGTGGGGGTCGGGATTGGGAGTTCATCTACACTCGTGGCTGATCCATGTCGATGTGTAGCAAAAGGAATACAGTATTGTAAAGCAAAACAAACTAAAAAATAAAAATTAATTAAAGAAAAAAATAAAATAAAATGATAAAAAAAATAGTACATGAAATTGTAAGGTTATGAATCAACTTTATGCACAGTATGGGCAAAACAGAGATTATGGCTGCTATATCTAACTTTCTAACAAAAAAGCCTTTTTTGATTCAATATATTTCTCAGGAGGCATCATGAAGATAACATAACCTCATCTGATGAATTTTTTTATATTGTCTCAAAAGGTTTCTCAAGAAGTTTCTATGCAGCATTGCATTTTTGCAACCCTGACATGAAGCAGTAAAAATTTTTCTAATTTTTTTTTAAGGAATTTGAATTAATAGCTTTAAATACTTGGCAGAGAATCTAGTAGAGTATGAAATTGGAAACAAAGCAGGTAAAAAAGGAAAGGGGTAAACCTCAGTCAAAAGAAGATGTTAGAATTCCTATTTCAAGTTTAGATGTGTGACTTCAGAGCGTTTTTTTTCCCTTTTACCTGAACCTCAGTTTCCTCATCTTTAAATTCAAATATTAATACTATATCTGAATAAAGTTCTTTTAGGATTAAATGAAATGATACACATAAATGCTTAACAAAATGTCTTATATACTGACAATTATTTCTGAAGAATAATCACGGCACTGATCATGAATAATGGCATTGTAAATAAGTGGTAAAATAGGATTAGTATTCCATTTAGTAATAGTGTGTATTTAGGCAAAGCTGCCAAAAAAAAAAAAAAGAAGAGTGGCCATATATGCATTAGTTCTATATTAAAGTATAAGTCCTTAATTTTAGTGAGGTAATACCTCAGAAGCACTGATATTGATTAGGACTCAGCAATAAAGGGTTCTATTCTCAGATTTGCTAGTGCCTTTGTGGCCTTGGGGGTGTCTTATTATTTTCATGACCAAGACTTAATCATCTTTCCTATAGCATGAAGCAGTTAGATAGTTGTTAGAACTATTAAAGTTCTTTTCAGAGCTAACATTCTGTGAATCTGGTCAACTTTGAAGTTAGCATTCAGAAAGAATACCAGTCATCCTAGTTTGTATTCAGAAGAGAGAATAAAAAGGAATGCATGATTTAAAGGATCTAAGGTACCTCCCTCTGACATTGTCAGCCCCATTGGCTCTGGTTTGGTTCAGATGTTCCTTGATGTATAGCCAAGGCAATATCGGACTTCTAAGAAAGAAACTGCAGATTTTCTGAGGATTGTTCCTGAGTGCCCCAGTTATTTCCAAATCTATTATAAGAAGAGAAATAAAGCATGAAAATGGGCAACTTCTCATGGTTCTCAAATTGAAAAATGTGGAAGCTTTCAAAAGGCCCCAGGCTCTTCTGTTCCACAGATTGCATTCTGCAAGTTAATGTAGCACCAACAGAATGAGCGGGTGGGGGTGGTGTGGAGGCTGAAGGGCTGTGCCAGCAGTACTCCTATAATCTGCTGCCAAGAGATCTGCACACGGGGATCTTCTTCTAGCCCCAGGCTGTTTCTGAACTGAAGTTCTGTCCAACTGGCAATAAGGATTTCAATGGAGATGGACTAAGCTTACAAGAATTCAAAAAGTAACCCTCTGTGACCTCCTCTCCTCTGGACAAGTACATCATGTTCTTACATACAGTCCATAGGCAAATTAGCAGGATGATGTTGTCTTCCTGAAGGGCTCAGAACTGAGTTAAAAAATCTGTCTTCTCTCTGTGTGTGTGTATGTGTAAAACCTGCATACTCAACAAGTTTCCAGTTTTATTTGGGCATATTATACACACATGCACACTCACATAAATTGGTGAGACAATGATTACAAATTTGTAATAACAATAAAAAATGTTATACTATGGCAAAAAAATAAAAAAGTATAAAAACTTACTATTTATGCTGTATCACAGATTCTAACTGGCCAGCTAAAGAAGGTGACATTGTAAAGACTTGAATGGCAAGTAGAGATGGTTGGGAATCACATAATGTTCAAGCAGGAGTCTTTGTTATCAACAATGTTTCATAGTCATGGATTTTAGCTGTAGTTCCCCTTTTTTTAATGGATATATTCTTTAAAATACTCTTAGGTTTGTCAATCATTTGCTCTTTCTTGTGTGGTTACCATTTCTGATGTTATTTTATTCCCCTCCATTCCTCTTTATCTCCCTTTTCCCTAAAGTGACAGNATCAACAATGTTTCATAGTCATGGATTTTAGCTGTAGTTCCCCTTTTTTTAATGGATATATTCTTTAAAATACTCTTAGGTTTGTCAATCATTTGCTCTTTCTTGTGTGGTTACCATTTCTGATGTTATTTTATTCCCCTCCATTCCTCTTTATCTCCCTTTTCCCTAAAGTGACAGTCGTAGCGGTAGGTAAGTCCTGTGTCTCCATCCAGTCCAGTTCAGTTCATTTCAGTTGCTCAGTCATGTCCGACTCTTTGCGACCCCATGAATCGCAGCACGCCAGGCCTCCCTGTCCATCACCAACTCCCACAGTTCACTCAGACTCATGTCCATTGAGTCTGTGATGCCATCCAGCCATCTCATCCTCTGGCGTCCCCTTCTCCTCCTGCCCCCAATCCCTCCCAGCATCAGAGTCTTTTCCAATGAGTCAACTCTTCGCATAAGGTGGCCAAAGTACTGGAGTTTCAGCTTTAGCATCATTCTTTCCAAAGAACACCAGGACTGATCTCCTTTAGAATGGACTGGTTGGATCTCCTTGCAGTCCAAGGGATTCTCAAGAGTTTTCTCCAACACCACAGTTCAAAAGCATCAATTCTTTGGCGTTCAGCTTTCTTCACAGTGTCTCCATTAAGTGGGTCTATATCTTCTAAATTTTCAGAATCACTGTTTTAGCAATATATTTAAGCTCAATTCCCTTCTTCAAGCGTAGGTGCCTTTCACAATGTCACTGTGAGGAAAATATTTTCATGATACTTTATGTGGGGTCATTCTTGAAATGTAACTGTTTTTTGGTTACATTACAGAATTCTTTGGATTGGTGGTTGCTTCCATTATTACTGCTGCATAACAAAGTTCCTTAAACTTAACGGCATAAACAGCAATCATTTTGCTCATAGATTCTCATGGATCCAAGGCTTCAGAAGGGTACATCAGAGTTGCTGTCTCTCTTCCTGGCATCTGGAGACTTAACTGAGAAAATCCAACAGTTAGAATGAAAAAGCACAGCATGGGGCCACTGAAATGATCTGAAAGCTCATTTATTCACAATTCTATAGACTATGCTTTGTGTTTTCATCTCTAGTTTATAATTTTCTCTTCTGTAAAAATATGTGGGCAATTTTAGTATCTAATTCATAGGTCAGTTGTAAATATTATATTTTATGTAGGTAGGTATGTGTAAGTGTGTTTCATTCTGCAAATTTGTCTGAATAAGTAGACAGTTTATTTTATTCACTTACATAACCATTAAAGATCTCAGCATGTAGAAGGTGTCCTTTGAATATTTCATTTGAAAGAAGGCATATAAAGTTCTTATTAAAATTTCCCACTATAAAATAAAAGCTCTAGTATATATATTTATATGAAAAAAATATTTCTTGGGCTCCATTCATTAAGCATAATGGTTTTGAGCACTGGCACTGAAAACAATCTATCTAAATTCTCAGCTCTACTATACTACTTACACAGAATAAGCCTGGTCTCAGTTTATTCATAAAATAGTAATAGTGAAAGGAAAAAAAAGAGTTCCCAAGTTATAGGGCTTTAGTGAGGTATAAATGCATCCAACAAGTTGACAATGACCACAGATTGAAACCATCTCTAAATGTCCTGGGTGTCCTTGTATTGTGGATCAGGGATCAGGAAACAGGAAAAGGGATTCTATGTGAAAAGAACCAAATTCTGGTAGCACAAGAGAGCAAGGAAGATAAGGTTGTACTAGTGCCAAGAAGATTATAAATCATTAGAAACATTTAAACACATGTTAAAAATACTCATTTATCTCTTCTTTGTGCATATTGCTCTTAAATTCTTCCATTGTGTTACTAAGAGAATCTTTTGAAGGCTCGCCTCTCCCAACTCTGCTCTCAATAATGAAAAAGAGATTTTTCAAGTGTTTAAAGGGGAAATGCCCTCCACACTTCTTCCCTTTCACTCCTTCAATATTAAACATGTCAGGATAAGAAGAAAAGCCCAGGAAATGAAAACCCAAGCAGAACAGAACTGGAGGTAACAGGTCAGCTACTCGCCCTCATTTGAAAATTCTCTTTTCAGTGTTAACCTGGAAAATTCTGAATTCTTTTAAGCTAGCTACAATTCTGTCTCAATCTGTACATTGAAGTCACACCTCTCACATTTCTATCATCCCTATAAAAACTCCGATTTCCATAATGTAGTTGATTTTGGAGATTGAATTTAGATAGAGGCATAAAGTAATCTAATTAAGCTAATTGAAAATAAGATAGAAAAATCTTAACCTTCCCAGAGATATTTCAATTTTAAATGAGGTGGTTTATTAATAGCAATGAAGCTATAGTTGATGAAATGCCAGGCTGGGTAACATAAGAAAAATGGAGAACTAGCGACTTAGCAGCAGCAGCATTTATTGAGAGTCCACTATGTACCCAATACTTTGTGTATGATTTTGGTTTTAAAGAGGTTTTTTTAAAGGCCCAGAGAAGTGAAAACATTTGTGTAAGTCACACAGTAAATACAGCAACACACTTAGAATGAAACCCTCATTTGAACAAATGATTAATTTGCTACCAAGTACCAATAGCATTCTCTCTCTCTCTCTCTCTCTCTATCTCTCTCTCTCAGTACTGTCTGAATCTTCGTTATCCTATGGACTATAGCCCAGCAGGCTCCTCTGTCCATAGAATTCTCCAGGCAAAAATACTGGAATGGGTTGCCATTTCCTTCTCCAGGGGATATTCCTGACCCAGGGATTGAATCCTTATATCCTGTGTCTCTTTCAGTGCAGGCAGTTTTTTTTGTTTTGTTTTGTTTTGTTTTTACCACTTGAACCATCTGGGAAGCCCTGATAACACCAGCTACTGGTTTCTTAGCCTGGGCCTCATGGTAATGAACTGGAATAACGTCAAGTAAAGATGAATATGGGCCTCCCCAGTGGTTCAGTGGTAAAGAATCTGCCTGCAAGGCAGGAGAGGAGGTACAGGGGACTCAAGTTCAGTCTCAGAGTTGGGAAGATCCCCTGGAGGAGGAAATGGCAACCCATTCCAGTATCCTTGCTTGAGAATTCCATGAACAGAGGAGCCTGGCAGTTTACAGTTCATAGTATTGCACAGTTGGACACAACTGAAGTGATTAAGCATGCATTCATGCATGCAAAGATGAGTATATCTCAAATCATTATATGAGAATATATTTTAATTGATAGAGGCCTAATACCAGTTTCATAAATGTGAGATATATAGAATTTTTAATAATGTGAGCATGCTAAATGGTAGCAGACGGAACCATTTCCACTGGTTCATAGAACAACTTCCACGTTCTTGTTCTTCTAGTCATGAATAGGTCTCTTTTTATTTTGGGGGGTGGGGGAGGGGAGGGCAAGTTGCTAACTTTCCTTCAAAGTTAGTGACTAGTACATGTATCTTCTTATCTCTGGAAACCTGTTGCCACAGTCATATTCTCTAATTATGTGGCAGGATGTGCGTGGTAATATTCATTCTCAGGATTTTCAGAGATATCTTTGTACTACTGCCTTTGTTGCTATGGAAATAATTTCTTGAGTTATCAACATTTCTCTTTGTGCTTCTTGGAATCCAAATATATTTCCACTGACAGCCTCCTTCAGCATCAAAATGTGATTTCTGAAACCACAATACATTTCTACATTTCCAATATGTAACAGTCAAATACCTGGACACACAACTGTATAAAGATACTATGGAATGTTTAGCTTCATGTCATCTGATAGACATTTATTTTCTGGTTGTCAGAAACTTTCATTTTCATTCCAAATATTGTGGCATCCAGTGTTAGAAGCCAAATAAAAAACAAAGTTCTTTCCTGAAGAATGTTTTGTTGTTAAGAACATGGTCTTTCAGAAAACTTCTCTGACAAGGAGAAGTCAAGAAAGCTCAAAATAGTATATTAAATAATCATAGGCATTCTGTAAAAAAAAAAGAAAAAAAAGATACTGTATAATACCAATCATTATTAAGATACCAAACTGAAAGTTTTCATCTTTCACTCAATCAATACAATGTGAAAATTTCTGGAAAACACTACGTTCTTGGGCTTCCAAGGTTTTAAGAAGATGCACAGCCCTTTGCAGAATGTGAGATCCATAGCTAATATTTTCTGCTTCTGGTGTTTGGTATTTCCTTAAAAGGAAATCTCATTAACATTTACCACATCTAAGGCAATGTTCGACATACTTGGTTCTCTTTCATATGGACTTATTTACTTTGTGATAACAGCTGTATAATTACAACATTGCTTCATTGATCTTCTGCATCAATATGATGAAATTCCACTGGATGGGGCAATTTCAAAAGACAATTTAAAGTACTTGAACTCAATTTCAGATGCAGTATTTTTCTCCAATTTATAGAAACCATGGGAAAATAAAACTTGTTCCTTTCAGAAGTTTCTCCCTCATTCAGTGTTCATGTTCAACATTATTCCAACATTCAATGAGTAAGTTATTTTTGTCTCCCAAATAACCTATTTCATTACATTTATTATTATTTCTACTTGGGGAGAGGTCTTGGCTCTTTTATGCATCTGAGGTCACACTGGTACATTTTTCAGACTCCAAATCTTAAATGTAACAAATCATCCTTCAGCAGCATCCACGTGTTAGAATCTGTGTTTATCACCTGAAATCTGTGCTTTCTGTGCCATCTACTCTCAAAGAGAATTTCTCAAACACCTGTCTTGTTTTTATTGATTTTATGGAACTCAAGGGAGAAACCAAGTATTGCTTTATGTGGCCTCTACCAGAAATTAATTTATGGTATTGCTCAGAGCAAAGAGACCCAGGCAGCTGAATTTTTCAATTTAGTTGTATTTTTTCTGAGTTTTATTATTTTTAAAATTTCTTATGGAAGCAAGCTTTTTTTTTTTTTTCCCAGTAGAGTTATTTGATCTGCCTAAATACAACAAATTCTAAAGCACAGTTCTTCTCTGACTCCATGTCAATAGATGGGGACCATATTTTCTGTCTTGATAGTGAGATTGAATCAAACAAAATCTTCCCCCTTGGACTAACATCATACTGATTGATTGGTTTGTTCAATTCTATTAAAATCACCCAAGCAGTCAAATTCTAAAGACATAAAAGCATGGGGTAATTCTAAAACTCTGACATCTGTAATAACAGCCTATTGAATTTAAAAGTGAAATACTATAGACACCTAAAGACTGACATATTCTTAAGATAATAACATCAATTTTCCAATGAATTACATTTGTTAGAATAGGCATTTCTTGATTGTTCTTTATATAGTTGCTAATAAATGACTACAAAGGTCATCAGATATGATGAGAGCTGTCTAACAATAAAGCTATAAATAATAAAGTATGAGATTGTCATACTGTTGAGTAAGAAAGGGGACTGATGTCTGTATGTTGTTGGTGCTATTAAGCCTGGATATCACCTTTAACTAAGGGGACTAAAAGTGTTTCACCTTCTCCCTTCTTGAATATTCACTGAAAATCTCATGCTATAATATGACTTCTAAATTCTTTATAATATAGATGTTTCAATTTTAAAAATTTTTGTCATAATTTTGAATGACTTATTGGAAGGTAAAAATATATAATAATGAATAATGCATGGGAATTACTTTTCTAACTTTTTATTGTGTTCAGTTGTATTTTTGACATAGAATGACATTAATAAAAAGAATAGAGCAAGGAAAAGTTTAAATTTGGGAAAGCAGCATAATTTTACCTCCACATTTCTAAGATTTCTTTTATTTTTTTTCCTATCATATACCCTGAAAGCTATTCTGTCTGTGATTTACTCAAAATTACACATCATTTGAAGTGACTTCATTCAGGCATCTTAAATACAGCACTATACACCAATGAAAATATCAGATAATGCATATCTAGTTTAATTTAAAATTTTTTTCAGCTATTCTTTTATATTTAATGACTTTTTCATATATAATAGAAATCAATGAATTGACTTTAATAGACTACATTTATTGTAAGCATTATTTCCTTTCCTTTTTTTGTGTCTAGCTCTGTTAGCTGGACAGAATAGAGTGGGATCTATGAATAACAGATAAAGAGTAAATTATAAATATATCTTAGAGGAGAGAATACTGTTTGCTTCTGTTATGCCTTAGAACAAATAATAGTCAATATTTTTGAGCACTATTTTTGTGCCATGCACTTTCTGAAGCACTTTATAGTATTCATTAAAAAAGTACATTATACAGACACACATCACATATCAATATCTATTTACCCATCTATCATCCATTCATCATTGTCTCCACCAGGAAGTCTCTGTACTCACATACTTGGATATTATTTCTTGGATATATCTTATCTACCTACCTGAAACACATATGGTTTTACCAGTGGGCATGTATGGATGTGAGAGTTGGACTGTGAAGAAGGCTGAGCACCAAAGAATTGATGCTTTTGAACTGTGGTGTTGGAGAAGACTCTTGAGAGTCCCTTGGACTGCAAGGAGATCCAACCAGTCCATTCTGAAGGAGATCAGTCCTGGGTGTTCATTGGAAGGACTGATGCTAAAGCTGAAACTCTCATACTTTGGCCACCTCATGCGAAGAGTTGACTCATTGGAAAAGACCCTGATGCTGGGAGGGTTTGGGAGCAGGAGGAAAAGGGGATGACAGAGGATGTGATGGCTGGATGGCATCACTGACTCAATGGACATGAGGTTGGGTGAACTTCAGAAGTTGGTGATGAACAGGGAGGACTGGCATGTGGTAATTCATGGGGTCACAAAGAATCAGACATGACTGAGCGACTGAACTGACTGAACTGAATCTTGCCAAAGAGTTATGACTATAAGAGATTTTATATCTTGAACAATTGACTCAGAGAAGTAGGGAGGTTGAAAATTCACTCTAACAGTGGTGATTGTTGTTTAGTCACTAAGTCGTGTCTGACTTTTTGAGACCCTGTGGATTGCAACACACCAGGCTTCCCCGTCCTTCATTATCTCCAAAAGTTTGCTCAAGCTCATATCCCTTGAGTCAAAGATGCCATCCAACCACCTCATTCTCTGTTGCCCCCTTCTCCTTCTGCCCACAATCTGACACTGACATTCATTCCAAATGAAGTTAGTGGCTGTAGAGTGCCCATTCTGTTGACATAGTAGCAGATATCTTATATAATATTTGCATTGGTACAAATATATGGTAACAAGAATGCTTCTATGGTGCAGTGTGGTTTTTTTTCTAGACTTCCTTGTCTCCTTATCTCCCTGTTTTTCTTTCTTTCTTTTTAAATTTCCCTGTTTTTTCTTTTTCTTTATTTTTTTTAACTCTCATTTGTCAGCTGTCCAAGCAGTTTTATGAGTACTTGCTATTATTCAAACAAGTATCTTTTCTTCTTGAGTTAATCAGTTAAATGCTGTAGTCTGCAATCAAGAACCTGAATGGCACTATGGATTGGGCTTGGGAGTGAGTTGTAGCAACATGGTCCAGAAGAATTAAGAACTTGTAAGACAGTAAGCATCCTATACATATCCATACATATTCAGAAATAGGAACATGGAGACCTATGGCACACAGAGGAGAAACTACTAGTTAATGTTTTAATATGTTAGAAGAAAGGCAAAGTTGGAGTAACAGCGAATTATAATGGAAAATAATATGAAAGGTGTGAGAAATTCAACAAATTTTATATGTAATAGCTACATCTAAGAGTGCAGACAACTTAAATAAGAGTTCTTCAATCATGGATCCCTAAATGCTTGGGTCAAGTCACACACTGAAACCTAGGCAGAGTGTATGTACACGGTAAAAACCCATTCATAACTTAGAAGCACAGGGTTGGAGGAAATAGAGAGAAAAAATAGAAACTCAATGACACAAATCAAAGGAAGATCTTCTATGACCCACCTCCTAGAATAAAAGAAATAAAAACAAAAGTAAACAAGTGGGACCTGATTAAACTTTAAAGATTTAGCACAGCAAACAAAACTATAAGCAAGGTGAAAAAATAACTCTCAGAATGGGAGAAAATAACAGCAAATGAAACAACTGACAAAAGATTAATTTCCAAAATATACAAGCAGCTTATATAACTTAATACCAGAAAAACAAACAAACGAATCAAAAAGTGAGAAAAAGACCTAAACAGACATTTCTCCAAAAAAGATATACAGATGGCTAACAAACACATAAAAGATGCTCAGCATTGCTCATTATTCCCTTGTTGTGCGCATGTTGATGTATGGCAAAACCAACACAGTATTGTAAAGTAAAATAAAAAAAAAAAAGAATCAAATAAAGTGAAATGCACAGGACCATGAATAAAAACAAAACAAAACAAAACAAAAACATTGCTCATTATTAGAGAAATGCAAACCAAAACTACAATGAGATATCACCTCACACCAGTCAGAATGGCCATCATCAAAAAGTCTACAAACACTAAATGCTGGTGAGGGTATGGAGAAAAGGGAACTCTCCTGCACTGTTGGTGGGAATGTAATTGACACAGCCACTATGGAAGACGGTATGGAGATTCCTTTAAAAACTAGGAATAAAACCCCTATGTGACCCAGCAGTCCCACTCCTAGGCATATACCCTGAGGAAACCAAAATTGAAAAAGATACATGTACCCCAGTGTTCACTGCCGCACTATTTACAATAGCTAGAACATGGAAGAAACCTAGATGTCCATTGACAGATGAATGGATAAACAAGCTGTGGTACATATACACAATAGAATATTACTCAGCTATAAAAGGAACACGTTTGAGTCAATTCTAATGAGGTGGATGAACCTAGAACCTATTATATAGGGTGAAGTAAGTCAGAAAAGAAAGATAAATGTCATATACTAATGCATATATACAGAATCTAGAAAAATGGTACTGAAGAATTTATTTTCAGGGTAACAATGGAGAAACAGACATAGAGAATAAACTTATGGGCATGGGGAGAGGGGAAGAAAGGGTGAGATGTATGGAAAGAGTAATGTGGAAACTCACATTACCATATGTAAAATAGATAGCCAGTGGGAATGTGCTCTATGGCTCAGGAAACTCAAACAGGGGCTCTGTATCAACCCAGAGGGGCGGGATGGGGAGGGAGATGGGAGGGAGGCTCAAGAAGAAGATATATGTATATATATATATACACACACACCTATGGCTGATTCATGTTGATGTTTGAGAGAAAACAACAAAATTCTGTAAGCAATTACCCTTCAATTAAAAAATAAATAAATTTTAAAAATAGATTTTAATTCTGCAAGTTGCCAAATTATAACATCAACTGAATTTAGTATCACCAGATCTTTCATACAAAGATTAAGGTACCTGACAGTCACAAGTAGGATTTGGAATATTTTGTATTTAATATATGTACTCAGTCACTTAGTGGTGTCCGACTCTTTAGGACTCCTTGGACTGTAGCTGCCAGGTTCTTCTGTCCATGAAACTTTTCAGGTCAGAATACTGGAGTGGATTGCCAATTCCTATTCCAGGGGATCTTCCTGACTCACGGATCAAGCCTGTGTCTCTTGCACCTCCTGCACTGGCAGGCAGATTCTTCACCACCATACTACCTGGGAAACCCCTATCTAATAACAGAATTAAACACCACAAAGAGCAAATCTGCTTCAAAATGTCAACATTATGAAGAGTGCTTATCAGAATGGATTCTGAGATAGTCCAATCAAAATGAAAAAAAAAATTTAAGATTATGTGGAATTAATGTAGATGAACTCAATGTTTCAGGTTTAATCTTTCCAACTACTGTCTATATGTTTCCCTGAGATCTCAATTCACAACTCATCAATAGTCCATGGTATACTGATGTCACATGACAAATTCTTTAGAAAAAGAGGAGAGAACCTACATTTTTTAGAGGATATATTTGCAGATTTTGTCTTTACTTTGTAACTTACTAAAAGTCACAATTTTCATACCAAGGACCTGAAATGTTTGCTGATGAGTGGAACAACATATTCTTTTAAAAGGAAATAATCACCAAAATGAAAAAGAAACCTACATAATGAGAGAAAATATTTGCAAATCATGTATCAGATAATGAATTGATAACCAAAATAAATAACGAACTCATAAAACCCAATAGTAGATAAAACAAAATAATCTGATTAAAAATGGGAAAAGGATATGAATAGACATTTCTCAAAGTACAACATACAACTTTAGTTCAGTTCAGTTCAGTTGCTCAGTCGTGTCCAACTCTTTGCAACTCCACGAATCGCAGTACGCCAGGTCTCCCTGTCCATCACCAACTCCCGGAGTTCACTCAGATTCACATCCATTGAGTCAATGATGCCATCCAGCCATCTCATCCTCGGTCGTCCCTTTCTCCTCCTGCCCCCAATCCCTCCCAGCATCAGGGTCTTTTCCAATGAGTCAACTCTTCGCATAAGGTGCCCAAAGTACTGGAGCTTCAGTTTTAGCATCATTCCTTCCAAAGAAATCCCAGGGTTGATCTCCTTCAGAATGGACTGGTTGGATCTCCTTGCAGTCCAAGGGACTCTCAAGAGTCTTCTCCAACACCACAGTTCAAAAGCATCAATTCTTCGGCGCTCAGCCTTCTTCACAGTCCAACTCTCACATCCATACATGACCACAGGAAAAACCATAGCCTTGACTAGACGGACCTTAGTCGGCAAAGTAATGTCTCTGCTTTTGAATATACTATCTAGGTTGGTCATAACTTTTCTTCCAAGGAGTAAGTGTCTTTTAATTTCATGGCTGCAGTCACCATCTGCAGTGATTTTGGAGCCCAAAAAAACAAAGTCTGACACTGTTTCTACTGTTTCCCCATCTATTTCCCATGAAGTGATGGGGCCAGATGCCATGATCTTCGTTTTCTGAATGTTGAGCTTCAAGCCAACTTTTCCACTCTCCTCTTTCACTTTCAACAAGAGGCTTTTTAGCTCCTCCTCACTTTCTGCCATAAGGGTGGTGTCATCTGCATATCTGAGATTATTGATATTTCTCCCAGCAATCTTGATTCCAGCTTGTGTTTCTTCCAGTCCAGCATTTCTCATGATGTACTCTGCATATAAGTTAAATAAGCAGGGTGACAATATACAGCCTTGACGTACTCCTTTTCCTATTTGGAACCAGTCTGTTGTTCCATGTCCAGTTCTAACTGTTGCTTCCTGACCTGCATACAGATTTCTCAAGAGGCAGGTCAAGTGGTCTGGTATTCCCATCTCTTTCAGAATTTTCCACAGTTTACTGTGATCCACACAGTCAAAGGCTTTGGCATAATCAATAAAGCAGAAATAGATGTTTTTCTGGAACTCTCTTGCTTTTTCCATGATCCAGCGGATGTTGGCAATTTGATCTCTGGTTCCTCTGCCTTTTCTAAAACCAGCTTGAACATCAGGGAGTTCACGGTTCACATATTGCTGAAGTCTGGCTTGGAGAATTTTGAGCATTACTTTACTAGCATGTGAGATGAGTGCAATTGTGCGGTAGTTGGAGCATTCTTTGGCATTGCCTTTCTTTGGAATTGGGATGAAAACTGACCTTTTCCAGTCCTGTGGCCACTGCTGAGTTTTCCAGATTTGCTGGCAAATTGAGTGCAGCACTTTCACAGCATCATCTTTCAGGATTTGAAACAGCTCAACGGGAATTCCATCACCTCCACTAGCTTTGTTCGTCGTGATGCTTTCTAAGGCCCACTTGACTTCACATTCCAAGATGTCTGGCTCTAGATTAGTCAACACATCATCATGATTATCTGGGTCATGAAGATCTTTTTTGTACAGTTCTTCCGTGTATTCTTGCCACCTCTTCTTAATATCTTCTGCTTCTGTTAGGTCCAGACCATTTCTGTCCTTTATCGAGCCCATCTTTGCATGAAATGTTCCCTTGGTATCTCTAATTTTCTTGAAGAGATCTCTAGTCTTTCCCCTACTGTTCTTTTCCTCTATTTCTTTCCATTGATCACTGAAGAAGGCTTTCTTATCTCTTCTTGCTATTTTTTGGAACTCTGCATTCAGATGCTTATCTCTCCTTTTCTCCTTTGCTTTTCATCTCTCTTCTTTTCACAGCTATTTGTAAGGCCTCCACAGACAGCCATTTTGCTTTTTTGCATTTCTTTTCCATGGGGATGGTCTTGATCCCTGTCTTCTATACAATGTCATGAACCTCATTCCATAGTTCATCAGGCACTCTATCTATCAGATCTAGACCCTTAAATCTATTTCTCACTTCCACTGTATAATCATCAGGGATTTGATTTAGGTCATACAAATTAAAACATCATTAATTGTCAGGGAAATGCAAGTTAAAACCACAGTGAGACATCCCAATAACTGCTGGGATTGTTATTATCAAAAAGTCAAAAGATAATAATTGTTGATGAAGCGGGGAGGAAAGAGAACCCTTATATATTGTTGGTTCAGTTCAGTTCAGTTCAGTCACTCAGTCGTGTCCAACTCTTTGCGACTCCATGAATCGCAGTACACCAGGTCTCCCTGTCCATCACCAACTCCCGGAGTTCACTCAGACTCAGGTCCATTGAGTCCATGATGCCATCCAGTCATCTCATCCTCGGTCATCCCCTTCTCCTCCTGCCCCCAATCCCTCCCAGCATCAGGGTCTTTTCCAATGAGTCAACTCTTCGCATGAAGTGGCCAAAGTACTGGAGCTTCAGCTTTAGAATGCAAATTGGTATAGCCATTATGGAAATAATACTGAGGTACCTCAAAACATTAAAAATAGAACTATCTTATAATCCAGCAATGCCATTTCTGGGTGTATATCCAAAGGAAGTAAAGTCATTATTTAAAAAAGATATCTGCACTCCCATGTTTATCATTAATCACAATAGACAAATACAGAAGCAACCTAAATGTTCAGTGATGGATCAGTATATTTAACAAATGGTGATAAACACACACAGTGTACCCTTAAAAAAGGAGACACTGCCATTTGCAACAATATGGATGAATCTGAAGGACATTGTGGTGAAATAAGCTCTAAGAAAGAGAACAGTATGTAATTCATAACATCACTTATATGAGAAATCTAAAACATTCTCATAGAACCAGAGAGTCAAAGGGTGGTTCAGAAGTGCTAGGGGGTGGGAGAAAAGAGATTTTGGTCAAAGATGCAAACTTTCAGTTATGACTACATTCTGAAGATCTAATGTACATCATGGTGACTATAGCTGATATAATGCATTGTATACTTGTGATTTGCTAAGAAAATAGATCTCTATATTATAATCAATGAATACATTAATTACTCTGATTTCAGTATCATTTCACAATGTTGTACATCTTAAATATATACATTTTTTAATTTGTTGATAATACTTCAATAAAACTAGAAAAAAAAATACCAAAAAAGAATTTTATTTTATCCCTAAACACCAGTATACAAGAAAAGGGATTTTATTGATCAGAATTCTCAAAGACAATGGGTAATTAAATAGCATAGTTGGCTAAAGTATAATGAATAGAGAAAATAAATTAAAATATGGAACAACTGTTCTAATTAAGGACAAACTATTGCATTTTTTTAACCTTTATTTCCTGCTCTGGAATTAACTACTTACCATAAAAATTAAAGACAACTTTCATTTGTTTCATGAGAAACTGTACCTCAACTCCTGGCATTGTAACTTGGCTCCTGTGCATCACAAGATAATCAAACAGTAAATTGCAATCCACTCCAGGACTATTGCCTGGAAAATCCCGTGGACAGAGGAGCCTGGTAGGCTACAGTCCATGGGGTCGCCAAGAGTCGGACACGACTGAGCGGCTTCACTCACTATCACAGTCTAATTCCAGTACATTTTCAGTGTCCAGGACATCCAGTCTTAAAAACCATTACACAACACTGCTGCTCCTGCTGCTGCTAAGTCGCTTCAGTCATGCCCGACTCTGTGCGACCCCATAGACGGCAGCCCACCAGGCTCCGCTGTCCCTGCGATTCTCCAGGCAAGAATACTGGAGTGGGTTGCCATTTCCTTCTCCAATGCATGAAAGTGGAAAGTGAAAGTGAAGTCGCTCAGTCGTTACACTACACTACACTATATTAATAACCCTGATCAGAATTGGGCCACAGTGAGATTAGGTGACTGTCTTGTCAATCTCACCTAACCAAAGTTCAAAAGATCTTGAGGAAATGGATTTATCAAGATCATCTTGTTTTACGTACTTATTAAAGCTAAATGTTACATGTAAATATATAATATATAATTATGTAAAATAGATATATGCATATTATACATATTGGAGAATGAAATGGCAACCCACTTCAGTACTCTTGCCTGGAAAATCCCATGGATGGAGGAGCCTGCTGGGCTACAGTCCATGGGGTCACAAAGAGTTGGACACAACTGAGTGACTTCATTTTCACTTTCATTATAAATATGGGCTTCCCAGATGGCACTAGTGGTAAGACATAAGAGACCTGGATTAGATCCCTGGGTTGGGAAGATCCCCTGGAGGAGGCCATGGCAACCCACTCCAGCATTCTTGCCTGGCGTATCCCATGGACAGATGAGCCTGCTCGGCTACAGTCCATAGGTTCACACAGAGTCAGACACAACCAAAGTGACTTAGCACATACATTATACATATATTTACATAAAACATGTTATACAAAATACTATATATACTCTTTATGCATTACAGTACATTGGAAATACAGTGTAATATATGTGTATTGTATGTTGCAACTTCACATAAAATATATGTATATAATAAATTGAAACTTCATTATTATATATATGAGTATATGTTGATTTTATATTAAGTACTACATACATTTAAATATATGCATATATGACACATATGGCTGTACTGAAATTATTAAAACTGTGTGTGTGTGTATACACATATATACATAAATATATGTGTTTTCATAGCTTATGGTTAATCATTAATTTCTTTCACTTAATTTATCCCTTGACATTGGTCAGAAATGCAAACCTGTAATGCATTTTTGAAAACAGAAACTCTTATAATGGATTTCCCTAGAAGCCCAGTAGTTAAGACTCTGTATGTCTTACTGCAGGGGGCACAGGTTTGATCTCTGTTCTTGGAACTAAGATCTCACATGCTATGGGGCACGGCCAAAAAAAACTCTTAAGACAATCTATTCCATGGTATATATTTCAGAAACAAATTATAATTCTTTGACTCATTCTTTAAAATATTTTTCTAATACCTAGACAATCACCATCACCATGTAAGTAAGCATGTGTGTGTAGCCCGACTCTGTGCGACCCCATAGACGGCAGCCCACCAGGCTCCGCTGTCCCTGCGATTCTCCAGGCAAGAATACTGGAGTGGGTTGCCATTTCCTTCTCCAATGCATGAAAGTGGAAAGTGAAAGTGAAGTCGCTCAGTCGTTACACTACACTACACTATATTAATAACCCTGATCAGAATTGGGCCACAGTGAGATTAGGTGACTGTCTTGTCAATCTCACCTAACCAAAGTTCAAAAGATCTTGAGGAAATGGATTTATCAAGATCATCTTGTTTTACTTACTTATTAAAGCTAAATGTTACATGTAAATATATATATATAATTATGTAAAATAGATATATGCATATTATACATATTGGAGAATGAAATGGCAACCCACTTCAGTACTCTTGCCTGGAAAATCCCATGGATGGAGGAGCCTGCTGGGCTACAGTCCATGGGGTCACAAAGAGTTGGACACAACTGAGTGACTTCATTTTCACTTTCATTATAAATATGGGCTTCCCAGATGGCACTAGTGGTAAAGAATCCATCTGCCAAAGTAGGAGACATAAGAGACCTGGATTAGATCCCTGGGTTGGGAAGATCCCCTGGAGGAGGCCATGGCAACCCACTCCAGCATTCTTGCCTGGCGTATCCCATGGACAGATGAGCCTGCTCGGCTACAGTCCATAGGTTCACACAGAGTCAGACACAACCAAAGTGACTTAGCACATACATTATACATATATTTACATAAAACATGTTATACAAAATACTATATATACTCTTTATGCATTACAGTACATTGGAAATACAGTGTAATATATGTGTATTGTATGTTGCAACTTCACATAAAATATATGTATATAATAAATTGAAACTTCATTATTATATATATGAGTATATGTTGATTTTATATTAAGTACTACATACATTTAAATATATGCATATATGACACATATGGCTGTACTGAAATTATTAAAACTGTGTGTGTGTGTATACACATATATACATAAATATATGTGTTTTCATAGCTTATGGTTAATCATTAATTTCTTTCACTTAATTTATCCCTTGACATTGGTCAGAAATGCAAACCTGTAATGCATTTTTGAAAACAGAAACTCTTATAATGGATTTCCCTAGAAGCCCAGTAGTTAAGACTCTGTATGTCTTACTGCAGGGGGCACAGGTTTGATCTCTGTTCTTGGAACTAAGATCTCACATGCTATGGGGCACGGCCAAAAAAAACTCTTAAGACAATCTATTCCATGGTATATATTTCAGAAACAAATTATAATTCTTTGACTCATTCTTTAAAATATTTTTCTAATACCTAGACAATCACCATCACCATGTAAGTAAGCATGTGTGTGTACATGTAAAGGACATACACAAAATTTAAGTGGAAGAATAATATGATGTGTGAAAATGGACTGAAAAGGGTGTAAAGCTTGACAAGTTCCAGGAATACGAAACTTGCTAATCGTCCCTCAGTTCAGAAGATGTAAATCATATGAGCAGGCATTTGCAAAGTCAGTACTGAATTTACTCAATATATAAAATGAAGGATGGAAATATTTGGTGTATATGTATGTACATTACTTTTTTAGTCAATGTAATTGTTTCTCCTCTGGATAAAGCCAATTAGCTAGCACAGATGGTTACTCCAATTCCCAGGTAAACTTAGGAAGATGCTGACGTCTTTTTTCTTTAGGACAATCATTTATCTTGAAAACATGTTATGGAAAAGATTGTCTTTGCCAGACTATATAAAAGGGTGAGCTTTCCATTTGTCTTTGTAATCTCTTGGTAGATTACCTGTTATTTGTATCACGTTGTGGTTTAATGTTTATACAATAACATAACTGTTTTCTTTCTCCCTTACCTTTGTGGAAATGACTTCTAAGTTGGGAGACGGTTTTGTTTTTATTCGTCTTTTCCCTGCATTACTATCTTACTATCTGTACTTAACCAACACTGGATTTTATTTCTCACAAAAAGGTTACTTAATTACTGTCCTTATTGAAGACACAGTCTTTGCCATTATTCCATTTGATTTTTTTTTGTTTTTCAAGACAGATTCAAAGGTTCTCAAATAATACAATGAAAGCAATTTCTATCATCTCTCACTTCTGAAAAGAGTGGTAGCAATTAGATAGACTAGGACTAAGGAGGACATGGTGATGTCATATCTTTAGTCCAGCTATTTTGAGAGCAGGAATTGAAAAATTAAGGCTCAAGGGACACACCTGTGCTCTCTCTCCATCTTCAGGGTGAAAAGATTTTAACCAGGACTGAATATATAAAAACATATAATCCTTCTTGCTTAATTCCAGACACATAGGCAGAGGGGACCTTTGGGAATGTCCTTCAGTAAACCAAAATGCAGCTTGTAAACATTATACTATGCTCCAAAATGTTAAGGCAATTTAATCTGTATACTAAACAGTAGCCAATAAAATAAAGATAAATGCTTCATTTTGGAAATGCGATCCTAATGGAAAGGTGTAGGAAAGGCACTGGCTCTCACCATGACACTGTCATTTAAATTTATCTTGAAGTGGAATCACTTTATTTCAATGAATTTTTAGGCTTTTCTATATGTAGCTGGTAATAGGACCATTTTCATAGATTTTTATTGATGCTATTTAAATGCCTTGTCATACTCTCACAAAATCTATATTTCCTGAATAGTATAGTTTATACGACTAGAAAAAAAAAATAAAAGCAGAGAGATTCACAGAAAAGACTATAATAAGCAACTATTTTCATTCCTTTATGTGATGCAGATTCAAAGAATAATCAGAAAAGTACAAAATCTGAGAAGAGACAGAGAACTAGAGCACTTTAGCTAGAGGTATTAAGTGAATCTACATAACAGAGGGATGAGCCCATTAGACAAGCAGGAATCACGGAAGTTACATTTCATATGGAATGCAGAGATTGGGGTAAAAGAGGTGGTCAGAACTAGTAAAGAGAATCGCTAAATTAAAAAAAAAAGTTAAAGGAAACTGAGAGAAGAAAAAATGTTAGCATTAACTCTAGGATTCTTCCTGGAATGCTGTTTATAAAACACAAATCCTTGTAGAATTTTTTTTTTGTTTTTGGAAACTGTTTGGTGAACATGATAACATGTAGAGATTAAGCCATATTGGCCCAGCCTGAATAAGTTTACAGTTGAGGAGGCCAGGAGGCTTCTCAGAGGGAATTAATGGGTGGGTGCATCTCCTCTACATGAACCTGTACTGAACTATGGGACCCAGGAGAGGTTTTAATTGTGAGACATGTGATTATTGGAATAATTTAATATCTTTGCGGTTTTCTAGAAATATGAATAATTCAAAATTGCAAGTTATGAACTTTGACTTATATGAAACTGGGTGTTCCAAGTAGATAATGTGTTCAGTGATGCATGGGTTCACCACATTTGGAAACAAACATTGTAAAGAAGTAGATTTGAAAATAATTTCACTCCCTGTTTATTTGACAGGGAGTGAAAAACTTTTAACTTTGTATTAACAAATTAAACTATCTTCAAACAACTATGGATGTGGGAGCCAGATTTACCGAAGCGAATTCAAGGCCAACACTGGATTCTCTAATTGCAAATACAATAGTCTGGGGGACAAGAACAATGTTAACAGGCCGATGAGCAGGCAAACTGTGGAACTGCTGGCATAGAAACCACCATTAGAAAAACTTGACAAGTTGGAGGTTCTTAATGATCTAGGATTCAAATGAAATGATTTTGAATTATGATTAGACTATGCCTCAGAAATCACAGGAGGAAAGACAGGCTCAGAGACAAAAGCCACTGCCTGCTTGTGAGAGTTTACGATGAATGCCTTAAGGTCAATTTTGACCAAAATCCATAAAGTCTGACATTTATGTATAGGAATGGAACAAGTATTTGACAGAGTGGACAGTGACTAGAATTCATATTCTGAATTCTATGTAGCATGTCAGGGACCCAGGGAAAATTGTGCTGTCTTTGTGCTCCAAAAGGGAAGAACTATACTAGTGGGCAATCTGCCAGCAAGCCAGGGAATGAAGCTTCGAAGCTTGGAAGCACTTAAGCTAAAATTACATAGGGATAATATAAAGTAAGAAATAATAAATAATATTGTCATAAATGGTAATTTCTGCTGTGAAAGTAACCAAATTCTGTCAATAAATGTAACCGTGGGAACAGTAAAATGACAGGCAAAAATGGTGGTCAATCAAAGATCAGAAGCAAATAATATAATGCAAATCAGGCACCTGTGGGACTCAAGGAGTTGAAAGTTTCCATTTGCTAATTATATCTCAAAACATCAGGGGGAAAAAAGAAGAAATTCCTAGACATCGCTCTACATGCACGATAAGCCTACTTCCTCAAAATAGAGGAAAAAGGACAGCAAAAGCCAGTATGCACATACCCTAAACACAACTGTGCAATCTCAAATAATTTCAGAGGCAACTTTTAAAGTTCAGTGTGGGAGTTGCACTCTGATCTATTCATCATTAGAGATTTGAGCCAATGTTATCAGAAAGTTCAGTTCAGTCGCTTGGTCATGTCTGACTCTTTGCAACAGCATGGACTGCAGCATGCCAGGCTTTCCTGTCCATAACCAACTCCTGGGACTTACTCAAGCTCATGTCCATCAAGCTGGTGATGCCATCCAACCATCTCATCCACTGTTGTCCCCTTTCTCCTCCCACCTTCAATCTTTCCCAGTGTCAGGGTCTTTTCTAATGAGTCATTTCTTTGCATCAAGTGGCCAAAGTACAGGAGTTTCAGCTTCAACATCAGTCCTTCCAGTGAATATTCAGGGCTGATTTCCTTTAGGATGGATTGGTTGGATCTCTTGCTGCCCAAGAGACTCTCAAGAGTCTTCTCCAACACCACATTTCAAAAGCATCAATTCTTCAGTGCTCAGCTTTCTTTATAGCCCAACTCTCATATCCATACATGACTACTGGAAAAAATGGAGCTTTGACTAGATGGACCTTTGTTGGCAAAGTAATATCTCTGCTTTTTAATATGCTGTCTAGGTTGCTCATAACTTTTCCTTCAAGAAGAAAGAGTCTTCCCATTTCATGGCTGCAGTCACCATCTGCAGTGATTTTGGAGTCCGAGAAAATATAGTCTGTCACTGTTTCCATCGTTTTCCCAATATCTTAGGTTATCGATATCTCTCCTGGCAATCGTAATTCCAGTTTGGGCTTCATCTAGCCCAGTATTTCATATGATGTAATTTGCATATAAGTTAAATAAACAGGATAACAATATACAGACTTGATGTATTCCTTTCCTGATTTGGAACCAGTCTGTTGTTCCATGTCCAGTTCTAACTGTTGCTTCCTGACCTGCATATAGGTTTCTCAAGAGGCAGGTTAGGTGGTCTGGTATGCCCACCTCTTTTAGAATTTTCAACAGTTTGTTGTGATCCACACAAAGTCTTTGGCATAGTCAATAGAGCAAAAGTAGGTTTTTCTGGAACTCTCTTGCTGTTTTGATGATGCAACAGAGTTGGGAATTTGATCTCTGGTTCCTCTGCCTTTTCTAAATCCAGCTTTAACATCTGCAAGTTCACATATTCTTGAAGCCTGGCTTGGAGAATTTTGAGCATTAATTTACTAGCGAGTGAGATGAGTGCAATTGTGCGGTAGTTTGAGCATCCTTTGGCATTGCCTTTCTTTGGAAGTGGAATGGAAACTGACCTTTACCAGTCCTGTGGCCTCTGCTGAGTTTTCCAAATTTGCTGGCATATTGAGTGCAGCACCTCCATAGCATCATCTTTTAGGATTTGAAATAGCTCAACTGGAATTTCATCACCTCCATTTGCTTTGTTCATAGCGATGCTTCCTAATGCCCACCAGACTTCGCTTTCTAGGATGTCTGACTTTAGGTGAGTGATCTCACCATCGAGGTTATATGGGTCATGAAGATCTTTTTTGTATAGTGCTTCTATGTATTCTTGCAACCTCTTCTTAATGTCTACTGCTTCTGTTAGGTCCATACCATTTGTGTTCTTTACTGGGCCAATCTTTGCATTAAATGTTCCCTTGGTATCTCTAATTTTCTTGAAGAGATCTCTAGTCTTTCCCATTCTATTGTTTTCCTCTATTTCTTTGCATTGATCACTGAGGAAGGCTTTCTTATCTCTCCTTGCTATTCTTTGGAACTCTGCATTCAAATGGGTATACCTTTTCTTTTCTCCTTTGCCTTTAGCTTCTCTACTTTTCTCACCTATTTGAAAGCCCTCCTCAGACAACTATTTTGCCTTTCTGCATTTTTTTTCTTGGGGAAGGTTTTGGTCACTGCCTCCTGTACAACGTCATGAACCTCTATCCATAGTTCTTCAGGCAACCCATCTATCAGCTCTAATCCCATGAATATGTTTGTCATTTCCACTGTATAATCGTAAGCAATTTGATTTAGGTCATACCTGAATGATCTAGTGGTTTTGCTTCAGTTCAGTTAGTCCGTTCAGTTGTTCAGTCTTGTCCGACTCTTTGCGACCCCATGAATCGCGGCACGCCAGGCCTCCACTTTGCTTTTTGCTTCTCTTCTTTTCACAGCTATTTGTAAGGCCTCCCCAGACAGCCATTTTGCCTTTTTGCATTTCTTTTCCATGGGGATGGTCTTGATCCCTATCTCCTGTACAATGTCACGAACCTCATTCCATAATTCATCAGGCACTCTGTCTATCAGATCTAGACCTTTAAATCTATTTCTCACTTCCACTGTATAATCATAAGGGATTTGATTTAGGTCATACCTGAATGGTCTAGTGGTGTTGCCCACTTTCTTCAATTTAAGTCTGAATTTGGCAATCAGGAGTTCATGATCTGAGCCACAGTCAGCTCCCGGTCTTGTCTTTGTTGACTGTATAGAGCTTCTCCATCTTTGGCTGCAAAGAATATAATAAATCTGGTTTTGGTATTGACCATCTGGTGATGTTCATGTGTAGAGTCTTCTCTTGTGTTGTTGGAAGAGGGTGTTTGTTATGACCAGTGTGTTCTCTTGGCAGAACTCTATTAGTCTTTGCCCTGCTTCATTTCGTACTCCAAGGTCAAATTTCACTGTTACTTCAGGTATCTTGACTTCCTACTTTTGCATTCCAGTCCCCTATAATGAAAAGGATATTTTTTTGGGGTGTTAGTTCTAGCAGGTCTTGTAAGTCTTCATAGAACCATTTAACTTCAGCTTCTTCAGCATTATTAGTTGGGGCATAGAGTTGGATTGCTGTGATATTGAATGGCTTGCCTTGGACAAGAATAGAGATAATTGTGTTGTTTTGAGAACAGTGGGACATAAAGTCCTTTGTAGTCATTTAATTACTTATATTATGATTCTTTTCTGACTGATGGGTAGGTAAAACCTTACATTTTGAAGGTCAGTCTCAGACTTACTTTGACTATGCTGAATATAGTAATTGGAGATCTGCTTATTCCTCATTCCTTTTCGTTAACAAAGGTACCAGAGGGCATGAAATCTGCAGACTGCTGCTAAGTCACTTCAGTCGTGTCCATGATATTGAATGGCTTGCCTTAGACAAGAATAGAGATAATTGTGTTGTTTTGAGAACAGTGGGACATAAAGTCCTTTGTAGTCATTTAATTACTTATATTATGATTCTTTTCTGACTGATGGGTAGGTAAAACCTTACATTTTGAAGGTCAGTCTCAGACTTACTTTGACTATGCTGAATATAGTAATTGGAGATCTGCTTATTCCTCATTCCTTTTCGTTAACAAAGGTACCAGAGGGCATGAAATCTGCAGACTGCTGCTAAGTCACTTCAGTCGTGTCCAACTCTGTGCGACCCCGTAGACGGCAGCCTATCAGGCTCCTCCGTCCCTGGGATTCTCCAGGCAAGAACACTGGAGTGGGTTGCCATTTCCTTCTCCAATGCATGAGAGTGAAAAGTGAAAGTGAATGTCGCTCAGTCGTGTCCGACCCTTAGCGACCCCATGGACCGCAGCCCATCAGGCTCCTCCGTCCATGGGAGTTTCCAGGCAAGAATACTGGAGTGGGGTACCACTGCCTTCTCCGAATCTGCAGACTACTGTTTCTCAAAGGAAAGTTGTTTATTTTTCTATCACATGATTTATTAGAGGAGCTAAAATGGAAATAGCCAGTTTCTACCTGATAGCACCAACAGAGAGAAGCAGGAGGAGAAGAAGGAGGCAGAGGAATAGTAGGGAAAAAAAAGAAAGGAAAAAGGAAAGAATATAAAGAAAAAATGGAGGAAAAAATGCTGTAGAGGAAGCAGCGAAGAGGGAATCCCCTTTCACTATTGGTGGGAATGTAAGTTAACAAAGCCACTATGAAAAATAGTATGGAGATTCCCTAAAAATCTTAAAATAGAACTACCATATGGCCCAACAACCCTATTCCTGGGGATATACCTGGAGAAAACCATAGCGTAAAAAGATACATGCACCTCAGTCTACAATAGCACTGTTTACAATAGCCAGGACATGGGAGCAACCAAAATGTCTGTCAACAGAGGAAGAGAGAAAGATGTTGCACATACATACAATGAGAAGCAAGGAGCTTGCTCTTTGGAAGAAAAGCCATGACCAACCTAGACAGCATATTAAAAAGCAGAGACATAACTTTGCCTACAATGGTCTGTCTAGTCAAAACTATAGTTTTTCCAGTAGTCATGTGTGGATGTGAGAGTTGGAATATAAAGAAAGCTGAGTGCTAAAGAATTGATGCTGAACTGTAGTGTTGGAGAAGACTTTTCAGAGTCCCTTGGACTGCAAGGAAATCAAACCAGTCAATCCCAAAGGGAATTGGTCCTGAATATTCATTGGAAGGACTGATGCTGAAACTGAAACTCCAATACTCTGGCCACCTGATGCGAAGAACTGCCTCATTGGAAAAGACCCTGATGCTGAGAAAGATTAAAGGTGGGAGGAGAAGGGGATGACAGAGGATGAGATGGTTGTATGGCATCACTTACTCGATCGGCATAAGCTTGAGCAAGCTCCGGGAGTTGGTGATGGTTGGGGAAGCCTGGTGCACTGCAGTTCATGGGGTCACAAAGCGTCGGACAGGACTGAGCGACTGAACTGACTGACATACATACAATGGAATACTACAGCCATAAAAAGGAACAAAACTGGATCTTTTTAGAGATGTGGATGGACCTTGAGACCTTCACACAGAGTAAAGTAAGTCAGAAAAACAAATATATATTAATGCATATTTGTGGAATCTAAAAAATATTGTGTATATATATATATATATATATGAACTTATTTGCAAAGTAGAAACAGAGACAAAGATGTAGAGAACAAACATACTGAGACCAGGGAGTAAGGGATGGTGGGATGGACCAGGAGATTGGGATTGACATATATATACTACTACACATAAAACAGATTACTGAATGAGAACAGACTATATGGCACAGGTAACTGTATTCAGTCAATAGTCTGTAGTGACCTAAATGGGAAGGAAATCCAAAGAAGAGGGGATATCTGTATAGGTGTAGCTAATTCACTGTGCTGTACCGCAGAAGTCAATATAATATAGAAAAGCAGCTGTACTCCAATAAAAAAAAATTGAAGGAATAAGAGGCAAAGGGATAAAGATTCTTAGAAGATAGTATCTTGATAGTGGTAGTTGGAGAGTCTGTGTGTATTGAGCACAATAAACCCTAATGGTGGGAATATGTGATAAGATACAATCAATAAAATTATCATTGGATATGTTCAAAGACAAGAATGATCTCATCCCAGAAATCAAAGGTAACATTATAATGCAAGCACATATTTCCTCCTATTCCAAGAGTCTGTGGATAATGTAATAAACACATTGGAAAATAAACGGAAAATATGACATGAGAGGACAAATAAAACACTGTGCTGAAGGCAGAGAGATGAGCTTTGAAGGGTAATAGATTAGTGATTAAGAGGTTCTAAGAAGCATGGATGGTGAGAAAAATAGAAAAAGATTACTGTAGTTAGGAAAAGAGGGAAAAGACTGAATGTTATTGTGAAGCTTAAAATTTGAATCTCATTTAAGAGCAGGAATAAAGACACTCTTTATTTCATCACATTAGAAATGCTGTTCACAAGGATGACTCATGGCACAGTCAAAATATAGCTTCACTCTTCCAGCTTCCCCTCTTTCCATTAAACTTCATTTAGAAGGGAAGGTTTTCCCCTGACATCAGATGAAAACAGAGAAGTCCATGCAACTCATGCAAGAAAATGGCAATGTAATAATCACTTGTCACAGATACAATCTCTATTCAGTAGAGATAGCATGAAATACAAGATATGAATTATAAAATGTAAGCTGATTTGACATGAAGCGAGATGAGGACTAACCGCTGACCAACAATTCTTTACAGAAGGAGGATACCTTCAGCTCAAATCATTTTTTGAGGCTTACTTTGTCTGAATGTCAAAAAGTAATGCCACCAATTTTGACTAGTATTTTTTTGTAATTTTACATATGGTGATTTGCGGGGGTGGGGGGAGTTTTTCTATTCTGGAGATTTGTTCAATATTTCAATTTAATATTTGGCTATACATTTTAATTTTATATCTCATAAGTAACAAAAGCTGTGAATCATTGAAGTCATGTTTGCTTAAATATTTCATCTTTCAGAGAGCTGTACCTGTCGAGCAGGTTGAACTTTATAGAACAGCCTCCAATTATAAAGAACTTCTACAGAGTGAAACAAGGAAGTATTGTTATACCCATTAAAACAGACAAGGAAATTGGAGTCAAAGGTAGTAAAATGATTTGGCCAAAGTCAAACAGCTAATATATTCTAGGTATAAAATTTAATAATGCAAAATAGTGGTACAAGATCCTATTAGTAAAGTAGTATTTTTATTATACCACACAAAAATGTGAGAGAATTTCAGAAGTAATCCTGTTTCTGTGAAGAAACATGTGTTTGGGTGGACTCCGGGAATTGGTGATGGACAGGGAGGCCTGGTGTCCTGCGGTTCATGGGGTCGCAAAGAGTCGGACACGACTGAGCGACTGAACTGAACCGAACTGTGAAGAATAGATCAATAAATAGAGAAAAAATTGGGAAAATAAGGTAATGTGTAGAGTCTTGATCTTTCTAGAACCTTACATTTTTCCAACCTCACCAAGTAGCCACCTTTAATTTGAGAGTTGATCAGAATTTTTCCCAGGGATACACTGATAATAAGAATTGAGGGGAACTCTCAGTCTTTTTTGAGTTTGCTTTAAGAATGAGAGCAAAGAAAAAAAAAATCCTCAGGAGAAAAGCAAATGCTTACCTCAAAAAGCTGGTCTTTTAGGTAAACATGTCTTTATTCCTCTACCCTATCCTTTAAAATTAAGTGATTTGGAGGAAGAGTTGCAGAAGAGTGTCAGCTCCTTGTTCAACATAAATAATAAATTTCCACAAGAGACTAAGTAGGATGATGAAGGATTCACAGGCATGTAGATGGAAGAAGCCAAATAAATTAAAAAGTTGACAGCATTTCCTGGAGTCAGAAATTCTTTTCCCTATGAAGGTTAAGAAAATCAGGGCCTTCGTATTCTCACAACCCAAATATATTTCCTGCATGAGAAAACAGCAGAAGAAATGGAGTTGGTGAGCCTGCAAACAATCTCTATGTGAAGTTACTGCTTCTGTTCATCCTTTGTTCTCAGTAAACTAGTCTAGAGATTTTAATCTTAGAAGACAGTAAGTCGTCAAAGGAATGTATTTAACCATGGGGGGTGAGAAAGAAGGAGATACACTGATATAAAAAGTCTTTGAAGATGTCTTAGTGGGGCAGTAGGATTCTGCCATAGACTTTGATTTTAAACAGTGGCTAAATTAAGTTCAAATAAAAAAGGTCCATGTATTTTAAAATCATTCTGTGAAAGGAGAGATTGGATACCAACGAAATGCATTCACACTTACTTTTTATAAAAGGCAATGCCATTTTATTATAAACTACTATAAAACCCTGCATGGGGTTTTTAATGTTACTCTGATTAGTTGGACATATAGTACATGGCATTTGAGAAATAAAGTCCCCATAAAGTGTAATCCTTCACATCCCAAGGAATAAAGAAAGCTATTTTCAACTTACTTCTATGATACAAAGAGAGTGTTTTTTTTTTTTTTTTAATCTAAGTCATATATGTTTGGAGATGGGTTAACATCTATGGATACTTAGAGACATATGTTTGTTAAATATGTAAATTAACACAAAAATATGAACATACAAGCAACTGATCCTCATGAATTTCTCATTTGTTGAATTCACCTACTAGCTATAGTTTACTGTTAACTCCTAAATTAACACTCACTGTGATTTTGACTTCATTTATGGATATATCTGTAAGCATATCCCCCCAAATTAAGTTGAATCAGGCACACATTACCAGTTAAGGTCAAACAAGACATTTATACTGTAAAAAAGTATCCTATTTTTATCTATTTAGTGCCATGTTTTTGCATTTTATGTCCTTCTTGTTGGTAATTTCACTTCTTAAAATGGCCCTTAAATATATTTAGTATTAAACAGTTTATTAGCATTCTTAAGCACAAGTGTGATGTGCCTTCCAGAAAAAATTCTGTGTTAGATAAGCTATGTTCAGGCATAAGGTACAGTACTATTGGCTATGAAAGTGTTAGAAGCTCAGTTGTCTCTGACTCTTTGTGACCCCATGAAATGTAGCCCATCAGCTCCAGGCTCCCCTATCCATGGAATTTTCCAGGCAAGAATACTGGAGTGGGTAGCCATTCTCTTCTCTGGGGGATCTTCCCAACCCAGGGCTTGATGGTAAAGAATCAGCCTGCAATGTAGGAGACCCAGGTTCAATTCCTGGGTCCGAAAGATCCCCTGAGAAGGGAATGGCCACTCACTCCAGTATTCTTGCCTCAAGAATTGGCTATAAGTTCACTGTTAATGGATTAATAAAATAATATTAAAGTATCTTTAAATAGAAAACACACACATACAAAACAAGGTTATATATGATCTGCTGATAAAATGTGACCACAGGCTCACAGATACTCAACCCTGTATTTTTTCTTGGCAAATGGTTCAATATTACCATTTCACTGTTGATGTCGACTTTATGGAACATAATCGTCATAGTCAGTTTGAGCTGCTGTAACAGAATGCCATAGACTAGGTGGCTTATATGGAGAAGGAAATGGCAGGCCACGCCAGTGTTCTTGCCTGGAGAATCCCAGGGACAGGGGAGCCTGGTGGGCTGCCGTCTATGGGTCGCACAGAGTTAGAGACGACTGAAGAGACTTAGCAGCAGCAGGTGGCTTATAAACAACAGACATGTATTCCCCACAGTTCTGGAGGCTTAGAGTCAAACATTAGGACACACACATGGTCTGGCTCTGGTGAGGGCCACTGTCTGAATTGCAGACAGCAACCTCTCTGTGTCCTCACAAGGTGGAAGAGGAGAGAGGAATCTCTGGCTCTTTTTTTTATAAGGAGACCTGTCATGCCGGCTCATGAGGCCTCCACGCTCATGACCTAATATTATCCTAAATACTCCACCTACTAATACATGGGTTAGGATAGGATTTCAGTATGTGAATTTTGAGGGGACACAGACATTAAATCCATAACAATACCTAGCCTGAGAAACAACCAACCGAATGTGTACGTATAAATGTGTGTGACTGCGTGTGTGTGAGTGGTAAGATAGTCTGTCACTAAGCTGTTGCCTCTTCCTCTGTGTGATGCCTCATCATAAAAAGATTTCTAAGATCTGAGATAAAGTCCTGAGTTCTAAGTTGGGAACTAGATAGAAACATAGCATACATATTCTGTGGGATGCTGTTAGCATGAATCTGAAATTGCACAGAACTGCAGCCTTTCTGTGTCTAAAATCAGAGATGAGACATGGGATACCAGAGGCGTTTGAAATCTCATGTAAATTGAGATCTTACATGAGAATATGGGGTATGAGAGGTACTTATATATTATTAGGATTTTATTTCCTACCAACATGATGAGTGGAGGAGGCAGAAAAATTTGATTTCAAATATGAAATCAATGAAAGAAACTGTTGTGTGTGGTCTTTCTTTTTCCATGTAGGGTCATATTTCTACTATAAGGATAATATTTCAAATATAAAGCACTATTCTGAGCACATACTTATGTCTTAATATAGTTAGTTTCCATTTTCTATATTATTTTTTCTGCTTATTATGCAAGGTCATCCTTTAACTTTGACCTAAAGACATGTGCAAACTCGGAGATAGTGAAGGACAGGGAAGCCTGGTGGCTGCAGTTCATGGGGCTGTAGAGTTGGACGTGATTTAGTGACTGAACAACCAAAACACAAGAGAGTCTACTGCCTTTTAAGACGACAGCAGACCCAGTGGTTACATTACTAATGAAACCCCCATCCTCTATTGAGTGCTACTGTGACCCAGGCATGGTTGTTGCTGTTCAGTTACTTAGTTGAGTCCGACTCTTTGCTACCCCATGGCCTGCAGCACTCCAGGCTTCCCTGTCCTTCACCATCTCCCAGAGCTTACTCAAACTCATGTCCATTGAATGGGTGATGCCATCCAACCATCTCACCCTCTGTCGTCCCCTTCTCCTCCTGCCTTCAGTCTTTCCCAGAATCAGGGTCTTTGCTAATGAGTCAGCTGTTCGCACCAGGGACCAAAGTATTGGAGCTTCAGGTTAAGCATTAGTCCTTCCAATGAATATTCAGGATTGATTTCCTTTAGGATGGACTGGTTTGATCTCCTTGCAGTCTAAGACATTCTCAAGAGCTTCTCAAACACCAGAGTTCAAAAGCATCAGTTTTTCGGCATTCAGCCTTCTTTATAGTCCGACTCTCATATCCATAGATGACTACTGGAAAAACCAAAGCTTTGACTAGATGGACCTTTGCCTGGAAAGTAATGTCTCTGCTCTTTAATATGCTCTCTAGGTTGGTCATAGCTTTTCTTCCAAGGAGCAAGCATCTTTTAACTTCATGGCTGTATTCATCATCTGCACTGATTATGGAGTCCAAAAAAATAAAATCTGCCACCATTTCCACTGTTTCCCTATCCATTTGCCATGAAGTGATACGACTGGATGCCATGATCTTAGTTTTTTGAATGATGTTTTAAGCTAGCTTTTTAACTCTCCTCTTTCACCTTCATCAAGAGGCTCTTTAGTTCCTCTTCACTTTCTGCCATAAGGGTGGTGCCATTTTCATATCTGAGGTTACTGATATTTCTCCCAGCAATCTTGATTCCAGCCTGGCATTTTGTATGATATACTCTGCATAGTATTTAAATAAGCAGGTGACAGTATACTGCCTTGACATACTCCTTTCCCAACTTAGAACCAGTCCATTGTTCCATGTTTAGTTCTAACTGTTGCTTCTTGACCTGCAGACAGGTTTCTCAGGAGGCAGGTAAGGTGGTTTGGTATTCTCATATCTTTAAGATTTTTCCATAAGTCGTTGTGATACCCACAGTCAAAGGTTTTAGCACATTCAATGAAGCAGAAGTAGATGTTATTTTCTGTGATTCTCTTGTTTTTTCTATGATCCAATTGATGTTGGCAATTTGATTCCTGGTTCCTCTGTCTTTCAATTTGGCTTGTCCATATGGAAGTTCTCCATATGGAAGTTCTCAGTTCACCTACTGTTGAAGCCTAACTTGGAGAATTTTGACCATTACTTTCCTACCAAGTGAAATGATTACAATTGTGTGGTTGTTTGAACATTCTTTGGCATTACCTTTCTTTGGTATTGGAACGTTCCAGGCATTGGGTAGGGTTTTTTGTTTTGTTATTTCCTTGAAATCATTTTGAGGTTCAGTGCAAAATTGAGGGAAAGTACAGAGATTTCCCATATACACCCTGTTCCACACATTTATAGCCTATCCCATTATCAAAACCCTCACCAGCAGAATACATTTGTTACAACTGGTGAGTCTACATTGACACATCATTATCACCTGAAACCCACAGTTTATGCCGTTCACTCTTGGTATTGTACATTCTGTGGGTGTGATAAATGTATAATAATATATCCATCATTATAGTATGAGACAGAGTGTGTAGGCTGACCAAACAATCCTCTATGCTCTGCCTATTTACTCTTCACCTACTTCCACAAACTCTGAAATCAACTGATCTCATTATGAAAGTTGCCTATATAGTTTTGCTTTTTCCAAAATGTTATAAGGTTGGGGTAATATAGTATACAACCTTTTCAGATTTGCTTTTTTCACTTAGCAATATGCATTTAAAATTTATCTCTTTTTTTTTAATAGTTCAAAAGCTCACTTAATTTTGTTACTGAATCATAATCTGTTGCTGTTGTTCCATGTCCACTTCTAACTATTGCTAAAAATCTGTATGCAGGTCAGGAAGAAACAGAACTGGACATGAAATAACAGACTGGTTTCAAATAGGAAAAGGAGTATGTCACCTTGCTTATTTAACTTATATGCAGAGTACATCATGAGAAATGATGGCCTGGATGAAGCACAAGCTGGAATCAAGATTGCTGGGAGAAATATCAATAATCTCAGATATGCAGATGACACCACCCTTATGGCAGAAAGTGAAGAAGAACTAAAAAGCCTCTTGATGAAAGTGAAAGAGGAGAGTGAAAAATTTGGCTTAAAGCTCAACATTCAGAAAATGAAGATCATGGCATCTGGTCCCATCACTTCAAGTGAAATAGATGGGGAAACAGTTTCAGACTTTATTCTTTTGGACTCCAAAATCACTGCAGATGGTGACTGCAGCCATGAAATTAAAAGACGCTTATTCCTTGGAAGGAAAGTTATGACCAACCTAGATAGCATATTCAAAAGCAGAAACATTACTTTGCCAAAAAAGGTCTGTCTGGTCAAGGCTATGGTATTTCCAGTAGTCATGTATGGATGTGAAATTTGGAGTATAAAGAAAACCGAGTGCTGAAGAATTGATGCTTTTGAACTGTGGTGTTGGGTAAGATTCTTGAAAGTCCCTTGGATTGTAAGGAGATCCAACTAGTCCATCCTAAAAGAAATCAGTACTAAGGAAGGACTGATGCTGAACCTGAAACTCCAATACTTTGGCCACCTGATGCAAAGAACTGACTCATTTGAAAAGATCTGATGCTAGGAAAGATTGAAGGTGGGAGGAGAAGTGGATGACAGAGCATGAGATGGTTGGATGGCATCACTGACTCAATGGACATGAGTTTGAGTAAACTCTGGGAGTTGGTGAAGGACAGGGAGGCCTGGGGTGCTCCAGTTGGACACAACTGAGTGAACTGAACTGATCAATAGCCAAACATGATGTGCCAGATAAAAGGCTGTAAATAGGCCTTTAATAATGTGGTGATGAGTATTGTGAGGAAAAAAAAAACTCTACAGTCCCATGGTTACATCTCAGTTTTTTAGAGGGCCTACACCTCTGGACTGTGAACTTCACACTCATTTCTCAGTTCTTTTTTGGGACAGGATAGTAGAGTGGGCTGGTGATGGGGTTTTCTCTTCTCCCATATAAACTACTAGAACCGGCTGGAGTTGGGTACTGACTTTCTGTCACATCAGTTAGGCTGTCATTATAACCCAGTAGGTTAAGCTCTAGTTAAGTAATTTCCACTGAGGGTAGGTCTTATTAAGAACAGAAATCTCTGGCACGTTTCACAAGGGTTTCTTTTCCCCTCCCTGTTAGAAGCTGGGAGAGACTTTCCTCCAGTTCTCACTGTAAGAACCTGGTTGAGCTTCTAGAGGCTGTCAACTGAAAAAAGATGTACAACTTGAGAGTTGTGAGTGAAGTTTTATTTGGGGCAAAATGAGGACTGCAGCCTAGGAAGCAGCAGATCATAAAATCTGTTCCTAAAAACATCCAACTCTCTGGAGACCTGTTCCACCAGATTCCCTGGAGCACAGAGTGCCTCGCTCCACCCTGAACTCCCTTAGGGCTTGTGGAAGGTCAACAGCTGCAGCAGCAAGGGGTTCAATCCCTGTACAGGCTGATCACAAATACCTTTGCTGTTCACTCCTTGGCAATGCCTTTGGTAAGTGGTAATTTGTACTTGACAAGGTAAAAGTCATGAACATGTGGGGGCTCCCCTTGGCTGGGTTTGCTTGGAGTTTGTGTCCACACAAGCCTCCAGCAATTCATCTATTACAGATCAGGCTTTCCTGCCCTGTCACTGGTTCTCACAGCCAGTTATTGCCGGTGAGTCTCTGGACTTACAGTTATGACTCCCCGTATTTGCCTGTCTCTCCAGTCTTGGGGGAAGTTCTTTTCTTGTGCCCCCTCCTTATCTTACAGATGTAAGAAGAACTGTTGGTTTTTCACACTGTTTAGCTTTTTACTTGTCAAGGCAGAGCGGTGACATCCAAGTTCCTCACATTAGAACCAGAAAAATGGAAGTTCTATAGAGTTCTTTTTACATAATTTTCTCTATCTCTGCCTCCTTGTCCCTCTCCATAACCATTCAAAGCAGAAAGTTCATGTGAGTGGATGATGGCTGTCTACAAACCAGGAAGGGTGCTTGAGCTGGAAAACAAACCTGGCTGGACCTTAATCTTAAAATTTTAGCCTCCAAAACTGAAAATTTCTGTTGCTTAAATCATTTACCTAAGATATTATTTTATGTCAACCCAAGTAAGCTAAGATGGTATATTCATAAGTAGTATAGTTCATGACATACAGTAAGGAAATAAATAATAAGAATATCATGTTGACTAATAAGCAAAACAATAATGATTATGAATTTAATATTCAAAATTGAGAACCAGCATTATGATTTTCTGGAGTGAATGGTAAATTTTCATATACATCACAAAGAGTGTAAAATACTTGGTATCAGAATTAGCTTTTTAGTAAATAGTACATCCATTAAGAAACATTTGTATCTTTGTTTTTTTCTAATGTAAAAACATTGCATTATTTCTGAAATGCAGCAATTTTGCTTTCTTGTTTCAGAATAAGAAACTGCACCATCTGTTTCAAAAGATCTATAGCTTGTTTTATTTGAACAAACAGACTGAATCAAAATTTGGTGCTGGAGCCTGGGGAAATGGATATTACAATGGCTTCATCATGTTATTGTAACAAAATTTGTAAATCCCCATTATTACAAAATAAATGGTACCCAAATTGCCCAAATATTTAAGGTAAATGGAGAAAAGGCATTTTCTCTGTAGTTATTTCTGTATCTATGGAATTCAGTTCAATACAGTTCAGTCGCTCAGTCATGTCTGACTCTTTGTGACCCCATGAATCGCAGCACGCCAGGCCTCCCTGTCCATCACCAGCTCCTGGAGTCTACTCAAACTCATGTCCATCGAGTCGATGATGCCATCCTGCCATCTCATCCTTTGTCGTCCCCTTCTCCTCCTGCCCCAAATCCCTCCCAGCATCAGGGTCTTTCCAATGAGTCAACTCTGCGCATGAGGTGGCCGAAGTATTAGAGTTTTAGCTTTAGCATCAGTCCCTCCAATGAACACTCAGGACTGATTTCCTTTAGAATGGACTGGTTGGACCTCCTTGCAGTCCAAGGGGACTCTCAAGAGTCTTCTCCAACACCACAGTTCAAAAGCATCAATTCTTTGGCGCTCAACTTTCTTCATAGTCCAACTCTCACATCCATACACGACCACTGGAAAAACCGTAGCCTTGACTAGACAGACCTTTGTTGGCAAAGTAATGTCTCTGCTTTTGAATATGCTATCTAGGTTGGTCATAATTTTTCTTCCAAGGAGTATCTTTTAATTTCATGGCTGTAGTCACCATTTGCAGTGATTTTGGAGCCCAAAAAAATAAAGTCAGCCACTGTTTCCCCATCTATTTCCCATGAAGTGATGGGACAAGATGTTATGATCTTAGTTTTCTGAATGTTGAGCTTTGACATAAACACAGCTGATTCCAAATTATATATTCTTTGTTCATTCTTCCATCATCAGGTATAAGCACATTCTAACACTAAGGTGGACATTTCAGAAAAGCAAGTCCATTATAAAATAAACATCATTGCTGCAATTATGAAATTATATAAAAATGGTATTTCCAATCTGTAAGCCCTTCCTTCTGCATAACTACTGCCCAATTACTCTTGGGATGAAGGCTGAAGAGGTTCACAATTTGTAACTGTGTATACATACAAGATGGCCTGAATATTCATATGAGTTTTTAGGCATATATGACAGAATTTGATGTCTTCTCACTGTAGTACAAAGTGACAATATTATCCTTAAATGTAGTTCCAATAGAGTGATGTTTCTCTTCTTGAAACATGAGTAAGGTAAATCTGAAAAAGAGTACAGACAGCATTTAGCTGCAAGTCTTCTCTTACAAAATATGTGAAAGAAAAACAATAATAATGAACCTGGCTAGGTATTTAGAGATTCACACTTTATATAAGGGCTTCCCTGGTCACTCAGATGGTAAAGAACTTCCTGTAACGCATGAGACCCAGTTCAGATCCCTGAGTCAGGAAGATCCCTTAGAGAAGGAAATGGCTACCCACTCCAGTATTATATATTTTATATAAACATTTATCAACAAATAAGAAAAAAGTAAGTGGAATAATATTCACCTGAATAAAGCATGAAATCACATTTTGCTTAATTTACAAAAGTAGAACATTTCTTTAATGTATAGTGTTACAGTGTGTTAGTTGCACTGCTGTGTCCAACTCTGCGACTGCGTGGATTGTAGCCCTCCAGATTCCTCTGTCCATGGAATTCTCCAGGTAAGAATACTGGAGCAGGTAGCCATTTCCTTCTCCAGGGGATCTCCCTGACCCAGGGACTGAATCCAGGTCTCCTGCATTGCAGGCAGCAGTTTCTTTATCATCTGAGCCACCAGGGAAGCCCATTTAATGTATAGTGTGGTGATTTAAGAAAAGATAGAAAAAAAATGAGTGAGAAAAATTTGAGACAACTAAGAAGAAAATACAAAAATACATATGGCTTTGTCTTGCTAAAGATTCTTATGATACTCTCTGGAGAAAGACTGATAATAAATTCATAAAGTGCCATCTAATACCTAGAATCAATTTCATATAATGCATAAAAGGCAATAGTAAACTTATAATTTTAGTATCTAAAAAAAATGACTCTTATTAGAAGTTACTGAGTAACATACTGAGTAAAATGCATATTCCAGTTACATAGAATACACCCATATATTCATACAATTTAATATAAGCAAGATATAAACAATAAGGCTCTCACTTCAATCTTCAAAATAATAAAATTAAAAATATCTCTGTGTTCCCTTATATGCAAAATTAAAAAATTACAAGTTTTATCACTACTTTTTATAGAGCAATATTATGCTGCAGGTATTATATCTCAGCTATGATCCTCCCAATAACCCACTTGAAATTATATTATTATCTTCATTTTAAAGATAAGAAAACAATTCAGAATATCTAAGAAACCTACTTAAATGTCTGCTAAGTGATAGACCATAATTTTAAGCTATCTGTATTTAAACCTAAACTCCAACTTATTTCCTGTCCCATTAAATAAATCATTCTAAATAAATTTAATCTGTGAGCCTATAACTTCAGATCTGAGTCCATAGAGAATGTCACTATTTAATGATCATGTATCCTCATAGAGTTTCTAAAACATTGTATTTGGGACAAGCCAATAATGTAAAGCCTTGTAGTGCAAGGGTAGGACGTCTGACTCCAGATCGAAGGTTGTGTGTTCAAATCATGCTGGGGTCAAAGCATTATTTGGGGGGCTTCTCTGGTGGCCCAGACAGTAAACAGTCTGCTTGTAATGTGGGAGACTCAGCTTTGATTCCTGGGTCAGGAAGATCCCCTGGAGAAGGAAATAGCAACCCCTTCCAGTTGTTGCCTGGAAAATGCCTACCTCCATTCTTGCCTGGAAAATCCCATGGACGGAAGAGCCTGGCAGGCTATAGTCCACAGGGTCACAGAGAGTCGGACACGACTGAGTGGCTTCACTTCACTTAATAATCTGAAAGAAAATATTTGTTGAAGTTTTCCTGCCTGGAAATATTATTTGTTCTATTTTCCTTCAAAGAATTGTTTTGAAATGCATAGAAATTCACACTGATGAGAGAACTGAAATTTGACTTATTTGTCAACTGTGGGTGGTAGTTGGAGGATGCTGGAACTTAATTCCATAACTTCCACACTAGATGGGTAAAGAGATAGTCTTATTTATTGTAGGAACTAGTGTTACTGAATTAGGTTATATGGACCTATATTCCCTCTGCCCAGGCCCTAGTCCATCCAAGGTCCTTTGCCTCAGAGGGAAAGTTCCTTTTACTTTTGGGTTCATGCATCTCTCCCCACCAAAAAAAAAAAAAAAAGTGCAAACATTATTCAATGGCCAAAGAACGGACAAGCGGGCGCTCAGTTCACAGATTTGATTTTAAACAGTGAGAACAATGAGGGGAAGAGTGTGGCTAATGACAGGAAGGCAACTGCATTAGCTACAAGGGAAGGTACAGGGCTTCTGGAAGGATGAGGTGCCACCCATGACTTAAAGGTATATGTTGGTGAGTTTTGAACAAGGATATTGTGCCAACTCTGACGAAAAAACAAAATAAAACAAAACAAAACACCTCATTACCTTTAACACATTCAAAGTTAATGCTACTTTTTAAAGACTTAAATAATTATTTTATGATATTACATTCTCTTTTCAGTTAAGTAAGATACTTCTTAAGTATTATAAGTCAATTATTAGAGATCTAAGAATACAAGTTTTCCAATCAAGTTTGACCACTTCATGGAGCACGGTCATGGCAAAGGGGCTTGTATAATTCAGGGAAGCTATGACCCATGCCTTACAGGGCCACACAAGAAGGAGGGGTCACAGCGATGCATTTGACAAAATGGTCCACTGCAGGAGGAATCACCTATTCCCGCTTCACTGACTATGCAAAAGCCTTTAACTGTGTGGATCACAGCAAACTGTGGAGAATTCTTAAAGAGATGGGAGTATCAGACTCACATATCTGCTGCCTAAGAAACCTGTGTGCAGGTCAAAAAGCAACGGTTAGAACTGGACATGGAACAACAGACTGGTTCAAAATTTGGAAAGGAGCACAACAAGGCTTGACTTTATTTTTCTGGGCTCCAAATCACTGCAGATGGTGACTGCAGCCATGAAATTAAAAGACGCTTACTCCTTGGAAGGAAAGTTATGACCAACCTAGATAGTATATTGAAAACCAGAGACATTACTTTGCCAACAAAGATCTGTCTAATCAAGGCTATGGTTTTTCTAGTGGTCATGTATGGATGTGAGAGTTGGACTGTGAAGAAAGCTGAGCACCAAAGAATTGACGCTTTTGAACTGTGGTGCTGGAGAAGACTCTTGAGAGTCCTTGGACTGCAAGGAGATCCAACCAGTCCATCCTAAAGGAGATCAGTCCTGGGTGTTCATTGGAAGGACTGATGCTGAAGCTGAAACTCCAATACTTTGGCCACCTCATGTGAAGAGCTGAGTCATTGGAAAAGACCCTGATGCGGGAGGGATTGGGGGCAGGAAGAGAAGGGGATGACAGAGGATGAGATGTCTGGATGGCATCACCGACTTGATGGACGTGAGTTTAAGTGAACTCTGGGAGTTGATGATGGACAGAGAGGCCTGGCGTGCTGTGATTCATGGGGTCGCAAAGAGTAAGACACAACTGAGCAACTGAACTAACAACAAGGCTGCATATTGTCACCCTGCTTAGTTAATATGCAAAGTACATCATGCAAAATGACAGGCTGGATGAATCACAAGCTGGAAGCAAGACTGCTGGGAGAAATGCCAATGACCAGAGATGCAGATGATGCCTCTTTAACAGCAGAAAGGCAAAAGGAACTAAAGAGACTCTTGATGAGGGTAAAAGAAGAGAGTGAAAATACTGTCTTACAATTCAACATTCAGAAAACGAAGATCATGGCATCTGATCCCATCACTTCATGGCAAATAGACTGAGAAACTGGAAAAAGTGACAGTTTTTATTTTCTTTGGCTCCAAAGTCACTGTGGACAGTGACTGCAACAATGAAATTAAAATATGCTTGCTCCTTGGATGGAAAACTATGACAAACCCAGACGGTGTATTAAAAAGCAGAGACATTACTTTGCCCACAAAAGTTCCTGTAGTCAAAGCTATGTTTTGTTTTGTTTTGTTTTTCTAGTAGTCATGTATTGATGTGAGAGTTGGACCATAGAGAAGGCTGAGTGCTAAATAATTGATGCTTTTAGACTGTGGTGCTGGTGACTCTTGAGAGTCCCTTGGACTATAAGGACATCAACCCAGACAATCTTAAAGGAAATCCATCCTGAATATTCATTGGAAGAACTGATGCTAAAGCAGGAGCTGCAATGCTTTGGCCAGCTGATGCAAATAGCTGACTCACTGGAAAAGATCTTCATGCTGGGAGAGATTGAAGGCAAAAGAAACCGGGTGGCAGAGGATGAGATGGTAAGATAGCATCACTGACTCGATGGACATGAATTTGAGCAAATTCTGGGAGATTAGAGAGGACAGAGAAGCTGGCATGCTGCAGTCCATGGGGTTGCAAAGAGGCAGACATGACTTAGCAATTGAACAACAATAATTATTATGTTTGAAGATAGTATCATCATTTGGGATAGATTTTAGTGACAAGAGTTTATGTGTTGAAATGATTTACAGCAACATTTGTCAAAGAAGGCTTTTAATACACTACTGTACACACTGGAACTCTCTGAAATAGGAAACTTCATTTTATGTAGAAAGCTCAGAGTGGTTAAGAGAGCTGCCGTGGCAGCTGGGTGGCAGAGCTGAGAACAGAGCCTGAACTTTTATACTTTGAAGAGACTGCTATTACAGATGTACTGCTCTGCTGAGAAACTGCATAAGCATGCAGTGTCGTGTTTAAATACACAAGGTTTCACAAGACACTCTTGTCATACAATCATATCCCTTTCTCTATTTGTTGAATATGGTGACATTAAATAGAATCTTTGCAACCATTTTTAGAATATGCTTTATTCTACTATAAGATACCTCTAATTCCTCTGGAAAATTGGAACTGAGATATATAAATAGGATAGAAAATCTACAGAGCAATTTGGGAGCTTATATGTTTATGTCGATTTATATGGATATCGCCTGTTGCCCTATTGTTGATGTTCAGTTGCTAAATTGTGTCCGACTCTTTGCAAATCCATGGACTGCACCATGCCAGGCTTCCCTGTCCTTCACTATCTCCCAGAATTTGCTCAGGCTCACATCCATTGAGATGGTTATACCATCCAATCATGTCATCCTGTTATCCTCTTCTCTTTTTGCCTTCAATCTCTCCTTAGCATCAGGGTCTTTTCCAATGAGTGAGTTTTTTGTATCAGATGGCCAATGTATTGGAACTTCAGTTTCAGCATCAGTCCTCCCAATGAATATTCAGGGTTGATTCCCTTTAGGTTGACTGGGTTGATGTCCTAAAATTCCCATACATAAGCTTTCTTTCTCCAAGCCAGGCTTCAGCAATACGTGAACTGTGAACTTCCTGATGTTCAAGCTGGCTTTAGAAAAGCAGAGGAACCAGATATCAAATTGCCAACATTTGCTGGATCATCAAAAAAGCAAGAGAGTTCTGTTTTATTGACTATGCCAAAGCCTTTAACTGTGTGGATCACAATCAACTGTGGAAAATTCTTCAAGAGATGGGAATACCAGACCATCTGACCTGCCTCTTGAGAAACTTATATGCAGGTCAGGAAGCAACACTTAGAATTGGACATGGAACAACAGACTGATTCCAAATAGGAAAAGGAGTACATCAAGGCTGTATATTGTCACCCTGCTTATTTAACTTCTATGCAGAATACATCATGAGAAATACTGGGCTAGATGAAGCACAAGCTGGAATCAAGATTCCTGAGAGAAATATCAATAACCTCAGATATGCAGATGGCACCACCCTTATGGCAGAAAGTGAGGAGGAACTAAAGAGCCTCTTGATGAAAGTGAGAGAGGAGAGTGAAAATGATGAAAGTGAAAGAGGAGAGTGAAAAAGTTGGCTTAAAGCTCCACATTCAGCAAACGAAGATCATGGCATCTGGTCCCATCATTTCATGGCAAATAGATGGGGAAACAGAGGAAACAGTGGCTGACTTTATTCTGGGGGGCTCCAAAATCACTGCAAATGGCAATTGCAGCCATGAAATTAAAAGATGCTTACTCCTTGGAAGGAAAGTTATGACCAACCTAGACAGCATATTAAAAAAACAGAGACATTAGTTTGTCAACAGAGGTCTGTCTGGTCAATGGCTATGGTTTTTCCTATGGTCATGTATGGATGTGAGAGTTGGACTATAAAGAAGGCTACATGCCAAAGAATTGATGTTTTTGAACTGTGGTGTTGGAGAAGACTCCTGAGAGTCCCTTGGACTGCAAGGAGATCCAACCAGTCCATCCTAAAGATCAGTCCTGGGTGTTCTTGGAAGGAATGATGCTAAAGCTGAAACTTCAATACTTTGGCCACCTGATGAGAAGAGCTGACTCATTTGAAAAGACTCTGATGCTGGGAAAGATTGAGGGCAGGAGGAGAAGGGGTGACAGAGGATGAGATGGTTGGATGGCATCACCGACTCAATGGACACGGGTTTGGGTGGACTCCAGGATTTGGTGATGGACAGGGAGGCCTGGTGTGCTGTGGTTCATGGCGTCACAAAGAGTCAGACATGACTGAGTGACTGAACTGAACTGAAGCTCTCTTTATTTTGACACATTTATATAAACATCAGAAAAGGCAATGGCACCCCACTCCAGTACTCCTGCCTGGAAAATCTCATGGATGGAGGAGCCTGGAAGGCTGCAGTCCATGGGGTCACTGAGGGTCAGACACAATGGAGTGACTTCACTTTCCCTTTTCACTTTCATGCATTGGAGAAGGAAATGGCAACCCACTCCAGTGTTCTTGCCTGGAGAATCCCAGGGACAGGGGAGCCTGGTGGGCTGCCGTCTATGGAGTCACACAGAGTCGGACACGACTGAAATGATTTAGCAGCAGTAGCAGCATATAAACCATAGTCAGGATATGATTTGCCTACCTGTCTGTAATTCTTCTTTATTAGAAAGGGTCACATTATCTAAAAATGGGAGCAGAAACAATCCAGAACACTTCATGTCATCTCATGTGGCATTGATCAGATACAGAAGGGTCAATGGAGATCTAACTGACTTGGCAGGTGCAATCAAAAGGAAAACCTTATTTTTTTCTTATGACTTCCCTAGTTGAAATCCCAGGCAGTTCTCATAGCTTTTCTTATCACTTATGAATTGTTCAGTAATTAAAAATCCACCCCCATGTAAAATGTATCTTGTCTCTTCCTCCAGTATCATCTCCCCCTCCAACAATGTGTTACTTGTTCAGGATGGAAAATCAATAGGGATACAGAGGAAACAGCCTATCTCCACTTCTCTGGGTCTCCTCTCACCCACATCCTGGTTGCAGCTTATGACTTATCAGAGTTCAAGTTTCACAGAAAGGAGAGAAAAAGAAAAATGATTTTCTTTAGTAGATTACTGCTAAGTCACTTCAGTCGTGTCCGACTCTGTGCGACCCCATAGATGGCGCCCATCAGGCTCCACCATCCCTGGGATTCTCCAGGCAAGAACACTGGAGTGGGTTGCCATTTCCTTCTCCAATGCATGAAAGTGAAAAGGGAAAGGGAAGTCGCTCAGTCATGTCTGACTCTTAGCAACCCCATGGACTGCAGCCCACCAGGCTCCTCCGCCCATGGGATTTTCCAGGCAAGAGCACCGGAGTGGGGGGCCATTGCCTTCTGCATGAGTAGACTACATCTGTATTTAGTTACGGTACTCTCTGTTGATGTGGGATGCAGAATAGCTGGCCCTTTTCTGAGTTCCTCCAAGATTCTCATGTGTGATCTCAGTAGCATTTCCTTTAATTATGACAATTTTTGCCTGTGCTTAGTGGCTCAGTCATGTACACCTCTTTGCAACCCCATGGACTCTGTAGCCTACCAGGCTCCTCTGTCCATGGGAAATTCTCCAGGCAAGAATAATGAAGTGGGTTGCCTTGACTTCCTCCAGGGGATCTTCCCAACCCAGGGATCGAAACAAGGTCTCCTGTCTTGCAGGCAGATTGTTTACCACCTGAGTTACCTGGAAAGCCCAAGAATACTGGAGTGGAAGGTTGCTTTTCATCTGATCTGCAGTGGTTGCCTCTTTCCACGCTGTACCACATCCAGCTCACACTGGCTAGACAGCTGACTGTACCCATCTCTTCCCTAAGCTGTGTTCCCCACCGTCATATTCACAGCTTAGAATTGGCCACAATGGGATTATTTATATCACAGAAATTGGAAAATGCCACAGATTAGTGTTCCTTTTTCTTTTTCAAACAATCAATTTACCAGCACATCACTGCAAGTGGGTCCACTGGGATAGATTTCTTTCTAAATTGACTCCAGGCTGATCTCCTTTTGTAAAATCCATGTCAGGTTACAAAAATCATACTCTCATTTCACCTTCTGTGAAAACATAGATTGTTCTTCCCAACATATCTCTTTCACTTGTCCTCACTCTTGCTCTGTCTCCTAACCCTTCCTCCCTCCCTTACTCACTTCTCATTATTTTCTCTTTTGCCTCTGCCAGGTAGAGTCAGCCTTTTTGTTTCACCAGTGTATGCTCCCACCAGGCTTCCTTTGTGGCTCAGATGGTAAAGAATCCACTTACAATGCAGGAGATACGGGTTTGATTCCTGGGTTGGGAAGATCTGCTGGAGAAGAGAATGGCAACCCACTCCAGTATTCTTTCCTGGAGAATTCTATAGACAGAGGAGTCTGGCAAGCTGTAGTCCATGAGATCACAAAGAATTGGACATGACTGAGGAACTTTCTCTCAGGAGTGGTAAGACCTCTTCCACTGGTAAAGAAGACTCATCAGAATTTAGGGGCTCAATGTCCCCATCTTCATTAGAGTCTTCCTGAACATCCTTATCCCCATTTACAGAAAATCATTCTTTCTCAACCAGTAACTTCACTTCAAGGGTAGATACCCTGCAAGACTGGGATTTTAATTTGCATTGTAATTCAGCCAGTCACTGGATGATGTTCTGCATTTAATTTCCATCAACTTCAGCCCTGAAGCTACAGGAGATACTCTTTCCTTCAGAGTACACACAGTAGCGCTGAGTTCAGTTATGGACTGCTTGACCTGGGAACTGGCATTCCTGAACGCACCCTTTTCTTTCACCGCTCTGTGCAGCAACGTTAAGAACAACCAATCATCATTTTCCAAAACTGTTTGAAAATATCATATACAAAGTCCCATAGTTTTTACTTGAGATTGCTCCAATGCAGGTATTTTGCATACCTCTGTAAATAGATCACACCATGGACTCTAAGTGCTCTCTTTATTCCTGGAAATGAGCCATTAGAGTCTTTATTTAATCAGACAAGACAGCCAATTCCAGAAACCCCAGAACCAATTCAGAAAATTCATCTTTAATATTCTTTCCCTGGAGAAAAACTCTCAGTACCAAAATCTGTATGAGGAAATGGCTCAATGGACAATGAATCTAAGAAGTCCCACCATCTGCTATGTGTGAGTTGGAGACTCAGGAAAGGCAGTGGTATAATTTAGTCCAAGTTCAATGCTTGAGAACCAGCGGAGCTGATGGTGTAAGTCCAAGGGCAGGGGAAGAAGAGATTAGATGTTCCAGCTCAACAGTGAGGCAGAAAAAAGGAGCAAATTCTTCCTTCCTCTTCTTGTCCCTCTATTTAGGCCTTCAGGATGATGACCACCTACACTAAGGAGGGCAATCTCTTTTACTGAGTCTACCAATTCAATTGCTAAACTCTTCTGGAAATACCTTCAGGGACACATCCAGAGATAATGTTGAATCTAGGTACCTCATGGCCAGTCAAAGTGACATATAAAATTAACCATCACAGTCAGCAAATATCAGATATGAGTAACTGCATGACCCAAACCACAGGGGATATAGGCATAGCTCATAGATAAATCTTCAATGAAGTCTTTATTAACAGGCTTGTCAGCTGCCCTCACAGAGTGGCTCACGGAATAATTAATGGTAGCAAAAATCAGCCTTATATTCTCTTTGTATGTTTTATACATATAGTGTAGAAACTTTTTATGTGATAATGGCAGTACAAGGTGCTTAGAATTGTTCCCAGGTCCCCTGCAAACACACATGTATTTAGAGTAGAATTAGAAATATTAAAAAGCCACATAATCAAGCTGTCAAATGCATCATTTCTTGTATTACACAGAGCAAGATAATAACTAACATCTATTTGGTACTGTGGGCTTCCCTGGTGGCTCAGATGGTAAAGAATTCACTTAACAATACTGGAGACCCAGGTTTGATCCCTTGGTTGGGAAGATCCACTGGAGAAGAATGGCAACCCACTCCAGTATTCTTGCCTGGAGAATTCCATGGACAGAGGAGGTTGGCAGGCTATAGTTCATGGGGTCACAAAGAGTCAGAAAGACTGACTACCACACACACACACACACACACACACAGTACTGTAAGTCCCCTATATATAAATGAGTTCTGTTCTGAGAACACGTTCACCAGTCTAATTTGTTCTTAAGTCTAACAAAGTTAGCCTAGGTACCTAATTCTATGGACAGAGGAGGTTGGCAGGTACAGTCCATGAACAGAGGAGGTTGGCAGGCTACAGTCCATGAACAGAGGAGGTTGGCAGGCTACAGTCCATGGGGTCACAAAGAGTCAGACTGAGTGAGTACCACACACACACACACACACACAGTACTGTAAGTCCCCTATATATAAATGAGTTCTGTTCTGAGAACACGTTCACCAGTCTAATTTGTTCTTAAGTCTAACAAAGTTAGCCTAGGTACCTAATTCTATGGACAGAGGAGGTTGGCAGGCTACAGTCCATGAACAGAGGAGGTTGGCAGGCTACAGTCCATGAACAGAGGAGGTTGGCAGGCTACAGTCCATGGGGTCACAAAGAGTCAGACTGAGTGAGTACCACACACATACACACACACACAGTACTGTAAGTCCCCTATATATAAATGAGTTCTGTTCTGAGAACACGTTCACCAGTCTAATTTGTTCTTAAGTCTAACAAAGTTAGCCTAGGTACCTAATTAATGCAATCAGCAATAAAGAACTATACTGTATTAGGTTAGTAATACTTTTCATACAAATATGAATAATACATAAAAACAAACACAAAAAATAAAGAAACATTTTTAGTCTTATAGCACAATAGCTTAAAAAGTACAGTAAGTACAGTTTAACCACTAGCATACCGGGACTGGCATTGAGTGAATCTGCAAGAAGTGTTACTGACAGGAGGTGGGAGATGGTAGAGCTGAAGGATCATCAGCAATGGCAGATGGAGGGCAGCCTGCAATTTCATTCACACCTGACCCTGATGGCATTTACCTTCACATCTTTGAAAGTTTCAAACTTGTAGTTTTGTATGTAGCTTTGTATGTATGTATGTATCAGTTCAGTTCACTTCAGTCGCTCAGTTGGGTCTGACTCTGCGACCCTATGAATTGCAGCACGCCAGGCCTCCCTGTCCATCACTAACTCCCAGAGTTCACTCCGACTCATGTCCATTGAGTCAGTGATGCCATCCAGCCATCTCATCCTCTGTCGTCCCCTTCTCCTCCTGCCCCCAATCCCATAACATCAAAACTACTATATATCCTTTTCCATATCCCATTTACATTGATTAAATCTTTCTGGGTGCCTGATGGATAAAAAACAAGGAAGTCTGCCAGCAATCAGATTTAACCGTGAAATCCAGTCACAAATATGAATTTGAAAAGGCTCTGAAACTTTAAGATACTTTAAGGCTTTTGTGCCCCTCACAGTTAGGAGGGTGTGAGTAATTTACAAGCTTGCAAAAAGTCAGGGGAACATGTTTAGGCAGGCTAGAGCGTTTTCAAAGGAGGTTGGGCTGAGAACTCCTTTGAAATGCAGGAAGCTAAAAACTCTTCCTGAGAAACTGGCAGAGAATAGTGGGGAAACAGACAAATACAGACTAACTTTTATTCTTGGGGTGTATGCTCAGGAAAAACCAGGCAGAAATCCAATGACTCAGATTGCCCTGCCAGCTGAGTTTGCCACGGGACCCTGTCAAAGGTGAGATTCCTCACGCTGGCCCCCAAAACTCCGGAGTGTCCAAACGGGAGTCAGGCCTCGTCTCGAGTGGAGACATGAATGCCCGCTCTCTTTCTGAGCTATAGCAGCACTGTCTGGCTTCCTGTCAAGTTGACACAGGGATCTGTGGCTTTCCCTTGAGGTGCCACCAGGGCTGTACACGTGCCACCATGGGGTGAGTCGATCGTTGGGATGACAGTCGAGGCAGTGCAGGGAAATCAGGTTCATCTGGAGTGGATTGAGACCTCTGGCGACTTGGGTCCTCATGGCACGATCCCTGGAGTTCCTCTCGACTCTGCTGTGGAGAGCACCTCCTCCTGAGATGCGACGGGAATGCCGGGAAACTCTTCCCGACAAAGCATGGAAGGGAACCCTCATCTCGAGCTGAGGAGGGGACAATGGGGCTCCTTTTGAGTTGTGGCAGGATTCTCGGAGCTCCTCTTGAGTGGAGGCGCATGTTTCGGAGATGCACTTGAGCTGCAGATAGGGAGTGAAGGACCCTCTCGAGGTCCAAGAGGGAATGTGAGATTTCCCTCGACATGCGGCAGTGAAAAAAGGGCCTCAATGTGCCTGGAAGGGAGAACCTGTTGGTGTTTCTTGAGGTGCAGCAGGTTCTTTTCAAGTTACGACGGGGACCTCAGGGACTCGCTCGTGTGGCCTCAGGAGAGGCCAGTTTCCGTGCGAATGGCGAAGGACATCACGGGATTCCTCTCCAGTCGGTGACGGGTCCTAAGTCCTCGTCCGGAGCTGCGGCTGGACCCTGAGGTTTCCTCAAATGTGCTGACATGGGAGTTGGGTCCCTGCGGAGTGTCCCCAGGGGAGTCAGACATCATCACGAGTGGAGACATGCATGCCCGCTCTCCTCCTGAGCTTTAGCAGCAGTGTCAGGCTTCCTGTCGCGTTGGCACAGGGATCTGTGGCTTTCCCTCGAGGTGCCACCAGGGCTGTCCCACGTGCCACCATGGGATGAGTCAATCCTCGGGGTGACAGTCGAGGCAGTGCAGGGAAATCAGGTTCACGTGGATTCGATTGAGACTTCTGGGTACTTGTGGCCTAATGGCATGATCCCTGGATTTCCTCTCGACTCTCCTGTGGAGCGCACCTCCTCCTGAGATGCAATGGGAACACCGGGAATCCCTTCCTGACGAAGCAGGGAAAGGAACCGTCATCTCGAGCTGAGAGGGGACAATGAGGCTCCTCTTGAGTTGTGGCAGGACCCTCAGGTTTCCTCTCCAGTGGAGGCGTGTGTATCGGGGAACTTCTTGAGTCGCAGCAAAGGAGTGATGGACCCTTTTCAGGTACAAGAGGGAAGGTCTGATTTCCCTCGACATGTGGCAGCGGAAATGGGCCTCAATGCACCTGGAAGGGAGAACTTCCTGGTGTTTTTCGAAATGCGGCAGGTCCTTCTCGAGTTATGACGGGGACCTCAGGGACCCACTCGTGTGGCCTCAGGAGAGACCAGTCTCCGTACGAATGGCGAGGGACCTCTCAGAATTCCTCTCCAGTCTGTGGTGGGTCCTAAGTCCTCATTTGGAGCTGCGGCCAGACCCTGAGGTTTCCTCGAAAGTGCTGACATGGGACTTGGGTCCCTCCGTAGTGTCCACAGGGGAGTCAGGGCCTCGTCTCAATTGGAGTCATGCACGACCGATCTCCTCCTGAGCTGTAGCAGCACTGTCGGGCTTCCTGTTGTGTTGACACTGGCATCTGTGGCTTTCTCTCCAAGTGCCACCAGGGCTGTCATACGTGCCACCATGCATTGAGTCGATCCTCGGGGTGACAGGCGAGGAAGTGCAGGGAAATCAGATGCTGTGGTCCAGCCCTGGTGTATCCAGGGATGCTCAAAGGTGGGACGGAGCAGGCGGATAGGAGAGGATAGGACAGGATAGGATAGCATAGCTCAGGACAGGATAGAACAGTAGGAAATTAATGAAAATAGGAGGCTGAATAACTTGGTTTATGGGGAAAGCCAAGAAAACCTCAAGACAAGAGGTTTGCACCATCTACGTAGCCCACCGGCGTCCACTTGAATCTCTAAAGGGGCCCCATCCTGGGTCCACTTTTCTCGCAGAACTTATAGCCAGGGCAAGTAAGTAGACGTGGTGAGCCTCCCGCTCCCAATGGGTATTCAGCCTGGAGGTAAAGTACAAGAGGACAGAGAGATAGAGAGAGAGAGGTGTGGGAGCCAGATGTCCCTAAAGTACGAGTCTAGGAGNTTCTCGCAGAACTTATAGCCAGGGCAAGTAAGTAGACGTGGTGAGCCTCCCGCTCCCAATGGGTATTCAGCCTGGAGGTAAAGTACAAGAGGACAGAGAGATAGAGAGAGAGAGGTGTGGGAGCCAGATGTCCCTAAAGTACGAGTCTAGGAGAGTGAGTCGTCGGAGAGACCGGCCTGCAGAACCAGTCTGAGAAATTCTGGTCCGAGGAATAAAAACCGCTCTGAGAAACTGTTCCCAAGAGAAACTGACTCCAAACTTTATTTTTCACATTCCCTTTTTATACCATGAAGATCAATGAGTTTCACAAATTTTGGCAATGAGAGCAACCCTGATTCTTATCGAGAGCAGGCTTAGTCTCTGCAACCTAATTGTATATACAAGTCTTAGGTAATTTACATCAACTTCCAGCCAAAAGGCCAATTCAACAATTTACAGCTCTTTTCTGATAAGTGTTAGTTTTTCCAAGGTCTGGTGCCATTCTCGGGAGGCGCTAAACAAGATTGGATTTTTATAAATGCAAGGACACAGCAAACAGGAGTACAAGTGATTTATAAAAGAAACAATTAACTCAAAGGCCTAGTGTTGCTAACATCAAAAAACTACATTTCTATCACCAAATATAGTTTGTATAGCAGGAACTTCCAGGTGCAGATAAGGAGGTCTAGCAACAATCACTGAAGCAACAGTGAAATAAATCTATTAAGGCTTTTGCTCTTAGAAGTTTGTAACTTAAGACACTTCAAGGCTCTTTTGCCCCTCACAGCTGGGGGTTGGGAGCAATTCACAGGCTTGTAAAAGGTCAAAGGAACCTGTTTGGGCAGGCTAGAGCTTTATCAAAGGGGGTTGGGCTGCAACACTCCTTTCAAAGGCAGGGAATTAAGACAGTGAATTAACTCTATCCGAGAAACTGGCAGAAAACAGTGAAGAAACAGACAAATACAGAACAAATTTTTATTATTGGGTCACATGCTCAGGAAAAACCAGGGAGAACTCTGATGACTCAGATTGCTCTGCCATCTGAGTGTGCCTCGTGACTCTGTCACGGGTGGGATTCCTCACGCTGGCTTCCCACAATCATGTTCATCTGGAGTGGATTGAGACTTCTGGGTACTTGGGGCCTGATAGCACGATCCCTGGAGTTCCTCTCAACTCTACTGTGGAGAGCACCTCCTCCTGAGATGCGACGGGAACGCTGGGAATCCCTTCCCAAAGAAGCAGGGAAAGGATCCCTCATCTCGAGCTGAGGATGGGACAACGGGTCTCCTCTTGAGTAGTGGCGGGATCCTCGAGGTTTCTCTCGAGTGGAGGCGCGTGTGTCGGGGATCTTCTTGAGTCCCAGCAAGGGAGTGAAGGACCCTTTCAAGGTCCAAGAGGGAAGGTGTGATTCCCTCGACATGCAGCAGCGGAAAAGGGCCTGAATGCACCTGGAAGGGAGAACCTCCTGGTTTTTCTCGAGTTGCGGCAGGTCCTTCTCGTGTTACGACGGAGACCTCAGGGACCTGCTCGTGTGGGCTCAGGAGAGGCCAGTCTCCGTGCCAATGGCGAGGGAGTTCTCGGGATTCATCTCCAGTCTTTGGAATGTCCTAAATCCTGGTCCAGAGCTGCGGCCAGACCCTGAGGTTTCCTCGAAAGTGCTTTCATTGGTCTTGGGTCCCTTTGGAGCATCCAAAGGGGAATCAGGCCCCGTCTCAAGTGGAGACCTTCACATCCAGTCTCCTCCTGAGCTGTAGCAGCACTGTCAGGCTTCCTGTCGATATGACACGGGATCTGTGGCTTTCCCTCGAGGTGCCACCAGTGCTGTCTCACGGGCCTCCATGGGCTGAGTTGATCCACGTTGTGACAGTCGAGGCAGTGTAGGGACATCAGGTTCATCTGGAGTTGACTGTGACTTCTGGGGGACTTTTGGCCTGGTGGCACGACCCCTGAAGTTCCTCTCTACACTCCTGTGGCAAGCACCTCCTCCTGACATGAGACGGGAACGCCAGGAATTCGTTCCTGATGAAGCAGTGATAGGAACAATCATCTCGAGCAGAGGATGGGACAATGGGGCTCCTCTTGAGTTGTGGCGGGACCCTCGAGATTCCTCTCGAGTGGAGGCGCGTGTGTCGTGGAAGTTCTTGAGTTGCAGCAAGGGAGTGAAGGATCCTTTCAAGGTTCAAGAGGTAGGATGTGATTTCCCTCAACATACCGAAGGAGAAAAAGGCCTCATCGTGCCTGGAAGGTTGAATTTCCTGCTGTTTCTCGAGTTTCGGCAGGGCACGCTCGAGTTACGACGGGGACCTCATGGACTCGCTCGTGTGGCCTCAGGAGAGGCCAGTCTCCGTGCGAATGGCGAGGAACCTCTCGGGAATCTTCTCCATTCGGTGGCGGTTCCTAAGTCCTCGTCTGGAGCTATGGGGGGACCCTAGTTTTCCTCAAAAGTGCTGATATGGGACTTGATTCCCTCCAGAGTGTCCACAGATTGTCAAGCCTCGTCTCGAGTGGAGTCATGCACCCCCGCTCTCCTCCTGAGCTGTAGTAGCACTGTCAGGCTTCCTGTCGAGTTGACATAGGGATCTGTTGCTTCCCTTCGAGGTGCCACCAGGGCTGTCACACCTGCCACCATGGGGTGAGTCGGTTCCCGGTTTGACAGTCAAGGCAGTGATAGGAAATAAGATTCATCTGGAGTGGATTGAGACTTCTGGGTACTTGTTGCCTGATGGCAGGATCCCTGAAGTTCTCGACCTTCCTGTTGAGAGCACCTCCTCCTGAGATGTGATGGGAATGCCGGGAATCCCTTCCTGACGAAGCAGAGAAACGAACGCTCATATCGAACCGAGGAGGGGACAACTGGGCTCCTCTTGAGTTGTGGCGCGACCCTTGGGGTTCCTCTCGAGTGGAGGCATGTGTGTCGAGTAATTTCTTGAGTTGCAGCAATGGAGTGAAGTTCCCTTTCAAGGTCCAAGAGGGAAGGTGTGATTTCCCTCGACATGCGGCAGCGGAAAAGGGTCTCAGTGCGCCTGAAAGGGAGAACCGCCTGGTGTTTCTCGAGTTGCGGCAGTTCCTTCTCGAGTTATGATGGGGACTTCAGGAACCAGCTCGTTTGGCCTCAGGAGAGGCCAATCTCCCTGCGAATGGCGAGGGACCTCTCGGATTCCTCTCCTGTGGGTGACGGGTCCTAAGTCCTCGTCTGGAGCTGGGGCCAGACCCTGAGATTTCCTCAAAAGTGGTTACATGGGACTTGGTTCCCTCTGGTATGTCCACAGGGGAGTCAGGCCTCGTCTTGTGTGGAGATATGCACGCCCGCTCTCCTCCTGATCTGTAGCAGCTGTGTCAGGCTTCTTGTCGAGTTGACACAGGGATCTGTGGCTTTCCCTCGAGGTCCCACCAGAGCTGTTATACGTGCCACCATGTGCTGAGTCTATCCTCGGTGTGACAGTAGAGGCAGATAGGGAAATCAGATTCATTTGGAGTGGATAGAGAATTCTGGGTACTTGTGGCTTGATGGCACGATCCCTGGAGTTCCTCTTGACTCTCCTGTGGAGAGCACCTCCTCCTGAGATGCGACGGGAATGCCGGGAATCCCTTCCCCACGAAGCAAGGAAAGGAACCCTCATCTCGAGCTGAGGAGGGGACAACGGGGCTCCTCTGGAGTTCTGGCGGGACACTCTGGGTTCTTCCAAGTTGGAGGCACTTGTTTCGGGAAGCTTCTTGTGGCACAGAAAGGGAGTGAAGGACCCTTTCGTGGTCCAAGACCTAAGGTGTGATTTCCCTCGACATGCAGCAGCAGAAAAGGGCTCAACGCGCCTAGAAGGGAGAACCTCCTAGTGTTTCTCAAGTTCCGGCAGGTCCTTCTTGAGTTACAGTGGAGACCTCAGGGACCCGCTCGTGTGGCCTCAGGAAAGGCCAGTCTCCATGCGAATGGCGAGGGACCTCTCGGGATTCCTCTCCAGTGCTTGACAGGTCCTAAGTTCTCGTCTTGAGCTGCAGCCGGACCCTGAGGTTTCTTCAAAAGTGCTGACATGGGATTTGTGTCCCTCCTGAGTGTCCACATGGGGGTCAGTCCTCATCTCGAGTGGAGACATGCAAGCCCGCTCTTCTCCTTTTCTGTAGCAGCACTGTCAGGCTTCCTGTCGAGTTGACACAGGGATCTGTGGCTTTCCCCCGACGTGCCACCAGGGCTGTCCCACGTGCCACCATGGAGTGAGTCGATCCTCGGGATGACAGTCGAGGCTGTGTAGGGAAATCAGGTTCATCTGGAGTGGATTGAGATTTCTTGGTACTTGTGGCCTGATGGCATGATCCCTGGAGTTCCTCTCAACTCTCCTGTGGAGAGCACCTCCTCCTGAGATGTGACGGGAAAGCCGGCAATCCCTTCCTGATGAAGCAGGGAAAGGAACCCTCATCTCGAGCTGAGGAGAGGACAACGGAGCTCCTCTTGAGTTGTGGCGGGACCCTCGAGGTTCCTCTCAGTGGAGGCACGCGTGTCATGGAACTTCTTGAGTTGCAGCAAGGGAGTGAAAGACTCTTTCGAGGTCCAATCGGGAAGGTGTGATTTTCCTCGACATGTTGCAGCGGAAAAGGGCCTCAACGCTCCTGGAAGGGAGAACCTCCTGGTGTTTCTCGAGTTGTGGCATGACGGGGTCCAGCGGGAGGAACTCTGCCCGTGGCAAAGATCATGAGGAAGGAGGCTTGGCATACGTAAAGGTGTGATCAAGTCTCAGGATACCCCCTGTTTCTGAGCATCTACCCCCACAATCAGAGTCTGTTTTATGTTCTCACCTACATCTCTGACTTTACAGGGGGCTCTCCTTCATAACCATTTTTTTTGGAGAAGGAGTTAACTTGCAGCTCCAGTTAATAAAATTTTTGGGCGTGACAAGAGTGTTTCAGCTTAAGAACTCTTCTGAAGTTTATTTAGCCTGTCTGTATATGTTTGTCTGGCCAAATGTGATTGTTTACAGCCTCCCAACAGTGAGAGGCACGAGATGTTTTAGACTTATTAAAGGCAGATTTTTTTGGGAAGTTAGAATTTATTAGTATAGTGGGTCAATTAGGAATTATATTGGTGAAGGTTTTTTTATTTGTTGTGTCAATAATTGTTACTAATTTCCTGTCCTTGGGTGTGACAAGTGTGTCTCAGGGCAAACCTCTTTGCTGGAAAACTAGTTTGTGTGATAGGATTATCCACACTCCTGTCACTACAGAGCACATGATTGTTTATTACCTCTCAACCATAAATAGCACAGAGTTTGGGGTATTTTGAAGGTCTTTATTAGCATAGGGCTTTTTTCATTTTAGAGTCAATGATTGCCACCAGGCCTCCATGTCCGTAGGTACCTGGCAATATATTAATCAATGTATTTGGAATATAGAAAAAGAAATATAGTAGTTTTTGATGTTAGCAATATTAGATTTTTTGAGTTAATGAATTTTTTCCTTTGTTATAGATCACTGTACTTTGTTATAAATCACTGTGTCCTTGTTATGTAA
>SJXQ01007699.1:449169-477633 GCA_006408695.1 Aepyceros melampus | reverse complement strand
ATTGTCACCCTGCTTATTTAGCTTATATGCAAAGTAAATCATGAGAAATGCTGAGCTGGATGAAGCACAAGCTGGAATCAAGATTGCCAGAAGAAATATCAATAACCTCAGGTATGCAGATGTCACCACCCTTATACAGAAAGTGAAGAACTAAAAAGCTTCTTGATGAAAGTGAAAGAAGAGAGTGAAAAAGTTGGCTTAAAGCTCAACATTCAGAAAACGAAGATCATGGCATCTGGTCCCATCACTTCATGGCAAATAGATAGAGAAACAATGGAAACAGTTACAGACTTAATTTTGGGGGGCTCCAAAATCACTGCAGATGGTGACTGCAGCCATGAAATTAAAAGACGCTTACTCCTTGGAAGTAAAGCTGTGACCAGCGTAGACAGTATGTTCAAAAGCAGAGACATTACTTTGCCCACAAAGGTCTGTCTAGTCAATGCTATAGTTTTTCCAGTAGTCATGTATGGATGTGAGAGTTGGACTATAAAGAAAGCTGAGCACCGAAGAATTGATGCTTTTGAACTGTGGTGTTGGAGAAGACTCTTGAGAGCCCTTTGGACAGCAAGGAGATCCAATCAGTCCATCCTAAAGGAAATCAGTCCTGAAGATTCATTGGAAGGACTCAAGCTGAAGCTGAAACTCCAATACTTTGGCCACCTGATGCGAAGAGCTGACACATTTGAAAAGACCTTGATACTGGGACAGATTGAAGGCGGGAGGAGAAGGGGACGACAGAGGATGAAATAGTTGGATGGCATCACTGACTCAATGGACGTGAGTTTGGGTAAGCTCCAGGAGTTGGTGATGGACAGGGAAGCCTAGAGTGCTGCAGTCCACGGGGTTGCAGAGTGAGACATGACTGAGAACTGAACTGAACTGAAAAAAACTTAAAGGTTTAAGTAACATACCAAAAATAGGACTTCAATAAAATGAGAATAAAAACAGATTAAGTTAGATTAAGCTAAAAAAAAAAAGAGCAAGTTTTCTGACCATTTGAGTCCTTATAATTGCTCTACTAATATGTGGAATCTAAGATATGAGACAGATGAACATATCTATGAAACAGAAGCGGAATCACGGAGACAGACCCGATGGGTAGCTCCCAAGAAGGAAGAGGTTGTGTGAAGAGATGGAGTAGAAGTTGGAGTTAGCAGACGTAAGCTTTAATATATAGAATGAATAAATACCACGGTCCTACTGTATAGCACAGAGAACTATATTCAACATCATATGATAAACCATAATGGAAAAGAATATTTTGAAAAGGAATAGGTATATATATATATATATGTATATAACCACTTTGCTGTACAGCAGGAATTAATACTACATTGTAAGTCAACTATACCGCAATAAGTAAAGAAATTGCTCTACTAGAGCATAAAGTTATGTTTGAAATTTTGAACAACACAGCAGCAGATGCAAACAATACCCGAGAGGCAGTTTTATAGCAGTTCTGCAGGAAACAGAAGATGTTTACCTTGTGAAAAACTGAAGAGAAATTTCTGCCTGGGCCAACCTAGAGGGCACCGCTGTCCTCTGCCCACCAGTTTCACCCAGAATTCAGAAGAGGAACGTAAGCTGTTTCTTGTACCTGTCATTAAATCAAGCAACAACATGAAAACGATTTGGTGAAGGTAGCTTTTGAGATGCATGGTGCAAATATGAAAACTCCCACCCAAGAGTAGTCCTTGAAATACACAGAAGAGTAGCTGTGACCACATGGCTCCAATTCTCTCTCCTAAATCTCTAATTTCCATTCAACCAGGCTCTTGGCAGGAACAGGGCTCATACTGTAATCCTTATGGTAGTCGGACGTCTGCGCTGAAATCTCGGCTCCACTGCTTCTTAGCTGGGTGACCTTAGGTAAGTTACCAATGTAAAAAGAGAATGATTATAATACTTATTTTATATGTAAATCCTATTTGACAAGATTAAGTTAGATAACATACACGAAACTCTTAATACAGTACTTAGCACAGCACTCAGTAATGTTAGTGGCGATCAGTAGTAACCTATGCTTGGATCACAGGAAAATAAATATACTTCAGAAACCACTTGGGTTAGTGGTAGAGTTCACATTCCCGTTTGAAAGTGCTCCAATGTATTCCTGCCTGGACGGACGATTTCATGGTGATATAAAGAAGGGTACTGGAGAAATTGTTCTTTCACTAGAACACCTCGTTCCCTGATAGAGAACAGTGTACTCACTCCACTGACAACTTTCCAACAGTAATGCCCTCATTATAATCCTGGTTTCATTTCTTGGCATTAATTCACTTGATTAAATAGAAAGCAAAGAGACTCTAATTTACCCGAGTCTAATTAAACACAAGCATACACACACTTTTGTATAGATAACCCATCTGTTGTACAACAAAGCATTTGACTGGTCTTTGTTCCTGGTTCCTGGGAGGGAGGCTGAGGGGGAATTCCCCTCCTATTAGGCATATCTTTGTTATTCATGAGCCACTGAGGTGACTAAGGCTGGAAGCTGAAAGATCAGAAATGTCTGACCTGTGATTAGGAGCTTGAGGCTCTGAGCTCCTTCTGTGGGTGGGAAAGGTGTGTGTGTTTCATAACCTCCATTGGCTGGGAGTTATACTTAACAATTTTGTTCATATTCCTCTGATAAGGACTAGTTGTGTGGCCTCATCTGGATTCAGGTTAGGCTGGGAAATGTCACTGTGATCTGAGCTGCTCTTCCCAGACAGAGTCCTATAATTTGGAAAAGAGGGCATAAATTTTGGTAGACTGCCATCAGAAATTGGTTAAAGGGTAGACCCATGACATGACCCAAACGACCAATCAGAGGACACCTGTGGGATTGAAATTGGAAAGCTAGGAGGAAAAGAAAGCTTTTGGCGTGGGGGGGGGCGGGGGGCGGGTGGAGATCTGAATTTGGACTTTGTTGCCAAGTTCTCTGTCATAAGGTCAGAACATCTGTAAAACAAAAACAGGCAGGGAAGAAGAGAAACAGAGAAATTCAGAGGAGGGGAGAGAGACAGAATTTGAAAGCAAGTGAGTCCCAGTGGCCACAGGAGAACTGGGGCTTTGTTAGTGAGCAAATTAGTGGCCTTGAACAAATCACTGTTCTTGTTTCGCTGAAACACCTCTTTCTCTGATAGAAAACTGTGTATTTCACTCCACTGACACCCTTCCAACAGTAATGTCCACATTATAACCCCTAGTTTCATCTCTTGACATTATTTCACTTGCGATCTGAGATCCACTGAGATCTGTTGATACCAGTTTTTTTTTTGTTTGTTTCAATATCTCATTAGCCTTTTTTATTCTGTGGTGTCCTTTTCAATGTCCATGTAACGTGGTGCATGAGTAACGTGTCTTTCATTCATCATGACCCCGGTTCTAAGTTGGAGCCCAGCTGAGAACTACAAATGTATTTTTATTTCAGCATTGCCTTCTTCCTGCAGAGTGTGCACAGCAGGGATTATTGTGTTCTCCTCGTGCCCCCAGTTCATGGAGAGCATGATCCTTCTGTGTGACCCAGTCACTCAGGTGTCCCCTAGCATGTGCGGGGTTTTGCCCCCCACACCACGTGGTCTCAGAGTGCTGTGCTCTGAAGTCGCATCTGTCTCTGGCAGTGATGCCCACTCCCTCTGCCGCCGTCATTTCTAGCTGCTGCTAATCTCCCTAATGAAGACTCAGTTGCTTAGATCAAGGTCCAAGAATGTGTCCTTGTCTGTCCTCCCTTCGAGTAAAGTACAACTATTTCCCCTGAGACCCTTTCCATTGACTTCAGAGTTCTAGGCGCTTGGTGACCGGCATTCCTAGAAATCTGATCTCAGAGAATCAGGGCATTATTGAAATGCCTGCCTGTTTACCTATTTAGCAAAAATACAGCACACAAGTCATAAGACTGAATTTACCAACCACTCTCCTCTTAAGCGATCGGGCATCCAGAAATCTTGGCCCCTGAAAGTTTTCCGTGAACCTGGAGAGTCAATTAGAAGAGAGACAGATACCTGTTGAAGACTTAATATTATATATTCTTCATCCTCAGTCAGTCCTGGAGGTCTTTCTCCTTGGGCCTCTCTGGAAAAAGCCCACGCTCTTATGCTGTCAACAAGATCAAAACAATCATCAGATCTCTTGAGGGATATTTAGAAATAGAGATCTGAGGATTAGAATGAGTCAAAGGAGGTGAAATAGCAAGCGTTTACCCACTCCAGTGTTCTTGCCTGGAGAATCCCAGAGGAGGAGAAGGACAGAGGAGCCTGGTAGGAGGCCATCTATGGGGCTGCACAGAGTTGGACACGACTGAAGCATAGGGCAGCTACTTAGTAGCAGCAGCAGCAGCGTAAGGCAGTACTCTCTCCCTGAAAAAGTGTGTGTAGCTGATGGGGAAATTGTGTTTAGTAAACAGCCAGATAGTAAATATCTTTTTGGCGTTGCATTCAATATATAGTCTTGGTTGCATATTCTTTTACTTCCTCTTTTTGGAAGTACATATTCTTTTTGGGGTGGGGGAGTTGAGTTTTTTTTTTTAACAGTGCTTTAAAATTGTAGAAACTATTAGCTAGTGGGTATATCTTTCCTTTTCTCCTTGCCTTTCCATTCTCTTCTTTTCACAGCTGTTTGTAAGGCCTCCCCAGACAGCCATTCTGTCTTTTTGCATTTCTTTTCCTTGGGGGTGGTCTTGATCCCTGTCTCCTGTACAATGTCACAAACCTCCATCCATAGTTCTTCAGGCACTCTATCTATCAGATCTAGTCCCTCAAATCTATTTCTCACTTCCACTATATAATCATAAGGGATTTGATTTAGGTCATAACTGAATGGTCTAGTAGTTTTCCCTACTTTCTTCACCTTAAGTCTGAATTTGGCAATAAGGAGTTCCTGATCTAAGCCACAGTCAGCTCCCAGTCTTGTTTTTGCTGACTGTATAGAGCTTCTCCATCTTTGGCTGCAAAGAATATAATCAACGTGATTTGGTGTTGACAATCTGGTGATGTCCATGTTTAGAGTCTTCTCTTGTGTTGTTGGAAGAGGGTGTTTGCTATGACCAGTGCATTCTCTTGGCAAAACTCTATCAGCCTTTGCCCTGCTCAATTCTGTACTCCAAGGCCAAATTTGCCTGTTACTCCAGGTGTTTCTTGACTTCCTAATTTTGCATTCTGGTCCCCTATAATGAAAAGGACATCTTTTTTGGGTGTTAGTTCTAGAAGGTCTTGTAGGTCTTCATAGAACCATTCAACTTCAGCTTCTTCAGCATTACTGGTTAGGGCATAAACTAGGATTACTGTAATATTGAATGGTTTGCCTTGGAAATGAACGAGATCATTGTGTCATTTTTGAGATTGCATCCAAATACTGCATTTCAGACTCTTGTTGACTGTGATGACTACTTTATTGACTATGCCAAAGCCTTTGACTGTGTGGATCACAACAAACTGTGGAAAATTATGAAAGAGATGGGAATACCAGACCACCTGACCTGCCTCTTGAGAAATCTGTATGCAGGTCAGGAAGCAACAGTTAGAACTGGACATGGAACAACCGACAGGTTCCAAATCAGGAAAGGAGTACATCAAAGCTGTATATTGTCACCCTGCTTATTTAACTTCTATGCAGAGTACATCATGAGACACACTGGGCTGGATGAAGCACAAGCTGGAATTAAGATTGCCAGAAGAAATATCACTAACCTCAGGTATACAGATGATACCACCCTCATCGCAGAAAGGAAAGAACTAAAGAACCTCTTGATGAAAGTGAAAGAGGAGAGTGAAAAAGTTGGCTTAAAACTCAACATTCAGAAAATGAAGATCATGACATCTGGTCCCATCACTTCATGGCAAACAGATGGGGAAACAATGAAAACAACGACAGACTTTTATTTTGCAGGGCTCCAAAATCACTGCAGATGGTGACTGCAGCCATGAAATTAAAAGACGCTTACTCCTTGGAAGAAAAGTTATGACAAACCTAGACAGCATATTCAAAAGCAGAGCATTACTTTGTCAACAAAGTTCCATCTAGTTAAGGCTATGGTTTTTCCAGTAGTCATGTATGATGTGAGAGCTGGACTATAAAGAAATCTGAGTACCGAAGAATTGATGCTTTTGAACTGTGGTGTTGGAGAAGACTCCTCAGAATCCCTTGGACTGCAAGGAGATCCAACCAGTTCATCCTAAAGGAAATCAGTCCTGAATATTCATTGGAAGGACTGATGCTGAAATTGAAACTCCGATACTTTGGCCACCTGATGGGAAGAACTAACTCATTGGAAAAGACCTTGATGCTGAGAAAGATTGAAGGTGGGAGGAAAAGGGGATGACAGAGGATGAGATGGTTGGATGGCATCACTGCCTCAATGGACATGAGTTTGAGTGAACTCCAGGAGTTGGTGATGGACAGGGAGGCCTGGCATGCTGCAGTCCATGGGGTTGCAAAGAGTTGGACACCACTGAGTGACTGAACTGTACTGATGAATGACCAAATTTTATACTAAAAACATATAATCAATGTTAAAATTATAGTGAGCTTAGTGTAATCTCTGTCCAATTACTCAAATTACATTTTGGGGTCTTTCCATAATTCCAGGATACTATTGCTCACAAAATTGTAAAATGAGAGTGGGCTTCCCTGGTGGCTCAGTGGTAAAGAATCCGCCTGCCAATGCAGGAGACTTGGGTTCGATCCCTGGGTCGGGAAGATCCCCTAGAGAAGGGAATGGCAACTCACTCTAGTATTCTTACTTGGAGGATCCCATGGATAGAGGAGCCTGGAAGGCCACTCCATGGGGTTGCAAAGAGTTGGACCTGATTTAGTGACTAAACAACAACAACGTGAGAGTCCCATAGGCTTTTGGTGGGATGCTCTATCACCGTGCTCGGCACCTGGTCCATGAGCAGTGGCTGGCATTGCTATCTCTTTATTCACCATTAAGTCTCATTTCAATGTCGTAAATCCACACAGTGGAATATTATTCAGCCTTGAAAACGAAGTGAGTTCTGACACATGCTACAACACGGTGAACTTTGAGGACATTAGGCTAAATAAAATCAACTAGTCACAAAAAGGCCAATCTAGTATGATTCCACTTATATGATTTTATAGGAGGGACCTAGAGTAGTCCTATTCATAGAGACAAAAAAAGGGAAGGGTGGTCGCTAGAGGCTGGTGGGGGTGGGGGATGGGCAGTTACTATTTAATGGGGACAGAGTTTCAGTTTTGCAAGATGCAAAGAGTTCGGGAGATGTATAGTGAGAGCTGCACAACACAGCGAAGTTACTTGATGCCACTTAAACGTGGCTGAGATGGTATATTTATTTTGTCACAGTTTTAAAAACACATAGGGGATATCAGATATGGAAAAATAAAATAGGGAGTAGGCAGTATGATGAGGGGTGTGAAGGTTTAAATAGGGTGATTGGCTTCCCTGAGGTGTAGATATTTGAGCAAAGACCTGAAGTGGGGAGGGGTGAAACCATGTGGGTGTGGTGGAGCAGAAGGATATTCTAGGTAATATGTGTGTGTGTGTGTGTGTGTGTGTGTGTGTGTGTGTGTGCATGTTAAGACGTTTCAGTCCTGTCTGACTCTATAGCCCACCAGGCTCCTCTGTCCACAGGATTCTCCAGGCAAGATACTGGAGTGGATTGCCATGCCCTCCTCCAGGGGATCTTCTGGAACTGGGGCTCAAACCTGTGCCTCTTATGTCTACCTGCGTTGGCAGGTGGGTTCTGCACTAGCACCACTAGGCAAGCCCTCTAGGTAATATAGTAAGTGTAAAGGCCCTGAGGTAGGTGAGTGTCTGTAGGATCAGTGGGCTGGAGCAGAGCAGGTGAGGGGAAGATGAGATCCAAGAAGGAAGGAGAGTATCAAGTAGGAGGCTAAGAGGACAACTCCATAGGACTTGGGCCACTAGAGACACCTGACTCTTATTCTCAGTGAAATGGTGTGTTATCGCAGGCTTTGAGCAGAGAAATAACCTATAATTTGTTTTTTTTTTTATTGAGGCATAACCCAGGTGGTGCAGTGGTAAAGAATTTGATGCCGGTGCAGAAGATGCTAGAGACACGGGTTCGATCCCTGGGATGGGAAGATCCCCTAGAGGAGGAAATGGCAACCCACTCCAGTATTTTGCCTGGAGAATCTCATGGACAGAGGAGTCTGGTGGGCTACAGTCCATGGGGTCACGAAGAGTCGGACACGACTGAGGGACTGACACACACACACACATTCACACACACACACGTAACTGATACACAATATCATATTGGCTTCAGGCGTACGTCATAGTACTTCAATATCTATACGCCTTTCTAAGTGAGCGCTGACCTATATTTTAACAGAATCGCTCTGGCCACTATGTTGTGAGAAGATGTGAAGACCAAGGGCGAGGCTGAGAGACCAGCCAGGAGGTTACAGTGATTATCCAAGCCAGGGAAGATGGAGAAGTAGACCCGGTGATAGCGAAGGAGGGAATTGGTGGGATCAGGGATAAACTCTGAGACAGAGTCAACAGGATGTGCCGAAGATTGGACGTGATAGATGAGAGAAAGAGGAGCACGGATTGCTCCCAAGTTTGGGACCTGAGCCAAAATTCCCGTGCTCTACATGACACATTCATGTTAATTATCTCATTGGCATCTCACAGTCAAGGCCTCATAGAGATCGCAGTTCCAGGGCTCAGGCTTGGGAGCCGCTGGGCCTGGGTTAGAACTGTGCTTCTGGTACTCATGAGCAGGGTGACCTAGGTCAAGGCCTTTAGCATCTTTGAGCCTCAGTTTCCCTACCTGTAAAGTGGAGATGCTGACATCGATAGATGTCTTATGTGAGAACTATAGCCCCCGACACCCAGAAACTGCTCACTGGTGGTATCTGTTATCATTTTTGCAGTGCAGTAGGAATTGGAGCACAGCCCTTTGTTCCCAGTCCTGTGTATTCTTTCCTGAGTTCCCTTTTCTCCATTTCTGGTCAGCTTCTGGTCAATTGATCATTCCTGGGAGTTGCATTCCATTGTCAAGCATTTTAATTATACTCGATCTCACTGAAGAAGTATTTTCTTCAACAACTCTTTTCTGAAAGTCCTGAGCAGTTCTGGGGTTGGGGCACTGGTTATGCGTGTGCATGGGGATTCGAGTGCAGCCCTTTGGTGACTTTACTCAGTATTACCCCCTTTCAAGCAGAAACAATGTGCTGTAGCCTCTTCTCCCCTGGCTTAGGGCACTGGGCTGAACTGATCAGGTGTTTTAACATTTATCAAGCACTGCCTCCCTCTGACCAAAGACTTGGTCCAAGAATAACAGAGCGGAGAATCTAGCCTCTCCCTCCTCCCCTAATTTAGTGCATAGACAAGGAGGCAGGAAGAAATGTTGACACCAGCACACAGCGGGTCACGTGGGGCTTGCAGGAGGTGAGAGGGGTGAGCAGAATGAGCACTGTGCTAGGAGTCTTGGCCCCGGGTGTAGGCCAGCTGTCAATCACAGGTTGCAGCCTCTCTGAGTTTTGGAGTCTTTGACCGTGAAATAAGAATGACAACATCTGCCCCTGCACCGCATGGAGGATCAAATGAAAGAGGGTAGGTGAATGAAAGATGTCACTCATGAATGACAGTATTGATTAAATCAAATGCATAAGCCATAATAATCCCAAATCATTTTCTGCTATTTCCCAAATCACCTTCATTCAGTTCAGTTCAGTTGCTCAGTCTTGTCCAACTCTTTGCAACCCCATGAATTGCAGCACGCCAGGCCTCCCTGTCCATCACCATCTCCCGAACTTCACTCAGACTCACGTCCATCGAGTTGGTGATGCCATCCAGCCATCTCATCTTCTGTCGTCCCCTTCTCCTGCCCCCAGCATCAGAGTCTTTTCCAATGAGTCAACTCTTCGCATGACATGGCCAAAGTATTGGAGTTTCAGCTTTAGCATCATTCTTTCCAAAGAACACCCAGGACTGATCTCCTTTAGAATAGACTGGTTGGATCTCCTTGCAGTCCAAGGGACTCTCACCTTCATTAGGGTTGCTTAATAAAATGCTAAATTCTGGGTCCCAATCAGGCCCAAGCTTGCTCTCCTCCCACTCTGCTCCCTCCCTCACTCAGCACCAAGCAATTCTTAAACACATTAAAGCTTAGATCTCTTGGTCCAGGAGCTAACTTTGATGGAGTAGAATAAAGGATAAGGGATAATCAAGTGCTGGGAGATTCTTGGTATTCAGCTAGGTGCTAACCTATAATATAAATGATGGATTTTATTCATCACATTTGAATCTTCCCAGTGGGTGGTACATAGAATTCCATTTCAAATAGCTGGGTAAGGCCACTTGTCAGAATTTTAAAGAGGCAATGTGAATTGTTACACATTTCCCTTCTGAAGGGACATTTTTTTAATGTGGAGCCATTTTTCTAAAGATGAATTTCCAATGTTCTTTCCATGTGTTCCTTCTTGTGCCCCCAGAACTCTCAGCCTTGGCTTTTCTTGGTACTTTGCTAAGTGCCACAAAATCGAGGACTTACTGCTTTCATGCCAGCATTTCAGAACTGGGCTCACCTCCCATAGCCATTCCACCACTACGGCCAGATTAGCCATCACACCTGCGTGTTGATCTGGGCGGATGCCCAGAGCACAGCCTGTCCTGATTGAAAGCAGGCCCTGAAGTTTTTGCTACACATTGACTTGGCAGGATCCAGATACCTTCCAAAAGCCAGACAAGCACTGGGAGTTTCTTAACCCTTAGCCTGTGATCTCCTAACCAGACAATAAATAGGCCCACCAGCTTAGTGGCCAACCCCAGAGTTTTCAGCTAGGCATTTCTCCATCTACTCAGGAGACAAGAAGCTTTGTTGGAGACACAGATGCTCCAGAATCTATTTGGAATCAATTGAGCGTGTGGGAGAGGAAGGGGGCCGTGGTGTGGGAGTTGTAAGGATGATCAGCATCCTTGGGGATGTGTTCCTTGTGTGGTAGGCACAGGTCCTTTGCTTCTGTGATCCTGTGGTCACATGTGAAATTCTTTCCAAAGATACCCCCCACACATACACACACACACAGACATACAAAGCCAAGCACTATCTGTGCAAAGAGGCAGCTCTTGGCTATCCAATCACTGGGCTACTTTGGCCCCTAGACATGAGAAACCTATACGCTGCCAATCAAAACAGAGCCCAGATCCTGGAATGACCCAAGGAAGCCAACACTCCTTCACTCAGAACACACAAGAACCTTGGAAAAGGCAGGGATGTATGTTGGGCTGTGTTGAGGTCATCTAGATATCCAGGAGCCAGGATCCTCCAGCAGACAGCTGGCTTACATTATTGCTTTTACTATTTTCACAATTCCCATGGACCCACCGTGGGTCCCCTGCCCATGTTGGCCCCCTCGTCAGGAATGCCCTCCTGTCCACCTGAGTCTTCCCCATCCTGCTCAGGGCTCACCTCCTTCATGCTGTCTTCCCAGGCCACAGAAGGTGCCTCTGACCTCCCACAGCTTCAAGAGCACCGACCAGTCATCTTCCTCATGTTATTCTGTGCATGTGAGCCTTCCATACCCAACTGGGTTCCATGGTAGGTACCACGCCTGGTGTCCTTGGTTTCCCCTCACCACCGCCCCCCCTCAAACCTAGCACAATGTTCAGTCCCACAGGGTGCTTGCTCAACGCCTGCTGACTCATTAGCATGGTCTGGGACATGAAAATCACCTTTAAAAACCAAACTGCGTAAGACAATAGGCTTTGTGAACATAAGACATTACCTGAGTGAAAGATGAGAAACAAACCTTGGCAAACCCAACCCAGTCGGATTATTCCATCATTCTGCACCTAAAAGAATGAGAGGCAGACAGCAAAATGCAAGTCCTGGTGACATCAGCTTTGGCAGTCCCTAATGGAAAGTGACCCTGCCAGGGCCCTGCTCCCTCGCTCGATCCGGAACACTTTCCATTAACGCTATTAACCCCACACGGCGGTCAGGCGCAGAGCCGGATGGGCCGAACATACTCAGTCCCAGCTGCTGAGTCATCTCCATCTCGTTTGCCCTTCCTCATACCTTCAAGAACTAGCAAAAGCAAAGGAGGGGGAAAGAGGCGCAGAGAACTATCAACTTTAACAAATCCTTAATAGGAAGCAGTTTGGCTAGTTACTCCATCCCTGGGAACTCTTTCCATGAAAAACATTTCTCCACCACAGCCGTGTTTTAGACTTACCATTGTATCCTCAGCCCAAAGGAAAATTCTCTCCACCCCCGGCCACATTCTCTGAGCGATTTCCTTCTAAGGGCGGATAATGACTCTTTTCAGCGCACAGCTGGATGGCTTGACATCAACCAGAAAAACCTAGTAACATCCTGACCTTCTGAAAGCAGATTGGGAGATCAGAGAAGGCTTTCCTTGCTGTCCCCAGGGCTCAGCACCGTCGAAAGGCACAGGAAGGCCCCAGAACTGAAGATGGATGAGAACATTGAGAAGGAAATGACAGACGTAACAGAGGAGTAGGCAAAGTTAGTTTTCTCTGAGCTGGAAAAGTAGAGCCAAGGGAATGCTGTTATTAGAGGAAGTTCAGTGACCTCTGTTCTCAAGCCTCGGTAGGAGCTGGTTGCGAGAAGACTACACTGCCCTCTGTTGGAGACCTGTATGCACGCAGCGATGGACGGACGAACGCATGCACGTGTGGTCAGTCTTGTCTGACCTCATGGACTGTAGCCTGCCAGGCTCCCCTGTCCATAGGGCTATCCCAGCAAGAACACTAGAGTGGGTTACCTTTTCCTACTCCGGGGATCTTCCCGACCCAGGGATTGCACCTGAGTCTCCCGTGTTTCCTACATCGGCGGGCAAGTCTTTACCGCTGCACCACCAGGCAGGCAAGCCCAGGTGCACAGCTAAGGGCTTCTCACTCATGGTCTTGATTGATTAGCCATTGCACCACCCTTGGGAGCTGAATATTATTATCTGAAACAAACAAAAATAACAAAGAAGAATGCCAACTGAGGTCATAGACATCAAGTAACGAGGCAATGGCACCCCACTTCAGTACTCTTGCCTGGAAAATCCCATGGATGGAGGAGCCTGGTGGGCTGCAGTCCGTGGGGTCACAAAGAGTCGGACACGACTGAGCAACTTTACTTTCACTTTTCACTTTCCTGCATTGAAGAAGGACATGGCAACCACTCCAGTGTTCTTGCCTGGAGAATCTCAGGGACAGTGGAGCCTGGTGGGCTGCCGTCTATGGGGTCACACAGAGTCAGACACGACTGAAGCGACTTAGCAGCAGCAGCAGCAACTTGCCCAAGGTCATGTGCCTAAGACGCGGCACAAGCAAATATGCTAAACCAGGGATAAATGACTAAAAAGTTCATTTTTTGGCCACTTATCTTTATAGATAATCTTTCCATCTTGGACTCAGGTAGCCTCATGCTCTGAGAATCTTCCATGGTTCTCTCTGGTATGGTGGTTCTCAAAAGCCACTGTATACTAGAGTCACCTAAAGAGGCAGCACTAACCTGCCAAATGCATAAGCCCCACAGCCAGGAATTCTGATTTTAATTGATCTGGGGTGGATCCTGGCTTAGGTAGATTTTAAGAGTTCTTTAGATGATTCAAATATGTAGCCAGCAATGAGAATTTCTGCTCTAGCTGCAGGAGAGATGGAGACAGAAATTGGTGCTACCCTCAAACCTAGGACACAGTAGGTAATAGAGAGCAGGCTTAGAGGGTTTCATTCACTTTTGAAGGATGAGAGCTCAGTAGTGGATGTTACAGTTATGCTTTATGATGTTGTGGTAGGTGAATAATAGATCCCTCAAAAGCACCACATCCTAGTCCCTGTAACCAATAAATATGTTACCATTAATAGAAAAAGGGGACTTTACCAGTGTAATTAAGTTAAAGATCTTGAGAGGGAGAGATTATCCTGAATTATCTGGGTGGCCCTGATATGATCACAGGGTGCTACAAAGGAAGACAAGGGGCTGAAAGTCAGAGTAGGAGATGTGATGACAGAAGCAGAGGTTGGAAGGGTGTGAGAAAGGGATCTGAGAGTGTGATGGCCTCTAGAAACTGGAGAGGCTCCAGAAGGAGGAGGCTGGCCAACACTGTGACTTCAGCCCAGTGACACTGGTTTTAGACTTATGACCTCCAGGTCTATAAGAATAAATAAACCTGTATTGGTTTAAGACACTAGGTTTATGTGACCACTGCTCTATAGGAATTAACACAGATCTTGTATAACTTACTTCACTTCTCAGAGGTTATGTTTCCCCGTCTCTAAAATGGGGTCACTTCCATAGGGTAGTTTTGAAGATTAAATGCATTGATTAGAAGTAAAATGCTTGGTTTTATAGCTATATAAACAGGGCTTTCTATTATGATCAGGGATAGAGGTCTCATGAGGCAGAAAGTGATGGGCGGAGAGAGAGAATTCCAGCTGTGCCTAAGTAGATTTCTACAGGACAGGGGATTGAGGCAAATGGAACAAAATTAGCCAAGACTGGTGTGAAACAGCAGTGGCAGCAGGATTTATCAGCCTGCTGGCCTTAGGGATATGTTTTCACCTGTCTCTTCTGAACAGCACTATTGTGTCTAATCCTCTGGAACCTCATCACTGTGAAATTCATACAGTGGGAGAAATCAAAGACACCAAAAAGGCTCCAAAATGCAGGTTCTCCAGCATTTCATTCACAGTCCAAATTCAGCCAGAGGGTCATTATAGGCAGTTCAGGGTTCTTAAACTCTCTCAAGAGTAAGGTATGTTTTCTACCAATTTAATTTCATTGGAATTATGACTAGTCATCTGTTTTCTACCAATCACTGGATTGGTGATCTTGAACAAATGACTCTGTTCTTCAGCTTTGTCATCTGTAAAGTGAGATCAGGGATAATGCCCACCTGTAGGGTTGTTATAAGCATTAAATGCTTTCTGCATGCAGAGGGTATTGTGAAGTGCCTGGCACACCTTCAAGTGGCTATTAACATTTTGATCAGGGTTATTTTTATTTGGGGCAAAGAAGTGAGGATAGGTGAAGGGCACCATGTGCTAAGAAGACTTGATATAAAAGACAGTTATTTTCAATATTCTTTAATTATTTTACTCAGTTTCTTTTAAGAAGCCATAAGAGAAAGAAGTCCAAAATCAGACCCATATACAGTGACTTACTGAGTACCTATTATGTGCCAGGAATTCTTCTAGGACCTGAGAACCTAAAGATAAACAGATCCATTTCCTAACCTCAGGGAGTGTGGCAATAGGCAGAGTGAATCTCCATCACTAGACAGCAAGACACATGCTAGAACTGGGGTGGGTAGGCTGTGATGAGATGTTCTTAGAAGAGGCCTAAACATTGGTCTAGGGGAGGGGACATCAGGGAGAGCTTCCTGGAGAAAGCCCATCTAGGCTGGCTGTGTGAGGTACTCCACGAAGTTCTAAGAGGAACCAGCTCTGCTGAAAGCTTGAGATCAAGAGCAAGCAGTGTCTCCAGGAAACAGCAGAGAGTCAATATGAGCATGGTGTGGGGGGCCATTGCCAGAAAAGTTGGGGTGAAGGTACGGGAATTGAGAGATTCAGCTGGGAATCTAAGTGCCATTCAGAGTGCAGAGTGACTTAAGAACCTTGATAATAAGTTTGGATGTTATCTTGAGGATAATGAGGTGCTGTTGAGAGACTTTAAGCAGGGCAATTATGTAATAAGACTTGAACTTTAGAAAGATCACTCTCAGAGGAACAATTGAAGAGGGACAAGATGAAAGTCAAAAGATTGTGGGAGGTGACTTTGCAATAATCCTCGTAAAAGAGAATGGATGATGGAGCCAAAGTACTGGCAGTGGTGGATAAATTTAGAGATATTAAGGCAGTGTGTGTGTTAGTCATTCAGTTGTGTCCAACTCTTTGTAACCCCATGGACTATAGCCTGCCAGGCTCCTCTGTCCATGGAATTTTCCAGGCTAGAATACTGGAGTGGGTTGTCATGCTCTCCTCTAGGGGATCTTTACAACCCAGGGATCACCTGTGTCTCTGAAGTCTCCTGCATTAGTGGGCAGGTACTTTACCACTAGCACCACACCTATACATATAACACAATACTGTGCAAACAGCAGTCATTTAGTAAATGAAAGGATACGTATTGGCTCCCTGAAGTGGAGCCAATAGTGCGTGCGTGTGTGTGTGTGTGTGTAGACAGACAGGCAGGGAGGTTGATTGATTGATTATAAAAGAATGGCTCATGTGACTATGGAGGCGAGAAGTCCCATGATCTGCCGTCTGTAAGCGCTGAGGCTCAGGAAAGCTGATGGTGTAGCTCATGTTCAAAGCGGAAGACCAGAGAACCAGGGGAACCAATGGTGTGAGTCCCAGTCTGAATCCAAAGGCCCAAGTACCAGGAGCTCCAGTATGTGAGGACAGGAGAAGGTGGACATCCTAGTTCAGGAGAGAGCAGAGTCACCCTTCCTCGGTCTGTTTCGACTCTCTGTGTATTGAAAAATGCCCACTTGGATTGGCGAGGGTCATCTTCTTCACTTGGTCTCTGGATTCAAATGCTAACCTCTTCCAGAAAAAGCCTCACAGATACACTCAGCAGTGACCTTTTACTAGCTCTCTGGGCATCCCTTAGTCCTATCGATTTGACACATCAGATTAACCATCACAGATGGGTACTGTCATCTGTAAGCAATAGCCATACATAATTGCCCCTGGAATCCCTTTCTGGTATTTTCCCTTTTGCTTTTCTTGTTGGTTTCCAATTACTATTTCATATGAACTTTTCTATTTCATATGATATTTTGGTCCTTACTATTTCAACCACATCCTATAATTATAAGATAACTCAAACCAACACCAAATATCCCAGTCATTTTCTTTTCTTGCACTATAACAAGGTTCAGACACAACCTACCATTTCTCTTAAGATAATATTTATACCTCTGAGCTGCTTCCTGTACCAAAATCCACATGCAGGTGACATGTCAATGCAAATAACTTTTGCCTGGTACCCTTTCATTACTACAAATGGCAGAAGGAGCTGATGGAAGTAATACTGAGTAAAGAGTCAGCAAATCTAAGTTCTAAATCCCTGTTGTACTTACAGCTCTTTGAAGTAATGGAAATTTGTTTCCCTTTGGTTTCCTTAACAACAAGATAATATCATATATTTGAAGGACACCCCATAAAACTATTTTTTCCCATGTAAATTTTCAAACAAGGGATGTTAAAATGCTTGGGTATTTCATTAAGCTGTGTATTACTTTTAGTAAACAGTGACTCCAGGCCTTAAAGTGATGGTTACAAACTGGTAAATTGAGGGACTACATCAAGTCAATAGGAGTGTTTTTTTTGTCCAGCAGTGTTGTTTTTTAAATTTAAGTCAATTACTTAAAATGTTTAAGATTTGAAAGATTTCACAATTATATTCTGACTTCCTTTGAATAATCTGAAGATTTGGCACCCTCAGTCCCCACTGCTGCTTGGCAACAACTTTCTGGAATTAAGCAATGATTGCCTCCTTGTAAGGAAAAAGGATCCTTCTAGTTTGCCACAGTCCCCACCACTCCCTACTCTACAACAGCTAGTCTTTGCCACAGTTGCCACCTCTCCCTATATTAGCAGACCTAGTCTTTGTCGCAGTCCTCACCATTCACTATTTTATTACCACCAATTGGCTTAACTTAATTCTGTTACTATCTGGTTACCGAAGGCATTTGCCTTTGGCAATTCCTATTTTAAAGGAATATCCCACAGCACATTGTTGACTCCCCAAATTGCAGCTATCAGATTGGCTCTATTCCCAAATAGTTCTAAAGAAAAAAATCCATAATAGCATTTGGTAATCCACAGGAACATTGGAACATCTCTCTTGTATCCAAAAAACTTGGCTTGCCGTAAATAAACCAGCAAGAATAATACAAGTTTAGAGAGATGACGTGTTCTAGCTCATCTGGTCCAATCCCTTTATATAACAGATGAGAAAACAAAAGTACTAGATGGTGAAGAGGGTTGTTTAAAGCCCAATAGAACTAGAACCAAAAGGCAGAACTAAAGCTACTAGACTCCCAGCGGAAAGCTGTCCAGGCAGCCATTTCTCATTCTTTCCAGGGTAGGCATAGAAAGTAGCGGCTTGCTTTCCTGTATGGAAAACACATTCAACTTGGACTTGAGAACAAGAAGTGGTTTGTCTCTTGTTCTAGGCTTCAGATTCTCAGACAGCTGAGTTTTCTAACCTTAAATACTGCAAAGACCCTATTTTGAAGCCTGTATTCATTTCCTAGGACTACCATAATCCAGGGCCACAACCAGGTAGCTCAACAGTGGAAGCCTATTCTCCCACAGTTCTAGGGGCCAGAATTATGAAATGATGATGTCAGCAGGGCTGTGGTCCCCCTGAAGTCTCTCAGGGGGATGCTCCTTCCTTGCCTTTTCCTAGCTTCTGGTGGCTCCCAGAAATGTTTGCCTTTCTGGGATCATACCCGCATCCTTCCAGTCTCTGTCGCCTTCTTCCCTGTCTCTGTCCCTTCTCTTTCATGAAAACTTCAGTCATTGGATTTAGGGCCCATCTCAACTCAGTGTGATCTCATCTTAAATTAATTAATCATATCCGAAAAGACCTTATTTCCAAATAAGGTCACATGCTGAGGTTCCAGATGGACATGAGCTGGTTGGGGGACAGGGCAACACCACTCAAGCTACCAGAAACCCTCTCCAAATTTTCCTAAATCGTAGCCCAAGCCTCTGGGGCTGACAGGGCTCTTTTGTGCTCTGTGTATGCTAGGTTGCATCAGCCATGTCTGACTCTTTGCTACCCTATGGACTGTAGCCCGCCAGGCTCCTCTGATTATGAGATTCTCCAGGCAAGAATACTAGAGTGGGTTGTCATGCCCTCCTCCCGGGGATCTTCCCAACCCAGGGGTCAAACCCACACCTCCTGCATTGGCAAACAGGTTCTTTTCCACGAGCACCACCTGGGAAGCCCTATAGGCTTTTTGTGCTCTGTAGCCCATTTCTATAAGCCATCACCATGCTGGCCTTAAAGAGACAATACATGTATTCCCTACTTTTACCTACATTAGTACAGGTAATGACCTTTTTCATAAAAGCAAAAATCCTCTTGAGATTTCTTTCAGTTAGCCAAAACGGACACTAATATAGGATATTGTACATGATTTTGCCTTAGAAAAGGTCACCTAAGTGCTCTGCTCTCAGGCAGGGGTGAGACTCTATAAACAAACGCTCATTACTTTCAGGCTCTTTACGCCTCTCCCTGCCGCTTACTGTGAGCAACTGTGGGAAGAAGCGGTCAAGTGGCTTTTGTGTTAGTGGGACTGAGTTTCCAGCTCTTTGGCTTTAATGCTGCAGCTTCTCCTCATGTGACTGCAAGACAGCTAGCTCAGCTATGAGAATCATATTTTCGTACAGTCACTTCCATGCACGGGTTATTTTTTTCTGAAGAAGGAAAACCTTTATTAGAAAACCGTTCCCACCCCACCCCCATTCAGACTTTCCTCAGGACTTATTGCTCTAGACTGGGTCATTGAACAATATCCTAGCTCAAGGTCCTCAAATGTTTTTGGCCTCAGGATTATGGGCCAAAATCCTTTGTACTATTAAAAATTATTAAAAACCCTAGAAAGCTTTTGTTTTATATTTTCAATATTTATCATATGAGAAATTAAAACAGAGAAAGAAAGAAGTATATTAACATCTTGCTCAGATAATTATAAATATTCTTGATATTACACCACAGCTTAACAAGTAGTAGTTTCTGAATGGTTAGCTGCAATGTGAAATCTGAAAACATACTAAGGAATTTTCCATTCTTGATTACATTAAAACCCTGTACTTTGAATTTTGTAATATGTGGATTGGTCATTTGGAAAATATTAGTCACTGAGTTATGCAGATCTTCCAAATGTTGACACATTTCGTTGTATAATATAAAAATATCACATTCATTAATATCACTACCAATCTCTAATTTCTTTTGAAAGTTTGAATTTTACCTTTGGCACCAAATATTATATGTTTTTCCCCCTGATATGTCTAACTCACTACATTTAAAAAAAATATTTCTAACAAACTCCCAAGCCTGAATTATCATAGTTTGTCTATCCGTTGTTAGTTTAAGTGGTGTTCCATGAAAGACAAGCGAAGAGCTATTTCAGTTTGCAGCCCAATCACACAAATTTCTCAGGACAACCATTATTTGCTCTGCAGTAGAAATGCTTCCAGAGAAGGCAATGGCAACCCACTCCAGTACTCTTGCCTGGAAAATCCTGTGGACGGAGGAGCCTGGTGGGCTGCAGTCCATAGTGTGGCTAAGAGTCGGACACGACTGAGCACTTCACTTTCACTTTTTACTCTCCTGCATTGGAGAAGGAAATAGCAACCCACTCCAGTGTTCTTGCCTGGAGAATCCCGGGGACCGGGGAGCCTGGTGGGCTGCCGTCTATGGGGTCGCACACAGTCGAACACGACTGAAGCGACTTAGCAGCAGCAGCAGCAAAAATGCTTCACATGGCCTTCTCAAGTCAAGGAGATGATGTAATAAAATTAATAACTTTGACCACTTCAAGGGCATTCTTAAGTAAAATCCTTTTTCTTTTTTAATTCTGTGGTGGTGCAGAATACAGTGACTACATTTTGGTGCCATGATTCATGCTAAGCCACCAGCAATTTTTCCCCACCATTACTATTGCAACATGAGTGCAAAAAAACAACATGGAGAGAAGGGCAGACAACATTTTGAAATAAATGTAATATTTTGTTGGACTTGTACAGACACACATCTATCATTGGAGATAAAAGATATAATGGCATATATAATTTGTTTTTTTAACTTACTTTTAATGAAGGATAATTGCTTTAAATATTGGTTTGCTTTCTGCTGTACATCAACATGAATTAGCATAGGTATGTATATGTCCTCTCCCTCTTGAAACTCCCTCCCACTTCCCACCTTTCCTCACCCCTCTAGGCTGTCACAGAGCTCCAGCTTGACTTCCCAGAGCCAGACAGAAAATCCCCATTGGCTGTCAGTTTTACACATGGTAGTGATACGCTTCAGTGCTACTCTCCATTCATCTCCCCTTCTCCTTCCTCCTCTCCCACCCTTGTCCATAAGTCTGTTCTCTATGGCTGCATCTCCACTGATGCCCTGCAAGTAGATTTATCAGTACCATCTTTCTAGATTCCGTATACATGTGCTAATATACGGTATTTGTTTTTCTCTTTCTGACTTACTTCACTCTGTATAATAGGGTCTAGGTTCATCCACCTCATTGGCATATATAGTTTTGAAAATAGTTTTGATGCTACAATTTCAGAAAGGGTCTTATGGACCCCCAAGGATTTTCACACTTGAGAACCCCAACCCTGCAGAAAGGAAAACAAATATCTGAGAAGTTCAGCCACTTTCTCCAGGGAGCAGGCTCTGCCCACCAGGAAGAAGGCTCTGTCCACTAGGAAGAAGAAGGCAACTGTTTGTTGACCACCAAGAGTCCCCACTGTCTCCTTTAAGACAGGCATGGTGCAGAGAAAGCTTGCATTGATGGTGAATATTGTAATAAATATTATTTTGCATATAAGCAGTTTGATTTTCCCTTCTACTTCCTCCTCTGGCAAGTTTTCTTTTTTTTTAGATGACTAATTTATTTAATGATCTCAATACCCTGTGAGATACAGTAGGCATTGTTTCAGAGACATACGTTAAGCAAGCCAAGGTCCCATACAAATTAAAGGCAAAAGTCAACGTTCCCCAGGACGGTGCTTTACAGCCCCACACCTGGCCCTATGGGCAACCCGTGTCTAGTCTCTGCCTTCCCGGTAGTGCTCTGGACTCGGGAATCATAGCTGGTGAAGTCACGGCAACTCAGACCTCCAGAAGGCTACTTCAGACATTTAGTCGCAGAACTAGGCATAGGATTCGTAGGCTTTTTTTTTTTTCCCCTTCCATGGTGGTCAACATCTCTTCCCAGTCCAGATGTTCCCAGCTGAACATCTCAAGAGAATATTCTCCAACTTCTACTTCTGTGTTAACTCATGTCATAAGAAAGCTTACATTTTATTGACATTGGCTTGGCCAAAAAGTTCATTCGGGCTTTTCCATACTCACATCCTATAGAAAACCTCCAATGAACTTTTTGGCAGAGTCAGTCATGTGCTACTGTCTCTCCCTGCAGACGTGCATTCATTAAATGAGCACCACATACCGCCAATCGTAAGGGGAGCTGTTTCGCATTTTAACATCTTCTAAATTAGAATGTACTTTACTGCCTCTGAGGAGTCCTAATTTATTTGCAGTGTTTTCCCTTTCTTAGTGATGCACAAAATAGTAGTATATCTATTATCAGTGGCATCTTAGATCAAACAAAACATGCATGGTATTAAAAATTTAACTCCAGACTTTCCCAGGCTTGACATAAGAAATTACTTGAAGACTACCTCCGCACTTTCTGCAAAATAATTCTTACGCATTGTATATTTAATGCCTGGAAAACAAATCTGTCACAATAAATCTCATAGAGTTCAGTGCTAAGGAAAGCACTCTATCTCCCACTGAAAGGCCTGCCCCTCTTTCTGATAACCATAGTAATGAATTCTTGCAAATTTCTATTTTAACCAAGACAGCCAAGAAGCTCCAAGCTTGCCTCTCCCTCTGATCTTCCATTTACCATCTTTACCCTCGTTTTAATCATGGTAAAGAACATACTCTTTTTTCCTTTTCAGAAGTAAGTGGGGCACAACTAAACAAACAGACTCTGCATCTCTGCAGGTTTCCTGAAATATGCCAGCTACAGATAAAGCACCTCCTAGAGCAGTGATCCTTGACCTTTCTTTTGGCCTCTACACACATACACACACACAGCATCCTCCTGACAATACCACCTCATCACCCCCCCATAAATCTGCATGGAGGGATGCTGAAACATGACAATTCACCTACAGGCGCTCATCAGAACCTCAGACTGTGCCAACAGCCTCTAGTGATTCTGACCTACATCCCACTCCTGCCTTGGTCTCGTTTCTATGCCCAGGAGAGTGAATTGCAGTGATGGCTCAATGACTTGTTCCTGAAGATGACTGAAAATAATACAGAATTAGGTGTAAACATTTGAAAGGTACGCTGACAATGAACAACTCTGGAGTTTCAGCTTCATTCCCCTCTAGGTGTGATTGCGTGTCTGGCGAATGAGACGTGAACTAAAGTGCCATGTGAGACTCCCCAGAAGTCTCCTTAAAGGGAACAAGCAAGCCTCTCTTCTTCCCTTCCTCCACCTTACTGCCTGGAATTCACCTATGATGGCTGGGGTTCCAGCAACCTCAACCATCATTTTCTTGTCTTTGGCCAAGAAAATGAGGGTCAAAGGACCCTCAAGTGCACAAATGGTAGGCCAGAAAGTCAAAGATTCCAAGTCTCTGATGACTTTGGGAAGCTATCTACAGTCCTAGGCTGCTCCCCTTCCAGACTTCTTCCTCATGAAAGAAGGAAGCCTGGGGTCTTTCCTGACCCCGGGATCGAACCCACATCTCTTGTGTCTCCTGTGCTGCAGACAGATTCTTTACCAGTGAGCCACCATGGAAGCCCAGTTCCTCATTGATACAGCAGCATAACATGATCCACATAGGAAGGGCATAGATCAGGAAAAGGATGGAGGTCGTAAAATGAGCCCAGGCCTGAAAGTCAGATCCCCTCTTTCTGGTCTTTGTTACACTAGTTATGCCTTTAGCTCTATGATCTTAAGCGACTCACTTAACCTCTATTTACTCAAGTCTTCTTGTTAAAAGAATAAAATTTCCTTCTACAGAGTTATGATGGCTAAATGACATAAAGAGGGGAAAATCTTTTGAGATGATAAAGCCATTCATCACTATTATGGTTGGTTATAGTGATGTTCTATGAAATAATCCTTCCATTAGCTCATTTGCTGTTAAATGGGTCAATTCTAGACTCCATGTCCTGAGCAGTGATGTTGACACTGGAAACCATGGAGCTTAAGAAATCACAAGTAATTTTGATAGAGCACAGTTTTGCAAATCCCTTTCTCTTCAGAGGGAAGGGACCATCTTCTGATCAAGGGAAGCAAATTGTGATGATGATTAATCATTTTATGCTGATACTTACATGGAAGAGGGCTTAATAAACCTAACTGGAGACAATCTGATTATCCCTGGAGGAGTGAAGACCCACTCTCAGAGGCAGTTTGGAGTAATCATTAAAAGGCGAAGTCTACAGTCAGCCCTCTGGAAGTTCTGCCCTTAGACTTGCTAAGCTCCCTACGCTTTGTTTTCTCCAGCTTTAGGGACAGTTCTAGGGGTAGAGGTGGCCAGTTGGTCACCCATCCACACTGTGGGCATGTGGCTGCCGAGTCAGTGTCTACATTTCCCAGTCCCCTGTATGGCCACATGTGACTGAGTCTCACACGTGACGCGGAAGTGACTGTCCCTGATCAGAGCAGTTAAGAAGTGGGTGATTCCCCTGCCAACTCTTTCCCAACCAGCTGAAAGGAGAGAATTCTGAAGACTTAGAGGAGGCAGAAGTGTAGATGGGAGGAGCCTAGATTCCTGTATCACACAGAAGGCTGCACATCCAGGATTACTCACAATAGATTGAAACAAGGGAGAAACCAGCTTTTTATCATGTTAGACCACAGAGGTTTGGAAATTTGTTAAAACTAGTATTAACCCAAACAAATACAAATATGAAATCCTACTTTGAGTTTGTCATGGACTGAGGTGATATCTGTAAAAACTTTTAAGCCCCTTAATAATCTCCGCCGTCCTCCCTCACTAAGTACCCCAAAATGAACAGAGTCTAAAGGTAATAGGTGGATTTTTTTTCAATACTTTTTGAAGAAAATGCAAATGTGAGTGAAAGACAAACTCCCCAGCTCCTCTTAAAATCGGATACACAGAAATTCTGGAGCACTGTTGCTTAGCAACCCGGCAGATAATCAGTCAATTGTCAATTATGAGTGTGAGAAGGAATAGTTTTTTTATGCAAACGATAATAAAAATCAATAGCTGTTGAATGCTTACTGTGTATTAGACACTGTACTAAGAACTTAACTGTGTTATTTAATTCCAGCCATAAACTGATTGAGGCACACATATTATCCCTATTTTACAGATAAGAAAACTGAAATTCAAAAAAAGATTCAGTAACTTGCTGAGTTAGTAAGGGTGTGGCTTTGAATCCAGGACTGTTCATTCCCAAAGTCTGTGTCCTTTCTTTTCTATTACGAACTTGGTTCCAGGGCTACCCCTCAGAGTACAAGGACTCCAGTCACTGGGGATAATTTAATCACCACAATGCCATAACCAGATCCCTGTTTCTTGGTAGGTTTTTTTTTTTTTTTAAGCCCCTTAAAATCAATTGCCAATCCCAAAAGGAAAGTATTTTTTAAGCCATGATTTATATAGGTTACCTCACTATAACGTTTTTTAATCTTTCTTAATTTTAATCACTACTCAACTCCCTATAAATTGGCACATCATGGAAGGAATGGGTCACAAAACTTACAAGGAGAAAGCTTGGAGGCGTTGGTGATTTTTACCTCCCAGATTAAAAACACTGTCCTCAGAAGTCCCCCCTGGGTTCCCATGAGAGCTCTTGACATCTGTGATTTTTTGCATTACAGCTGAGGGCCAAGGGTGTGGACCCTGCCAGACATCTCTGCACAGGAGAGTGATCTAGAAAAGCCCTTGGGCCAGCTCAGGACATCAGAGGAGAACAGAAGGCACAGACGCTCTGTGTCACACCGGGAAAGGTAAGGGCCTCCTCACACCAGGAGTGTATCTGTCACGGGTGGCCCTTTGTGACAGACGAGAGAAGATGGGCTTGGACTACTTCCTGCTTAACAGCACGTGTGAAGGGCGCAGGGGGCCAACGTGCTGTCTCCTCCCTAAAGAACATGGGTGGGGGGGCTTCCTTAATGAGCCAGTGTTTAAGAATCCACCTTGCAAGGCAGAGCACGCAGGTTCGATCCTTGGTTGGGGAACTAAGATCCCACACGCTACAGAGAAGCTGAGCCCTTGAGCAGCTGAGCCCTTGCACAGCAACTGCTGAGGCCGTGCGCCCTAGAGCCCGTGCACCGAAGGGACAGATCCCAAATGATGCGATGAATATCCCACATTCTGCAACCAAGACCCCACGCAGTCAAGTTAATTAACTTAAAAAAAATAATGAATTGTTTTAAAAGAAACACACAGGTGGCAGTGTTCTCTCCTGAGCAGATTGGACTTGCCTTTCGTCCAGGGTATTCCTATTCCCATTGTTCATACCTTTAAGCCTTCAAGACATTGCGTGTGTCAAAAATAATAGCGCTCTCAGTGCTCAGTTCTGACTTTGTTCTCAAGGCAAGGGAAACAAGGGAAGTGTTATTGACACTTACACTTGGCATTTCATTTCCTGAGTTTCTTGACAGCACTGGGTATTTGAGGGTGTTCATGAATCCGATTTCTTCTTCCTTCTGATTCTGAACCAATGGAGAAGCAGTACACGAGAAGCAAAGATCACACGGATGGCATTCTTGCCGAGGAGACTGGTTTGAAGACCTGGTTGAGATGTGAGTCCCAGAGAAGCAATTCTCTTCCCACTGAGATGAAAGCACACACTGGTCCCAGGGTGGACGGCCGTGGGGCATCGCAAGGCCTGTGACAGAGTAGAGGAGAGTGGGGAGCCGTGAGGAGGCTGAAGGGCTGAGCATAGCGGGTGGGCACCAGGCCCGCTCCCCATTTTCCCGAGGAAGGCTAGAGAGAAGTGCTGGAATGGTCCCTCCTGTTACATTCCCCAGGGAGCTCAAGGGGCTGTGCTGTGCTTAGTCGCTCAGTTGTGTCTGACTCTTTGCAACCTCGTGGACTATAGCCCACCAGGCTCCTCTGTCCATGGGGAGTTTTCAGGCAGGAATACTTGTGGGTTGCCATGCCCTCTTCCAGGGGATCTTCCCAACCCAGGAACTGAACCCAGGTCTCCCGCATAGTGGGCAGATTCTTTACCATCTCAGCCACCAAGGAAGACCAAGAATACTGGAGTGGGTAACATCTCCCTTCTCCAGGGTAACTACCTGACCCAGGAGTTGAACTGGAGTCTCCTGCATTCAAGGCAGATTCTTTACCAGCTGAGCTACCAGGGAACCCCAGATAAGGGGGATGGATTCTGTGTTCTATAGGCATCATGAGGAGTAAGGCAAATGAGCTTTCCTCCCAACAAGCTGCTGAAGACAAGAGAAGATCCCCTAATTCTGGAGGCAGTTTAGAAGCTATAGGGGTGCCCAAAGAAAGGAAGCCATCTGGACTTGAGTCAGCCACACCGTCTCCATCTGTCAGCCACCCCGGGTCTCCTTTTCTGCACCAGGAAGCTGACCAGCTTTGCAACTCTTGGCTAACTAGCTGGGACACATCCGCATCCATTGATCCAAATCACCTCTGCCCGTCTCCTCCAGCCAGCGCCCATTGGCTGCGTTTCCGCGTCCCCTCTCCTGGAAGCCCTGTGCACACTGACATTTTGAAGGATTGCTTTTCCTGAATCCACTGCATTTTCCCTTCTTGGATGTAATTGATGGGCTGCTCGGCTTGCCTTTGCTGCAGCCGCAGCTCTGCGGTCGCCACAGCTCCAGCATGTGTTAGCGGATTCGGCAGGGTGAGAATTATAGTCCTGGACTCCACATGCTTTCCTGATCGGCATCGTGTTTTCCAGTCTGTTAGCATTTCACAAGCAAAACATTATTTTAATTAACTTGGAGTGATACTGATGGGCTAGATTTTTTCTCTGCTTTTTCTCCTCCTTGTCCCCAGATCCCCATGTAGCATCCCTGTGCTGTCTCCTGTAATGACACACCTCTAGCTATAAGCAATGCTACCAGAGGCCCTGGGCCCTTCCCATGTCTCCTCCCAGGACCTTGACATCTTAAGAAACTGGCCCTGGCTCCTGGCCAAGTGTTGCCCTGGTTGAACTTGTTTTGATGCCCAAAGAATGAAAGAATTCCCAAAGCAGGCTTGACTTGCAGATTTGGCTGATCTGATCTTCTGCCTACCATAAATGATCTCTTACTTAAAATACTTGTGCATTTGAAACAGTCCAGTGGCCCAAGCAGGGTGGAATGTTCCAGAAGAAGCCACATTAAGGGGAGAGGTTTAAGGTGATGGGTTCTGCCTTGGGGGATGGCTATTTTCCTGAGAGGCCAGGGTGCTACCAGGGAGGCTGAGAAGCCAACAAGACTTGTAGGCAAATGTCCTTAGGCTGAATAATAGTGATAGTATCTTGGATTGGTCTGGCTTCCAGAAACTTCATAGAACAAAGGAGTATTTTATCTAGATGTGATCTCCCCTTCACTGATTTTTTTAAAGAAACTTAATGCGAAAATATGTTTTAAAGTCTTTGAAACAGCCCCTCAGCCCACCCAAATTCAGGCCTTGGCTGTTTCTCACCTGGATTAGCTCAGGATCCCCCCTCAGCTCTGCCGCCCGGCCCCCACCCTTTGCCCCGCCCTCTCGTGGCTGCCAGCTTCAGCCATCTA
>SJXQ01007699.1:399855-425585 GCA_006408695.1 Aepyceros melampus | reverse complement strand
ATCTCCCCCCAGGCCTAAAGCCTGGCTCCACTACCTGCTGCTTCGTCCCCAAAGTAGAGGCTTATGATTAAACCACAGAAAAAGCACCAGCCCAAGTGAGCAAGAAAACAGCAGGAGCCCAAGGACTCCTGTGAACAAAGAGTCTGATTGTTTTCATGCAAATTGTTTTTAGTAGGAGAGGATAACAGGCAAATGAAATATGGGAGATAGGCAGAGATTTTTTTTTTCTAAACCAGTGGAAGGGGCGGGGAGTTCTTTAATAAAACCACAGCACATCTTATTACAGGGAAACATCCAGCTCCCACATTTTTTACTGAATGAAAGAGAATTTCTGCTCTCCACTCTGGCTCCGCTCCTTCCCCTTCCAGTCCAGTGCAATTATGCCTCTTTCTGCTTTCCTGACAGCTCATCTTAGCCTTGTCTGAAATAGTCTGTTTCGGAATGCTACCTAATAATGAAAAGTGTATCACCAGAGAGTGATTTTAAGTGATAGGCAGAATAAGCAACATTAATTCTACTAGTTGTCTGTTTATGATTAACATACTTAGGAAATACTGTGGCTAGCACATCCAATCCATGATTTTATTACAGGCAATGGCAGCCCTGGTTTTAAAAAGTGAATTAATATAGAGCCAATAAAGAGAAAAGTATTAAATAAATCATGATATGAGTGGTATGCAAATTTGGCAAAATGGTGCATACATGTATGACAATTGGAAAGTATGAGTGGGAATTCTGCAAATCCAAGGCAGTTCCTGGGGAAGGGCCAGAAAAACCTGTGGCTTGTTGCAGTAATTTAGATGCAGACATTTGCATTTCCTTCTGGATCCTTGGTAAGTCTTTACAATTCTGAATCCTGGGACACCCTGTGGTCTAAGTTTCAAGCTGAGTTTTCAAACTGGTAGACTTTGTCTCCAGCAGGGTGAAGTATATAGTTTTAAAAATGAGGGCATCTCAGATAAAATGCAGGTTTTCTGTTCTTATCAAAAACTGGAAGGTCTAGCACGCAGAGTTTCCATCCCTTGTTGTTGGTCAGTCACTCAGTCATTTCAGACTCTTTGCAACCCCATGGACTGCAGCACACCTAGCCTCCCTGTCCTTCACTATCGCCTGGAGCTTGCTCAAACTTGTGTCCATCGAGTTGGTGATGCCATCCAACCATCTCATCCTCTGTCGTCCCCTTCTCCTCCTGCCCTCAATCTTCCCAGCATCAAGGTCTTTTCCAATGAGTCAGCTCTTTGCATCAGGAGGCCAAAGTATTGGAGCTTCAGTTTCAGCATCAGTCCTTCCAATGAATATTCAGGGTTAATTTCCTTTAGTATTGACTGGTTTGATCTCCTTTCTATCCAAGGGACTCAAGAGTCTTCTACAGCACCACAGATCGAAAGCATCAATTCTTCGGCACTCAGCCTTCTTTATGGTCCAGCTCTCACATCTGTATATGACTACTGGAAAGACCATAGCTTTGACTATATAGACACTCGTTGGCAAAGTGATATCTCTGCTTTTTAATACACTGTCTAGGTTTGTCATAGCTTTTCTTCCAAGGAACAAGTGTCATTTAATTTTGTGGGCACAGTCACTGTCTGCAGTGATTTTGGAGCCCAAGAAAATAAAATCTGCCACTGTTTCCACTTTGCCCCATCTATTTGCCCTGAAGTGATGGGACTGGGTGTCATCCCTGCATGGCAGTGATCAGGTGACCACAGGCCTCAGTTATGATGACTCTCTGATGCAAGGCACTGTGGGTGCACTTGGGTGACTGGGGCTGCCCCAAGAACAGAAGTAGAAAGAGGGTTCCTCTTCTATAAATTTCCTCTTCCTCTGTTTCTCAACCTTCTCTTTCTCCCCAGGCAATCCCTCCCACTCATACACGCACACACATACGCACTTATAAATGCATTTCCTGGAAACAGTTACCAGAGGTAAATGTCTGTCTTCTCCCAACTGATTCCCATGGCTACAGTTGCTTGAATGGTGGCCCCAATTCTCTGATAGTTCCCAGACTGATTAGTTGTTACCTCTTAGCCATTTGACTGGCAGAAGAGCATTTGAAACCACGTTATATGTTATTTTTGTGTAGGATGTGAGGCAGCAGTAAATATTTAATTTTCTTCCTACTTGCTACATATAAGAAAAAGAACACATGCTTTGAAGTCAGGTGGTCTGAGTTCCAATCCTAATTCTCTCATTTCCTGGCTATGTGATCTTGGGCAAATTATTTACACTCCAGCACCTCAGTTTCCTCACCTGTAAAATGGGAATGATGTTGATAGTATCTATTGCATGGGATTTTTCTAAAGATTAAATGAGTGAATATATCTAAAATACTTAGAATTGAGCCTAGCTTACACTAAAGGTTGTAAAAATGTTATCTATTATATAATAATCTCCCATTCTATGAACTACCACCAGGATAAGCTTTAACTCTGTGCCATAGATATGGTAATATTAGTTGTATTTCTTTTATCCAGCAACTCTTTTTGCTGTCCATGTGTCAGGCATTACCCTGCGCATTGGAAATATAAACAAAAAAAGAGAGAGAGAGACTGTCCTTGCTCTTCAAGGAACTTCCTATCCCTAGTGGCTTTGGAATTTAACATTAAGTTAAACAAACATCATATGACAAGCGTTTTAAATAAATATAAGGTTAAATTAGACCAACGTCATGTGACAGTTGTTTAAATAAGTAGGAGTCTTATAGAGAAGAAAGAATTGAATTATTCCAGGTTCAGTCCAGAAGAATCAGTCTCCCAAAGAGTTAGAGGCAGTTAGCATTTTGAACTTATGACCGGAAGAAGGAAGTCAGAGGAAGAAGCTGATGGGGGCTATCACCAGGGGATAACAAAGAGTCTTCTCTTATGAGAGGCTAATGCCACTGCTGATCTCACAGGAGGAGGTGCGCAGGCCCTAATGCAAGTGATGGGGAACAGCTATAGATACAGATGAAGCTCCAGTGGCCCGGAGGCTGGGCACCCCTGCTTTAGAATAATCAGGATGATATGATACGTCTGCCAGGTGGTCACACTACTAGGAAGGGTAGTCTGAGAGGATTGAGCCAGGGTCACGTCAGAGACTGCCAGCTTCAGAGGCAGCTAGAAGTCCTTCTGTGATCAGTATCTCAATCAACAACTAATGTTGTCTATTGCGGAAACTAGTGACTTGTTGGAGAAGGCAATGGCACCCCACTTTAGTACTCTTGCCTGGAAAATCCCATGGACGGAGGAGTCCAGTAGGCTGCAGTCCTAGGGTCACTGAAAGTCGAACACAACTGAGCGACTTCACTTTCACTTTTTACTTTCATGCATTGGAGGGGGAAATGGCAACCCACTCCAGTGTTCTTGCCTGGAGAATCCCAGGGACGGGGGAGCCTGGTGGGCTGCCGTCTATGGGGTCACACAGAGTCGGACATGACTGAAGCAACTTAGCAGCAGCAGCAGCAGCAGTGACTTGTTAATTTGCATGATGCCTGTTAGAAATAACTCTCATCAGAGACATGTGATTGGGCTAAAATGGTTCAGAGACAGCCCCCTTCCCACCTCCCCACAGCACCCACACACACTAGGAATGAATAGGGAATAAGGATCCAGCCAAGCCCTAAGACCAATGCCACTGAGACTGCACTGATCCCTAGTCAGCTTCTGACCTTGGCGTAGGGGATTTCTGATGGCGTGGTGCCTGCGGGGCACGGCACACAGCCTCAGAAACCAAAAGGGACGGAGAGCTGGAACTCCAGCAGGATTACTTCTTCAAGGTTTTATGCCTGTGTGGCTAAAGAATTTTAGTCTGAAAGTGAAAGTGTGGCAGAACTTGGCTTGAACTTCACCTTCAGTTCAGCCACAGGTGAGGGTCTGGGGAAAGAGGATTCTCAGCAGCTCGGCTTTGTTAGTGGCTGCTGTTACCTTCTGAAGATCTGGCGTTGTGCTGACCAAGCTGGCTGGTTCCCAAGAAGGGGTGGGACGATGTGGGCTCCAGGGCCCTACCCAGGTGAGCTTCTTTGATTTTTCCAGGCTTCTCTTCCCACCCAGCCCTACTGGGTCCTGAATGGCTCAGAGATATGACAGGAGCTGGTAGAGTTTGGCCAGTGTCCTTCCAGGACTGGGATGTGAAGGAAAGCTCTTTATGATCATAATTTGGTCTTCAAAGTTTTCCAATTTGCCCCTGGCTGTACCCAAGAGTCCAAGGAAAGTTTTCACTCTCCTTGTTGAGCTCAGAGAGTCCTATCCAGGGCTTCCATGCTCCGGCTTTACCCAATGAGGGGCCCCTTCATGCCTCCCAGGCTGAATCAGAGAGGGGATGGGGTAAGCCAGAAAGAACAGTGACTTACTGCAGTTTGTCCAGGCCTCCCAGGGCACCGAAGCTAGAACACTGTTCTCTAAGTGAAATCTGGCCCCATTATGGGGAAGATTAACCTCAGGCCACCCCTCAGAAGGCCTGGAGCATTACGGTTAACAGGACTTTCTGCCATGACCACCAAGTTCTCCGTCCACACTAATAACGGTAGTCACTCTCACATGAGGCGATTAAGCTTTAGAAATGTGACAAATGTGACTGAGGAACTGCATTTTAAGTTTTATTTTGTTGTATTAATTTCAATCAAATAGCCACATGTAGCTAGTGGCTACTGTATTGGGGAGCCTAGAGCCTAGCCGCTCTCCCCATCCCTCAGGACCTTCTCTCAGTCCCAAATCAGTTTGATCTACCACCAGACTCTCTCCCAACCTCTTGTCGTGACCGGAGTCACCTAGCTCTCTTTTCTTTCTCCAACTTTTGGAGTGTTCTGGCTTTGGTGGTTAAAGGAAGGAGATTCAATGCTTCATAAACGTTTTCATAACAGATAGGCAAGAGGTTATGCCTCTAATAAATGGAATATTAGTGACATAGGGGACTCACAGAATGAACTTGCCCCACTTGGCACTAAGGAACGCAGATGTGCTATTCACAGTAATAATGCTCGATACTGGGGTATTTGTAGAAACAGGGTTTTCCAGGTGGCTCAGTGGTAAAGAATCCGGGCCTGCCAACGCAGACACAAGAGATGTGAGTGTGATCCCTGGGTCAGGAAGATCTCCTGGAGTAGGAAATGGCAACCCACTCCAGTATTCTTGCCTGGAAAATTCTATGGACAGTGGAGCCTCATGGGCTATCGTCCAGGGGATGGCAGAGTCAGACACGACTGAGCATGCACACACGCCATTGCATCCTGCATACAAAAGAATTAGACTCCCCATGACAAGGGTAAGAAAACTGACAGGCGGTTCAGCTGACAACGTCACAGAGCAGGTGATGAAGAGCTGGGACCAGAGCCAGATGTTCTGGCTCCAAACTCCTCACCACTGGAAAATCTGAATCGGCCAAGATTAGAAAGGGAACGTGGCTGGAAGAAGAGAGAAGACCATATCAGCCCAGCAGATTGACAGTGTCTTTAGAGAGGCTCTGCTTTTGGACCTACAGGGAGCCATTCTGGATAAACTGCATATTATTTCATTCTCTGGCACTATAGAAGCACAGACGAGTGAGGGGAGTTTAGGTGGAATACCTGCCTCCCAGAGCCTCTGTTGCATCATCTTGATCCCTCTTGCATTCTTGCTATATTATTTGGGATCTTATTAACAGATACCTTTCCAAGGATATCCTGCCCTTTACACAACTCCAGCAGGCGCCTTTATACATGATACAATATGTAATGCAGTAGTATTGCTCTAGTAGGATTTACTCCTAAGCTGAACAAACCAGGTGTCTTTCCTCACGCTTCAGTTAAATTCATTTTCACATTATTTGTCTTAGGTGTTCCAATTAAGTACATGTTAAACTAAGGGTCTGCAACCTTGGCTGTTTATCTGAATTTATGGTGCTGTTTACAAAATACACATTCCAGGTTCCATCCCTTGAGAAGCTGGTCTCGAGCCTGAAAGCCATCTGGCTTTTCTCAAAGTTCCCTAGATGGTTCCAGTGCTAGAGCTGAGACTTGCAGAACGGTGGTCCAGGAATCAGGACACTCACGTTCTGATTCTCCCACACGGCTGCCTCCCTGAGCCCGTTTCCTATTCTCTAAAAAGGCGAGATAGGAGACCTGCCCTCCTTTTATTAGTTTTAAGTATGGAAGCTTGGGTGAAAGAATGTTGAAAAGCAATCTGTGTATTTATGGCAGGAGGGAGCTGGCAGCTAGTGGTCAGGCCCCACCTGCAAACAGGCCTGGGGTTCAGTCACTTGGAGACATTTCCACATGGCTTCTCATGGCCAGCTTGCTCCATCACACCATGCTAAAAATGGGCAGGGAGTGGGTGGAGCTCAAAATACTTTAGAGTGTAATGTGTGGGCAGCTTCCACTTTGGCTAGGTAATTCTGGACAAATAGAAGCTCGCCTGCAAGCAGCTATATTTATTTCCAAAATAGCTGGTGAGAGCCCCTAAGAATTTTAGACATTCACTTCAGTTTTATCTGTTTTGAGACCTTTAGGCCATGCAATTAGAAAGTTCTAGGCATGAATCAGGAGGCAGAAGTACACAAGTTGTGTACTGCCAACCTCAGAGCTAATACTCAGGGTAAACCCACAGCCATTTGAGGTGGAAAGGTTTTAATTGGAGAAATGAAATGCGGGACAGATACTACCCACTTACTTTTCATTTCAAGTAATACACACACACCTGGCTGCTATTGAAGCCAAGCTGTACACACACACACACACGCACGCACACACACCCCTGGCTGCTATTGAAGCCAAGCTGTATACTTACTATGAAAAGTGAAAGTGTTAATCACTCAATCATGTCCAAATCTTTGCGACCCCATGGACTGTAGCCTGCCAGGCTCCTCTGTCCATGGAATTTTCCAGGCAAGAATACTGAAATGGGCTGCCATTTCCTTCTCTAAGGGATCTTCCAACCCAGGGATCTAACCCAGGTCTCCTGCATGGCAGGCAGATTCTTTACTGTGTGAGTCACCAGGGAGGCCCATATGCTTAGTATAGACTTACACAGATACTCAGAGATGTTCACAATACTTTCTTTTCTTTTGAAACTTCATAATTTTACCTCTTGGACAGATGGTTTCATTCCTGTTAATTACATTTTGTGTATTCAGTGAATCACAAATTGGCCATAGCAGGAAAGGAAATGAATTAAGGACCATAATTTTGCAAAAGATTGATAAAGATACGGGGAAGAGGAAGTTAAACTTTGGTGGCCCTGATGCAACTCTTTCACACTTCTTGTGCAGCAAATTCAAAGTGAGTCTGGCCCAGGAGCCCCTCCATCTCCCCCAGGGCAGGCTCCATGTACACTTTGGACTATGACATAAAAGGCAGTCTGGCTTCCTGTTTGTCAGTTTCCAGGAGGGCTGCTTTTTTTCTGCTTTACCCTGCAAGATCAGAAAAGTTCACCTCTTTCTCTTTGCCTTCCTTCCCTAACTTCTGTTTGTGTTTCCCAATAAATGAAGGAGGTCAGCTTGAGGATTCCATTTTCGTTTCTCCTTTCCTCCATATCTGGGCCTTTAAGACATCTGATCCATTCCTATGCCTCACCCTGGGTGTCTGAACCCTGTTGGGGGATTTTAGGGTATTGTTGATTACCCAAAACTTTGAGGTTTTGGCATGTATTTCCTGCCTCCTAAGGAAGTTTCAAAAGGGAAGTGTTTCTTAGTAGAAGGCTGATAGACCCTCAAATTTTATCTTTCCCTCCACTTTTACACCCCAGCTGCTATCAAGGGACCCTACCCTTCCATCTTCATCCCCTCTCTTTGTAAACCTGATCAAAATGAGGAAGTATATGGTGATATATGGCTGGTTCAAAATTCTCTGGATGTGAGAGACACAACTCCTAGGATCTTAGAAGCTATAAGAGAACAGAGCATTACAGTCTGTTTTGTAGTTTTGTGTGTGTTGGAGGGTCACTCTACTAAGCGTGGTGTGCTTTCAAGAGGCAAGTATCTTGTAAGACCAAGTGGACGCCATGCTGGCTGGTGGTAACCTCCTTTGTTGTTCACTTGCTAAGTCGTGTCCGACTCTTTGTGACCCCTGAATTGCAGCACGCCAGGCTTCCCTTTCCTTCATCATCTCCTAGAGTTTTCTCATATTCATGTTGTTGAGTCAGTGATGCCATCCAACCATCTCATCCTCTGTTGCATTCTTCTCCTCCTGCCTTCGATCTTTCCCAGCATCAAGGTCTTTTCCAATGAGTCGGCTCTTTGCATCAGGTGGCCAAAGTTTTGGAGCTTCAGCTTCAGCATCAGTTCTTCCAATGAGTATTCAGGGTTGATTTCCTTTAGGATTGACTAGTTTGATCTCCTTGCTGTCCAAGGGACTCTCAAGAGACTTCTCCAACACCACAGTTTGAAGACATTAATTCTTTGGTGCTCATCTTCTTTATGGTCCAACTCTTACATCTGTACATGACTATTAGAAAAACCATAGCTTTGACTATACGGACCTTTGTTGGCAAGGTAACCTCCTACATCATTCATTCATTTGTTTATTCGTGAATAAATGATCCATTCATCTATTCCATTTGTGCACAATAAGCACACTGATACATTCATGCATTGACCAAGCCCCTAGTATGCACTAAGCATTCTGCTTGGAGTAGAGGATAAAGGGTAACACAACCAGTTCCTGCATTTAGGGAATGAGCAGTCTAGTGGGGACACTCAGAGTTGGGTAAACAAAGAATAACATATGCAATTACATATCATATTAAACGCTCTAAATGGAAAGAGGAAATACTATAAGGGAAACTACTTTAGACTGTGAGTGAGAAGAGGCACGTCTGAGCAGATGCTGAGACCCAGACATATAAGAGGGAGCCCGCCACAGAGTTGGGGATACATGTTCCAAACAGAAAGGACAGTAATATAAAGATGAATTGAAAACCTCTAGAACATAGGTTTCTCCTGTTCTTTCTCCCTAGCTCCTCAGGTTTCTCTTCCTCCTGGATCCTTTGTAATTTCTACTCATAGAGTATGAGAGGCACTGAACACCGTTCCTGGCACAATAGCTAACATGATAAGCAGGTGCTAGGGTAAGTGTGTTACATGCTTTCATTCATTCAGTCCTCATAACACCCCCCAATGGACGTTCCGTTCATGTCCCCATTCTACAGAGGAGGAGACTCTGTGAGGCAGAGTGCAGTCACGGTCACTATTGATGTTAAAATTAGTAATTTATTCAACCATGACATATCAAACACCATCCGCTTCCTGGAAGATGGCATTTTGTTCACTTCTAATCTGTTCACTGCCCATTTAGACCCTTCTGAAAATCCGTCCTTCATTATTGGTTGTGGAAAATCTTTTAACTGCTGATCAAGTTTTACAGACAAATCATTTGCTGTATCCTCCCTAGCTAGCAACACCTTCTTTAATTACATCTCATTCAGTAAATGTTACTGAGAACCTAATAATTGTCCAGAAAGACCCTAGAGATGCCAAGACTGGAGCCAAAAATTCAAAATCAAAAAGAAACACATGCAGATAGTAGTAATAGGGTAGGATTTATGCTCTACTTGTGTTATAATTGAAATGCCAATACAGATGAAGTCACTCATTCTGTGCCTGCTGATTGGGAAAAATATGACCTGCATTCAAGTAGATGACCAGCCAGCGGACGTGTTCTTTACTTTAGGCTACTGTTTTGCTTGTTTTTAAAATAGTAAGTGAGTCACCGGTCAAATGTGAAGCTGTAACAACTCTGTATTTCGGAATGTGATGCCCTCATAAGTCTGTCTGAGAACTGGGGTTTTTTCCCCCTGCAAATCACCTAGTTGTTTTTTTTTTTTTTAATTATCTACCAGTTTCTAGATATAGGATTACCACCAAATATATTTTTACCTTTAAAAAAAGTTACAGATGTGGAAGCTAACCTTGGAAGACACATTTATGAAGAGAATGAAACAGTAGTTACTGAACGAGAATTGGTGCCTGGTGTGCTTATTTCCAAGTGGAGAAAGAACTTCATTTTTACAACAATAAAATAGCAATCCACCCTTCCCAACAGTGTTAGGACACTTCCCTTTGCGATCCTGCCTCCTCTTCTTGTTTAGGTAAGGATTTAAAATAAACAGGAAAGGGGAACTGTGCACCAGACCCTAGGCAACTGGATGGGTCAACTAAGATTACAGCTTGGTATTTGCACACATACACACACACACACACACACAAAATTTCAGGAGTTCCGCATTTGTATTTTATTGGGCACAAATTTGCCCTTCCAGAGGGACCTGGCCTAGCCACTCATCCATTTTCAGAAATGCAGTGAGCAGGCCAACTGTTTCTCTAGGCTGAGGGGATGGGAATTTATCTTGCCTGTGTCAGAGATGTCCACATCTGATAAGACAAGAATACCAGAAGAGGCTGTCAAGGATCCAGCAAGTCCTAAATCAGCAGAAAAGACAAGAACATCAGTGTTAAGAACCACATTCCAAGGAAACAACGGGAGTGAATTTAATACGGGTTTTTTCCAACTAGCATCTTCTAAGGGCCCTTTTTCTCTCTTGGTTTTGAGTCTATCTCCCTAAGAACCTAATTTCTTAAGAAGCAGAATTATAAATTGTAATAAATTACTCAATGAGGGAAATGCATCCTGCACCCCTGTCCACTGGCAGCAGGGAAACACACACAGCCTCTGCTTCTCAGCTTTGTCTCCAGGTGGTTGAGTGGTCTCAGAACAGCAGTTTTTAACTGGGGTCCGTGACCTCGGATGGTGAAACAAAATTGCATCTTTATTTTCTCTAACTGAAATTCGGCATTTCCTTCCATGACAGTCATGGGCAACACATTAGAATAGTCATAGAAGAGCCTGTGACTTTGTCAACAAGGGACATCACAGATCTTTTCAAATCATGTGTCAATTGTTGCCAATATGTTGCTTCACACGCATCCCTACTTCACCTCATGATTACATATTAGAGGTGCTGCTAGGTCTTGTTATGTACAGGCTACTAAAAAAGCACATCTGTTATCATGTCATGATTTTATTATTTCATAACTGTATTTCAACATAGTTGACTTTCTTTCTAATCCTATGGAGATTTTTTTAATTTAAAAAAATTTGAAGTTTAAAAATACTGTGCGAAGAGTCAGTAGACTTCACTAGGTTCTGAAAGAAGTCCATGCCCTTCCGCCTCTCATATCTACAAAACCTGTTAAGAGCCCTGTAGGAGATTCTCAGCACTGTGCCCCTCGCTTGAGGAGATTTCAGTATTCCCCATCGCCAAAGCACAGCTTCCATGAAGACAGGGGCCTACGAAATTAATCATTTAGTGCATTTCATTGTGCTTTTCACTTGGTTTTAATTACCTCTTTCCCAATAACATACCTTAACAAAAACCTCAAATGCAGTTCAATTGTGAAATATGGAATCACTTGATCCTCAAATCGCTGGTGAAAACTGCATCAGCTTTCAGCTGTTCACGAGCTGACTGTCTGAGCTTGAATTTCCAAGGTCCCCTTTTCTTCCTGGTTTCCTCTTTGGCTGTTTACCATGGGGTTCTTTTACTGTGGGTCACAGGTGCACTGAAAGATAGGCAGGGCACGAGGGGAAATGACATTCAAATCTGACAATTTTCCTCCCTCACTAAGGAGTCGTTGATGGGCAGAGGTTGAAATCATTGATTAAATTAAGATTTGGGGATTACCTGTGGATTTTAATTACCGTGCTATTCACCATCCCAGTGTGACCTGGCTTCCCCGTCACTGCACTCCTGTAGCTCTAATGAGACGCTTATCAGATGCTATTTTGTATTGTTAGTTATCTTTGCAGGACATACGCTCTTTCAGTTCATGGATCCGGTGTTGTCCTTCTCTTCGGTCGCCTCTGGTGCTTGGCAGACAATAGACCCTCCGTAAATAGGTGTGGCTGAATTGAACAGCTGTCAACCGTGCATACGTAGTGGGTCTTCATGCTTGAAGTTGCCAGTGCTAACATGATTATTTTCTATCTCGGATTTGTTTGTGCAACATCTATTCCACAAATACTAAACGCTATGTGCCAGGTATCACGCTAGACATTAGAGACAAAGATGAATATAACTAGTTCTCCCAAGGAGTCTAAAGCCAGACAGCCCTCAGAGCAATACATATTGCAATGGGGTATAATGAGAGCAAAGATTGGGGTGTGAATCAGCTATGTTAGTGAAACCAGAGGAGGTCAATTCTGGAAAACAAAAGTCAGAAGATGCTAAAAGTGAGAACCCAAAGGATGAGTAGGACTTTAGCCGAGAGGAATAGGGAATGAGAAACCATCAATCCATTAGTACTGCCACAGCATTCTTTAACTACCCAACACCCATCTCCTCTCCTTCCCTTCTTCCCTTCTAATAGAACCTTAGTTTCTAATCTGGGATGGGCTCAAGGAAGGTAAGCTCCTTCCCCAGACCCACCAAGTTCATGAGCCAATCAGGCACCAAGTATGGTCATTCCTTTTCTCTTTGCCAGTGATTGGTCCAGGGGGAGACATAACCACCTTTCTGGTCAATGAGACAGAAGGGGAAGTCAGCCCAGGGCCTTGCATTTGGACATAGAAAGACAGTCTTGCTAGGAGAAAACTAGCTTTCTCTTCTTGTCTAGAAAACTGTTATGATGTTTGCGACTGTGGCAGCTATCTTGTGACAGCAGAAAGATAATAGGAGCCTGGGGGGCTCTTTGATAGTAACACTGAATAGCAACCAATCCTGGCAACTGGACTCCTTGTGTAGGGGAAAAAAAATTAACCCCTACTTGTCCGTGCTACAAGTATTTAGACTTTTTTCCCCCCTTATAACTAAACACATCATAACTTGTATGCATAACTTCTGTAAACCTTTTTTTTTTTTTTTTCAGACTTCTCCAGTGATTACCAGTGTGATCTCATGGCTAATGTCGCTGAGTTTTCCTGGCTGACATCCTCAATCTGTGTAACTCTAGATTCAACTCCTTTCTTCTTCGGTCTCTCCAATCACTTTTGGGAGCCTCCAGGAGAACATCTTTGCTTGTAGCTTCCTCCTTACTACTCTGCATCTCCCCTGCTGCTTAAGCAGTATTCTCTGCAAAGCTGGCAAGAAAGTCTGACTCTCTGCCTCTGTTTCACTCTATCACTAAATCCCAAGATGGTGTGAATGCCTTGAATATCATAGGCCTTTGGTCAAAGTATATCTTCTAGCTCCTGCCTACCCCTGCTCTCTAGGGGAATTGTCTGAGAAAGAAGAGGCATACTGTTCTCATCTGCTTTTCTTAGGGTCTTTCCGCAGAAGCCTAGCCTCAATCTCCACCTTTAGGCAGAACCAACCAAACAAAAGCCCCCAGGCATATCAACCAGTGCCCACAGATGTCTGTGAGTTCAGGTTTACTAGCCCTGCAACAACTGCTCGCCAGTTAGCTCGGCCCAGGGCACAGTTACACGTGCACATGAAGGGACGGGAACAGAGCTGCAAAGATAGGCAGTCGGGGACCTTTTATGGTTTCCCTGGTGGCGAGGCTGGTAAAGAACCCGCCTGCCATGCAGGAGATGTAAGAGACTTGGGTTCAGTCCCTGGGTCGGGAAGATCCCTGGAGTAGGAAATGGCAACCCACTCCAGTATTCTTGCCTGGGAAATCCCATGGACAGAGGAGCCTGGCGGGCTACAGTCCATGGGGTCACAAAGAGTCGGACACAACTGAAGTGACTTAGCACACAGAAAGTGTAAGCAGTAATTTCTAAGCCAGAGCTTCCCCAGAAGTATGGCATATGGTACACTGAGATACTTCCCTGCCCTCTCAGTCCTTGGGGCTACTGGGCAGAGCCTGGCAGCTGGAGCCCTCAGACTGATCACCTCCAGCAGCAAGAAGCCTCGTGTGGCTCTAGGAAGGTGGAGCCAAGCAGGCTGGAATCTCATGGGACCATGACATAAAAAGACTGGGAAACAATGGGGAGGCTTCGAGGGATTTTTCAACAGTAAGAAGCCTCATCAATTTTCCATCTTGGAAGGGAATGAGAAGGCAATGCAAAAGTTGGATGGGAGGGGTAGACAATGAGCCTGAGGCCAGGAATACCAGCCTCAGCTACAGTGGCCCAGATGTGAAGCCATGAGGGGCTGCGCTAAGGAGGAGGAACAAGAAAACAGAAGGGGTCTGGGAGAAGAGGAATCTTGAGGAGATAAAAATCAATGAATGGACATGGTCTTGCTAGCTGATTAGATACACAAATGAAAGAATCCAGGATGACTTACAGCTTTTGGCTTGAGAACCTGAGTGGACAGTGGTGTCATCCATTGAAACTGAGAATATGTGGGGGAAAGGTGGAAGAACGTTGGTTTGAGATGCATATGGAATGTCCAAGGGAGATGACCAGGAGGCATTTAGACGCATAGATCTCATGCTCAAGAGGTCACTCTCATCTAGAAATTTAGTCTTCAGCAGATAATATTGGTGATACTGACCAGGAAGAACAGAGCTGGGATAAGAGAGGGCCAGACACAGAGCAAGGGAGAGAAACTCAACCCAAGCCAACTCAAGTCAAAGGACCAAGACTGAGAACTCAGTCTGGTGGGCTTCATTCAGAGAGAGAGAGAGTGAGAGGGGGTGTGTGTGTGTGTATCTGTCTTATGTCTGCTTCTCTTTGAATATTTGCCTCATTGCCTCCAATTTCAGACTGGACTTTTCTGCTAGGTGGAGAATAAAGTCACTGGTAGCTCCAGAATACTCATCCCAGTAAGACTTTGTCCCCCCACCACACTATAGCAAGAAAGAAAATGAAGTTGCTCAGTCGTGTCCAGCTCTTTGCGACCCCATGGACTGTAGCCTACCGGGCTCCTCTGTCCATGGGATTCTCCAGGCAAGAGCACTGGAGTGGGTGCCATTGCCTAACAGTCCCTAGAAATAACTCTGAGTGGCTTGGGTCACATGACCCATCCTTAGACCAAACACTGTTGCCAGCTATCGGCACTTGGATTGGCCAGACCTAGGTCACGTGTCATGAGTTCACACTGTCATCTGGTTGGGGGTGGGACATAGCGACAGATTCTAGTACCAGAAGAACAGTGCTGGCAAAGCTTTCAGGGCAGATAAATATGGTTACCATGGTTCCCCACCCATCATTTAAAGAGGTAGATAGAAAATGGGGACCAGTAAAGGAGACAAAAAATTGACATGTCAGAGTAGATTATCAGCTTTTCAGAGGCTGAGAAATGTGTCCTATTCAGATCTGTTTCCTCCTTCCCTCTGATATGTAGTGCTATGCCTATAGTCAACAAGTGTGGATGGAATGAATTCATAAATGTTCCACATGGCAAGTAGTGGGCATTTTTCAAAAACCATGACAAAAACTGACACCCAGAAAATCTTATTTGGACAATACACAAAAGCACTTTTTTAAAGTAGTTGTCCACCACTGACATAGTTATTAACATTAATAGATTCTCTGAAAAGAGCCAGTCATTTTCATGATTTGGATCAAGGCACCATATCAATTTGGACCCAAACAGTTACAGTGAGAATTTGATTGGGGGATTGTCATGGAAATCGGGTAGTGTTGTTTTAAAGAATGTTCAGTTTATTGCTTGGTTCAAGGCTGACTGTAATTTCATGCTGCATTTGCAAGCCTGCAGGCAGATACCTTAGTTACTATGGACACTAGATAGAAAAAGAAGTGGTAGTCCAAATCTCCATTAATTGGTGACATACTTCCACCTTCAGGGGAACAGATGCTAGGAAGGAATGAAAGAAAGCTTGTAAACCACAGCACCTGGCAACTCCCCTTAGGTAGTATCTATTTTTTCTTATCAAGTACCTTTTATATCCACTAGGGGGAATCCTAGCGTGTATCAAAACTTGGCTCTTTCGAAGCATAATGGAATGATATACCCTTGAGAACTTGTCTGTTGATGGGTGTGTCCTCTACCCTGTAAGGATCCAGATATCTGGCATATTATCATATTTTTCAAACAAATTAGAGAATGTCATTCAAGATATGTTAAAGAGTGGTGATTATTTAAACTCGCACTGGATTTAGAAGGGGTCCACTGAGCATTTTAGATTTTTTTTTATTATAAACAGAGGTTTCCACCATGAAAAGGAGGGTTTGTATTTGTTAGAATATTTGGCTATTAAAAAACAGAAAATGCTGAATCTGTACACTTTCAATTTTAAAGAGCTTAATTTTAAATACCTGTGTGATTTCAAATTTTAAGTTTAAATACTAATGTGATCTTAATGTTCACTGGAATTCTTAAAGTATTATTGGCACTCCGTTGATAATTATTATAAGCTTGTCTAGCATAATTACAGTATAAGACTCTTCTCTTTTCAACACAAAGCCGTTGTCAAAGTTTCAAAGATGCTATGAATTAACAAATAATCTGAATGCTATATTCATACTTGAATTCAGTGGGTGCGTCTCCATATTGTCAATAATATATATTTTTGTGGTTGGCTATCGCTCTTCTCTATTCTGTTCTCTGTCTTTACAGAGATAATGAATTCACAAATTGGTAAAAATGCATTATACATATGCTAGGTTGTCGTCGTTACTAGGGCTGTGGGTACCCCAAAGAATGACGCCCTGTCCCTAGCATCTTCAGTGTTTAGAAGCAGTTCAGCCAGTGTTTGTTGACCACTGAGTCTGGGCAAGGCTTAAGAAGCTGCACAGGGAGGGAACCATCAACCTAGCTCACTGCCCCAACTCTTAGCACATGCTTAGCACATGGTAGGTTCTCAGAAAGTATTTGTTAGAGGAATGAGCAGGTAAATAAACAAACAGTGTGAGGGAATAAAGGGAATTATGGTGATAAACTGAATAAGACACCATCCTTGACCTCAAGGAATCCACAATTGAACAGGACTATATACGTGACTAATGTATAATGAATAATGTAGACTGCAAGATTTAAATGCTTTCATAGACTAGCAGATAAAGTGTTGTTCAAGTTCAGAAAAGGGGATTCACAACCAAATGGAGAAATCAGTTAAACACATTCAATAGGCAAGTTTAAGTACACTGCTAGAAGGGAGTCTGGTAAGGAAACGATACGCATTCCTATATTAGAATAAGTGAATGAATATTTACGGTACACCAGGCCCTGTGCCCGTTCCCGAGGGCATGAAGATGAATCAGAACTTGATATCTATTTTATTTTTAAACAATTTTTAAAGTTCATAGTCTAGTAGAGAGCTTCTAGTATACTTTCGAGAAAGACTTCCAGGAGAAAGTGGCTTTTAAATTGGGTCTTGAAGGATGCATAGAAGTTTGCAAGGCAGAGAAGAGAGAAAGGATGTTTCAGTTTTCCTTTTAAATATGTATTTATTTCTTTGGCTGTGCTAGGTCTTCGTTGCAGCATGTGGGATCTAGTTCCTTGACCAGGGCTTAAACCTGGGTCCCCTGCATTGGGAGTGTGGAGTCTTAGCCACTGGATCATCAAGGAAGTCCCAGGGAAAGGATGTTTTAGATGAGAAGTACAGTATATGCAAGGGGATGGAGGCATGGAAAGGTCTGCCTTGTTGAAAGAATATCCTATTGCTAAAAATGGATGACGGTACCAAGTATATCACTAGCTCTTAGCACAAAGCTCTGTAGAGGGAAGTTCCTTAGTAAATACTAGTTGTTTTTTTTGACATAATGATGGTTAGAGCCAGAGGATGACCTCAGTCTTAAGTGCCAGTCAAATTCAAGTAAGTGTGCTCAGTACCGGGCATATGCCCAGGAAACACTAGTTAAAATTCTCCTCTAAGGATGAGATTTAAATTGAGTATTATGGGCTGAATTATGGCCCAACACACCTCAAAATTCATCTGTTGAAGTCCTGACCCCCCAATATCTCACAATATGACTATATTTGGATATGGGAGTCTTTAAAGAAGTAAAAGGAGGGCTTCAGGGTAGACTGGCATCCTTATAAGGAAAATGGAAATCTGGACATAGTTGGATACAGAGAGAAGACTAGGTGAAGACACAGGGAAGAGACGGCCAGCTACAAGGAGAGAGGCCTCAAGAAACCAACTCCGCCACGCCTTGATCTCGGACTTGCAGGCTCCAGAACTACAGGGAAATAAATAGACTTCTGTTGTTTAAGCCACCCAGTCAGTGGTACTTTGTTATGGCAACCCTAGCAGACTAATAATGGGTTAGCAAAGCGTTAGAGCCCTGGTACTGGTAATGGTAGTGATGATGATGCTGTCGTTTAGAATGCTTGAAAATTCCCATAAGGTTAGATGCTACTATTTCCCGGCTACAGTGAGGATGCTGAGGCTCAGAGAACCCACGGCTACATAGTTTTGGGGTGATGGCACTAGACTTGGAACTTAGGCCTGACTAAGGCTACCACTAGCCTTGTAAAGTCTTTGTAAAGAGAAAAAGCATGTCTTCCTTGAGGGTGAGCAGCAGGTGGGCTGGATTTCAGTTCCTCTTGCCGCCCCCCCCCTCGTTGGCCAGATACCTTGGTGCAGGGCTCACCCTTCACGGTGACGCACTCTGCAGCCCAAGCCCTTAATCGTTATGCTGGGTTTCCCAAGGGGCTGGGGTGGCTGGAGGTAATACCACCAAGCAAGGAAGAGGGCACATAAAAGGGATTCTGAGAGCCTGGACTGCAAACCTCACCTGCTCCACAGTTGGGCATTCAAGAACCCAGGTCCATGAGCCTGGGTCCCAGTGGGTGGGCTTCCAGTGGTCCTACAGCTGCAAGGGGGCCTTGATTCAGCCCAGTTCTGCTAAGTGGCTTCAAACAGCTCTATCTCCAGTCCTCATTAAGCAAGAAATCTAGTTTGCTGGGATCACATACCTATCCTATCGCTAGGACCCCCACCCCCACCTCCCCACCCCCCAGTCAGAACGACTGAGAAAAGCATCTTTGAGCATTTTGACGATGAATGTCAGTGTGCCTCTCCTCACAATTAACACTCCTGAATGTTCCAAATTGCAGCTTTCATGGTGGGGGAAAAAAAGGCCTCTGACAGCGTAAATATTTAATCACCATTAAGAATGTCCAACAAAGGAGGGGAGTCTGGTTTCAAATTGGCTGGTTCAGATGATGAAAGCAGAGAAGTCACAGCAGAGTAAAAATAAAGTTCCCTCTAAAGAACTGTGGCTTTAGAACTCAAGATGGTTTCTATTTCTACTCCATGGAACGCTGTGCGTGTCACCTGTCCTTGAGCCATGAAGGAACCCAGGATGCCTGATTTATCTCTAAACATTAGTGGAGGTGGGGTGGGGTGAAGTCTGGAGACAAGAGAGGATAGCAGTCTCTTCATAAGCCTGTTCTGGGGAATCATGTATAAAAACGGAATTTCTAGACTGTATTGAAGGGACTGCTGAAGTTCAGACTTAAGGAAAAATGTCTAAAAAGGAAAAAGCAGAGTGTTCAGTTTTGTGTCTTATTTGAAAATAGACTTCAAACGTTCAGCAGTGTTTTAGATATCAGAACCACCCCTGCTCCCCCACCACCTTTTGAACCCTTAGCCCCCAATAGTTCTTGGTTTACTTTTAAGGTAAAGCTTTTAGTTTCATGATTTAGCTGGAAAAAATATATATAATCTTACTCAGTCAGGTTTCCATTTGTCTCTATCACCAGGCTGAACTAGTGTAGGAAAGCCTGTTGCAAAGGGGAGAAAGAAATGGAGATTTTCCAAAATCCAGATGGAGGGGAGCCAAACATTTGGAGAGAAGACTAGGAGTTTCTCTGTGCCTAGCAGTGTCCCACGCTCCCCATCAGTGGACAAATAGAAGGTACAGGTTTAAGTAGCATTCTCGTTCCCTTCTCCACCCATGCTTGGAAAGGGGCTGGTACATCAGTTATGGTTCTAACAGGAAAGAAGTGACACAGGCAATTGGGTTAGTTAGTGAAGGGACCGTGGCAGAGGTGTGGATGAGATGAAGGGAGACCAGCCAGGGCCAGCAACAGAGGGAGACGCTGGTTCCTGCAGACCTGAAGCGTAGGGGAGGCTGGTGATAACCCGACAAGGCTGGGGCCACAGATGTGGTTGTAAAACAGGGCTGACCATAGCTTCTGTGGCCTTGGAAAGGGACGAGGCCAGTGCACAGATCACTGGAAGCATAAATATCCAGACATCACCCCTGGGTCTCCTGATGGGGGCTCAGATTGGCTGGACCTACCTGGAAACCAAAAAGCGAGGAGGAGGTCCAAAAACGTCAAACTTGCGGGTGTACAGCAGGACGGAGCAGAGTGGGACTGTGCTCTGTAGAGATCAGGGGAAACTACCCAGCACAAATGGGGAAGGAAAAACAAATAGGATTAGAGAAGGGGCAGAATGGCGAGGTAAATGCTCGGCCTGCCATCGGATTTGCCCTTGGGACTCTGCATGATGCTGTCTGCACGTCCAATGCCTTCCCCACCATGGGTGACGAGTGAGGCTGCTCTCACCATGGGGACTACCTGTTGAGCTTCCTGTTGTCAACAACCCAAGTTCAGAGCTGATGCCAGTTGTTTCTCATCCACCTTGGTGGACATATTTTCTAGGGAGTGGCAAGGCCTAAAAATGAGAAGGTGTGCCAACTTGGCGGCAAGCAGCAGATCGCTCACTGCCCAGTCCAGCAACTTCATCATCAGCTCAGAGCATCTCCCCGTCAGAATCTCAAGGAAACGGAAGTATGAGTGACTGTGACGTTATCTGCGTGTTTATCTTATCTTCTGCTATTCGTTTCAAGAATTTGAGTTATTAATATGAGGCCTGGTTTCTGGCAGCTCTTCTCTTTAAATGGGTTTATGCCAGGCTGCCAGTTATCAAAGGATTCAGGGCCTACGATTACACTAACAGGGAGCCTCAGAGCTGTGCCGGCCGAACAGAGACACAGGGAAAGACATTGTATTAAAGAGGGATCGGCATTTTGTGTCTAGTCCGTGATGCCCTTTTGGCTCCACATTTCAAAACAGCAGCAAGGAAAACATGAGCAGGGATAGACCCGGGTTTTGTGTAAAACCAGGGAAAAGTTGGTAACCAAGAGACTGCTCGCAAGTTACAGAGGTCGCCCAGATCCGGAGGAATCATTCATGGATGACTCTGTGCATCGTGCCGGATGGACTCCGGTTTGTCGGGAAAAGCACTGTGATGGTTGGTGATTTACCGTATTTTGCTTTCAGCTGATAATAGCCTCATGCTCCTAACCACTGACGGTTTTGGTGAATGTTTTGCAGAAAGGGCTCAGGAGAAACTTCATGACACTGAGGGTATTACATGAGAAGGGAGGTACTAGGATGGCGGGGTGATGTCCTAGACACCACAGTCCCTTAAAAACCTCTGACATTAGACATCCCTTCCAAAGGGCAACAACTCATCCATCCCTAGAGCTGAGTGAGGGCCCCCTTTTAGCTTCAAGGAAGCCACTGGACCTGGAGTAAAGAATTGTTACCTTGAACATTCAATCTGCTCTCCCCTCTACAATTGTATCTCTGCTGGTGAACGGCTGGGAGGACAATGTGATGTCCAAAAAAAACAATTGCAATGTGGGGAGCAAACCAAATTCTGCCTACTGAAGGAACACCAGTGGGCGTTCAACACTTTAACCAAAGGCATGGGCATCATCACCAAAGTATAAGATGCTCAGCAGTTGTGTGGGGCCACGTTGGGTGGGCAGGGAAGACAAGGCACCATGTTCCTTTGTCGCTGTCCAGCCACCAGTCATATCCAACTCTTTATGACCCCATGAACTGCAGCACACCAGGCTTCCCTGTCCTTCACTATGTCCCAGACCTGCTCAAACTCGCGTCCACTGAGTCAGTGATGCCATCCAACCCTCTCATCCTCTGTCACCCCCTTCTTCTCTGCCCTCAGTCTTTCCCAGCATCAGGGTCTTTTCCAATGAGTCTGTTTTTTGCATCAGGTGGTCAAAGTATTGGAGCTTCAGCGTTGGTCCTTCCAATGAATGTTCCTTTACCACATCTTAACTGTGCCTTTGACCGACTTTCCATGTTTATTGAACTGCATTCAACTCGTCTCTCAGCATCAATTCAAACTTATTAAATGGCTGTTCATCTTATCTGTTTTCAACCATCTACTCATCAGCAGACTAGAAAGAAGCCTGGCTCATTTCTTTTTCCTGTCAGTCACAAAGGGGGCTAGAAGCTCAGATAAGGGACTTGATATGGAAGACCGCATAGATTTGAGTAAAGCTGTCTTAAGTCCTAGAAGGGCATGACTGGAACTATTCAACCCCCTGAGTGGTGCTTTCCACATGCCACTGAGGGGGTCGTAGCTACATAAATAAGGTATAAAGAGAATTCATTGGCTGCCAGAACTAATCATCTTGGTGGCTCTTCATCTCTGCTGGGCCAGTCATTCCCAAAGACCACTGTCAGAATTTCCTAAGTCAGAAAGGAAGCTGAAGCACCAACGATAGCCATCTTGTGACTGCGACCAGTTCTTAATGTCCTGAACCTCAGCAGGAAGCCACAAGATCTATAAAGTCCTGTCCAGCAGAAATGAGTCTGATTGTGGATGGTCTGGTTAACCCAGATTGCCTTTGCTGCCTGGGGGAGTTGATATTTTCTCATTATGAAGACTTTCCCATCTAGTGAATGCTACAAATAAAAACTGCTCGGAATCAGTCTGAACTGCTTGTTTCCGTGGTAGCAGGTCTCTGTCTGGAGGATAAATCTGCACCATCTTCCTTTTTTTGGGTTTCAGCCAGTTGTGTTACAAGGAGTTCTGAATGTGCAATACATGATACCCGATGGGCTGGGCTCCAGCACTGGGAGAGGGAAACCTGGTCACCGTGGGATTCGCATCCTCGGCCAGCCAGTGGTGTCTGAGAGAAAGCGATCAAAAACATTCAGAATCCACATGCCTAAATATTTATTTTGGCTATTCATGTTTCCCACCGTTTTCAAATGTGAACTTATGTCCTGAAGGTGGAGCTTTAGCACACAGGAAAATTGGAATGGGCCAAACATGTTTGTACCAAACAGGATAGAATCAGCAAAGAACACATTCATATGCTTCCTAGTCCTCTACATTTTTCATGCCAAAAAATAGGCACAGATTCTGATTTCTTTCACCATAGGAGCCTGCATACAATTAAATGGGAGAGAAAAGAAGCCTGCTCTCCAGAGCGGGGCTTATGATCCCAGTAGAATGGCAAGAGACTGTAGCCATCAAAGCCACTTAGGCTTCTTGCTGGTAGTGTTTTTTAAGATGTTGTTTCTTTTTCAACATGAGGCAGCAATGAATTGAATAGTGATCAAAATGCCGCACCACAGAGTATGTTTAATCCAAATAGCTCCCAAGATGGTCTGCTCCTGATTGTACCAACTCTACGGGACTTCAAGAAATTACTTGGTTACCAGTGAAGTAAAACTATCTCCAGAATGGAACTGAACTGTTGCTTCTCATAACAACATTGCCACAGCCGGCTCATGAAGGCAGTGAAGATCATTGTGTTTCTTCACCATTCACGGGGAACGCTGTCAAAATACAGGCACACACATCCCCTCCTATGCTGTGAAGGGTTCCATGAGCTACTGCAGATGCTTCGAAGACACCACTTTTTCCACTGCCAGCAGTGCAAAAATTCTTAAAACATTTCAGGTGGGAAGACAGTGCAGGGAGTGACGCCTGATTATTTTGGAGCAGAGCATGTCTAATTAGCCTCGCCTAAAGATCTCCTGATTCACCTCAATCTGGTAGCTCTAGGTCTTTCCCTTTCTCCTCTTCCCTCCTCACCGGCACCCCAACTGCCGTCTCCGCAGCAGAAGGAGCGACCTGACAGCTTGTGGGAAAGCATGTGCTGCCTTCTGGCGGCAAAGATAATGTTATCCAATTTCAAACAAGGAAAGGACAAATGGAAAGATGACCACTTGTGAATTCAAAGTATGAGAGCTACTGCCGGGATGATGTGAACCTTTGCACGTCCAGATTGGAAACCCCAGTTCCTCTTGTGCTTCTTGCTTCCTCTCACTCTCCTTTGCTTTAGCCTTCCAGATCAATCTCCTCCTGCCCTGTCCCTCAGCACCGGGGAGAAGAACTTGGGGCACTATGGTAGAAGTTTAACCCTGCAACAGCTGCTCCTTCAGAAGGACTCAGCATCTAGAGGAAGCCCAGGCACCCCACTCCACCCCCAAACTGATTCCATCTGGAATTGGGAAACTGGAAGGGGAAGGAAGAAAGGGGTCGTGACCAATTACCCTCCCTGGGGCCTCTGGTCTGGAAATGGCCTGGAAAGAGTCACAGATCCTCTCTCACGGGGTGCACCGGGTTCTCGGGGTCCCCCTGCTGCACCCCGGATCACCTGCCAGATGGTAAGGCGCAGCTGCTGCTGCAGCTGCCTCAGGGCTGTGAGGTATCTATGCAGTCTCTGAGGCTCCCTTCTGAGAAAGCATGAACCTACACACAGGTGTGCAATGATTCAGATAGTCACTGGGCTCCAGAAGTTCTTGGTGGTTTGGGGTCGGCCCAACTGGTATTTGCCGCCTTGGTGGGTTGGTGAGACCTCAGAGAGTCCAAAGGAAAGAGGTGAAGGAGGAGACAGAGGGAGCTCCTCTAGGGAAATAAGGGTACTTGACTCTGAAGGCTGGGCTGGGAGGTAGGTGGGAACATTTAACTTGGGGAACTTTTCTGTCCCACCTGCTGAGAATGCTCTCCAAGTAGTTCTGTAAAGACCACAGGTGGAACTTAGCTAGAGGGGGCGGTGTAAGCGGCCCTGGAGCTAGAAGAGAATTCGAATCTCACTTCTGCTGTCTGCCAGCAGTAGGACCCCCCGCAACTTCCGCAACGTCTCCACCCCTCCTAACGAAGTGGGGCTGATAATAACAAGTCACTAACGGGTTGTTATGGGTATTAAATGAGTTTTAATCCACGTAATGAATTTCAAGCGGCACCCGGCACGCAGTACGTACTCAATAAATATTAGCCACGATCATTCAGGTTAGATGATGAGTAGAACTTTCTAAGTGCTAGGTTTGAAAGCCTGGGACTCTGTTGCCAAGGGAAATGAGAGAACCTCCTCAAGTATGGGAGCTCCGGCCCCAGGGATTGTCCAGAACCATAATCTCGGCGCCTGCCTTTCCTCCACCTCACTCCTCTGACCCGGGGAAACCCATCGCCTGTCACAGGGGCGCCTTGGTTCCTTGAGCCTCGGGCTTGTCAGTGTTTCCCTCTCTCGCGCTCCTCCCCAGGGCCTCCCTCCCGCCGCTCCACACCTGTCAGCCGCCCTCGCAGCCTCCCAGTGGCCCGAGCCCCCGGCCTCAGCTGCAACCCTTTGGCGGCCTGGGTCCTAATTCCCCGAGCCTTGCGCATCTCTCCGCGCCGCTCTCGTAAACAAAACCCTAGCGCTGGAGCAGCCCCGCGGGCGGACAGGCGCCGGAGCCAGCTTGGTGCGCTGTTAGCGCGCCCCGGGAACCCCGGGCGAGCTAAGGGGCTATGGTGGTGGCGGCAGCAGGCGGCTCAGCTTTGTTATGAATAGATGAAAGAGGCCACCTACACAGTAACCCAAATTACGAGACCTCCCTCCTCCCTATCTCACCGAATCAAGAGGGGAGGGGAGATGGGCGTGGAGGGAGGGCGGGCGGACAGGAGGCGGAGGGAGGAGGAGGAAGAGGATGAGGAAGGGGGCCAGTTGCATCCCACTTTCACAATGGGAAAGTGAAACGCACAAGCGCACCCAACCTCTCCAGCCCTCCCCGCCTGCCTCGCTCCCCTCCGCCCGTCCCCTCCCTTCCCCTCCGCGCCTCCCCTCGAGCGCCAGCATTGCACAGAGGAACTCTCCGGAGAAGGAGGGCCCGGAGGAAGCGGCGCCGGAGCGCGCAGGGCTTGCCGCCGCCGCCGCTGCTGCTGCACAGGCTGCC